>JAWWEU010000001.1:79776130-79798403 GCA_035583155.1 Acropternis orthonyx | reverse complement strand
AATTTTTTGTGGCAGTTTTGTTCCCCCCCCCCCCCCCCCATGCAGATTTGCTGCTTTCAGATGTTTCCATTACCTTCTGCTAGCAGTTTCTCAATCAAGTTGGAGGACAAAAGGCCACCACAGCCTATGTTGAAGGCAAGCAGGGAACACCACTGCCTCTCCTCAGGGAGGCAACAAAAGTGGGGAGGGGCAAAAAATAAAAAATCAAGATGCCCACCTCAAGATGCTGTACATAAAGGCACACAGCCAAGGAAACAAACAGGAGCCAGAGCCAGCATGTAGACATACAACTGCAACATCCTGAGAATAGCTAACATAGTCACACAACTGCAGTGCTGCAATGAATGGCTACCCAATTACTAACACAAGAGTAAGAAAGGGCATGCCAAATATCTGGAACTCTTCTTCAGAAAGGGCAAGAATGTGCTGGAAGGGCTGGAAGTTCTGGGATGAGAAAGAGGCCAGTAAAGGTAATACTGCAGCACAAATTTCTTAACAGTTCACCTGCTCAAGCTGACAAAAGGGACAAATTCTTCTTTAATCAAATCAAAGTATTCAAGACCTTGAGTGTTTGTGTGGTTTTGGTTTGGGGTTTCGGGGCTGCAGTTTCCAGGAGGTGGAGTGTAGTGATCGACAAACACTTTAAAGAATGGATAAAATCTTGTCATAGATGGAATGTCAATAAAAATGAAGAGACAAATGCAAATGCCTTGGAAATTGAAACTTTTATTGTAGTATGAATACATGTTACAGATGGAATTGTATTTTTACTATCCTTGTATCCTCCCTTCCCCCAACCCCTGTGGTAGCTTAAAGAGTTCTGAAAGGAATTCCTAAAACCCTTCCTCATTGGTCCTTGTAAAACCCCACCCCATTGGTCCTAGTTCAGGTCCCCTTTCATCCTATTGGTCATAGTAAAATGACCCCAACCTTTAAATCTGTGTACCCAACTGCAATAAATTCTCTTTTTCCTCTCCCTCCTCTGTTGGTCTCTGTGTGGCTTTCCTGGGTCCCTGGGGAACCACATCTTGGGGCGGGGGGCGGGGAGGGGGGAAGAGCATTTCCCCCAGGTAATGGAATAAACCCTGGCACCTGGGGAAATCCCACCCAGCCGTAACAGTGGAGGGTTAGCTTGTTCATGCTTTGGGTTGGGGGGTTGATCTGTTTGGTTGTTGAGTGTTTTTTTAACAGAAAACTAACCTCCCTGTCACCTGTTGGATCAGGAACACAGAAGACCACAAGCAGGAGGGACAACTTCAACACAGACAATAGATGGGCAGAATTACTGAAAGTAATACTTTGAAAGACAAAGTACCAAAAGAGCATATAATCAATGATCTCTTAAGGAACTGACCTAGATAAGTCTGTAAGACCAAACAGGATGCTAAGAGAGGTAGCTTGTGTCATTGTAAGACTGTCCTGTCATCTTTGAAAGGCTTTGGAGGTCAGGAGAGATTCATGATAAGTGGAGGAAGACAAACATTGCACCCAACTTTGACAAGACCATGAAAGAATCATACAAACTACAAGCTAGTCCGCTTCACCTTAATTCTGTGAAAGTCAGAGCAAGATCTCCTGAAAGCTGTTTCTAGACACATAAGGCAGTGATTGCAACTACAGCATATCTGTTCTGAGGCAGAACATTACAGTTCGCATAGGTGCATAACTATGGTAGGGGGGAACCTGGCACTATATTACTGTCCCGGAATGTACCATCACCAGTCTGTGGATCATGCTAAAACTGCTGTACATCAATATATTCAAGGGCAAGGCAGCATTTCAGAGACCTAGACAGTCTCCCATGCAGGAATGAGCTCACAAACATCTCATGAATTTCCACAAGAACAGAAGGAGAGTCCTGTACCTAGCACAGAACAATCACCCCTGCATTGCTACAGGCTGTGGAACTGACTGGATGCTTAACTTCACTTAAGGGGTCCTGCGGAGTAACAGGCTGCAATGCAAGTGAACAGCGCACCTGGCAGTAATGAAGGCCAATGAAACAGGGGGCTGCAGCAGCTGCAGCAGACCAACAGCAGCAATTATTCTCCTTTATTCAGCATCTGTTACACCTGTTCAGTACCTATTCACACCTACTGCACCCAGTTTTAGACACCTCTAGTACTCAAAGATGTTGATAAGCTCAAGATGGTCAGAGTTAGGTTTGTGGAACCTGAAACACAGCAAGGCTTTAGCAGACATCGAATAGCAGCCTTCCAGAGGAGTTTTCAAAGACAACCAAGTCAACCTCTTTATTGCAACGCATAGCAGAAAAATGAGACGGGGGCCATAAAATGACATGGGAAGTTTCCAACTAGATGTGACGAAAAAAATTACTGGAAAGCATGGAGAAGCAGAGCAGGCTGTTTAGGAGGCTGTGTAATCTCATTGCCAGACCCAACGGGCAAAACTCTAAGTAACCAGCTTCAAACCGAGTGCTGATGTTATTAAGAGGATGAAGCTGGATGAGATGACGTCCCTAGATCCCTTCAAACATGCACGTTTCTACAAAGGGAAAACCAGGATGTCTCCAACGTTCCCCTCCCTCCCCACAGTACATTTATTCACGGTGACGTCTGATTTGTACAAAAGCATTACTGATCTTGCCACAAGCCTTCTTGTGGTTGTCTGCAGTAAGACAGCCATGCCAACTTTCTGCCTCCAGCTCTGAGATCAGCATTGCTGCTTTAATTAAAACAACAACTTTCTTTGGAGGCAGCCAGGCACTAACAAAAGGCTGCAGTCATTATGCGATATTTCAAGTATCAGTAAATGGTAAGAGAACATGGTTTCTTCTTGTCAAGGCCATCTAGTTAAAAATAGATGTTTGATAACCAGTAGAAGCCCTTTAAAACTAGAACTTAAGTAACCAATAAATATTCAAATGTTGTTTGTACACACAAAACCAGTATCCATTGATTCAGCCTGAATACAAATGTAAAAAATAAAAAAAAAAAAAACCACACCACACCCTGAAATTATCTAGTCACAGCATTTTACATGTTTACATGTGTAGTTGTGTTTTAAAAAAAATTTTTAGGAAACACCATTCTTCATTCATCCAATTGATTCCTTCCCCTTACCTGAACAGCACATACCTGTGGAGAACAGACCAAGGATACCAAACCCAAACACTCCCATTTTTGCACAGGAGTTTGAAATGCCAAATGCTTTGAGAAGACAAAAACTCAATGTACAGGCTTGTAATTAGCAATGCTGTTCAGTTATTTAAAGCACTGTCCTCTCCTACATATTTCCTTTATATCAGGAGGTGGGAGATTCAGGATGACTTGTTACATATTATTCCACCTCATTATTAACTTCTTCCAGCTCCACTGCTCACTTCTTCAGAGCCATTGGAAGATTACATCATGAGGGGGGGGGTGGGGGAAACCACATACCACACCCCACATTTCAACTGATGTTTCTAAAGAAAGGTGGCAAACTGCAGAAAATTATTGCAGCCTACAAAAACTCCCACACATCCTGAGAAGCAAAACCCGTGGAAAAGCAGAAGTAAACACAGCATGGTACCACAGAACCACAGAAGAGAAATTATAATATGTTTTTGGAATTTGAGAGCAGATGTTTGACTTATGCTCATAAAATTGGCATAAGCACCAAAAACGAATTTAAGCAACAGGCCAATTTACATTTTCCTGTTATTGTAAGTTAAAAGGCAAGTCTTTCATCTCTCTAAATATCTGTTGCTGGAAGCTGCCTTGATGAAAGCTTTCAAAATATATAGTCACTAAGCATGGAACGTTTCAGTATCTAGGAAAACTTAGAGAAAGTGAGACAATGAGGAGGAAAGGGTATTAGCACAAAGCTTCAAATTTCTCGAAGGTAACTTTTAGAAGATAATTCAGTACAAATTTCCAACTTAGAGGGTATCATGCTTGCAGCTGAAGCTACTAGCTAGAGAAACTAATTTCTATCTTTAAGTCTGTAGAGCCAGTAGCTCCTGTATGATGACCTCCAATACTGAACCTACATGCCAGTAAGATGGATGTGCAAAGATCCATCACAACCTCTGCCAGAAAATTTCAGTCTGTTCTTTGAAGACAATAGAGTCCTGAAATTAATTCCTTTTCGGAGCTGCCAGCAGACCACTTGAAGCTATGAAGCCTAAAGATTTAGTTACAACTGTTACAAGCCTTAAGAGCATTCTTGTAACAGTGTCCAAAGGAGGGCAACAGAAATGGTGAAGAGCCTAGAGGAAAAGCCCTGTGAGAAGCAGCTGAGGGCCCTTGGTCTGTTCAGCTGGAGAAGAGGAGATTGAGGGGAGACCTCACTGCAGCTACAACTTCCTTGTGAGGGGAAGAGGAGGGGCAGGCACTGATCTCTTGTCTGTGGTGACCAGTGACAGAACCTGAGGGGATGGCCTGAAGCTGTGTTTAGGGGGGGCTTAGGTTGGATATTAGAAAGAGGTTCTTCACCCAGAAGGTGGTTGGGCACTGGAAGAGGCTCCCCATTGAAGTGGTCACAGCACCATGCCTGACAGAGTTCAAGAAGTGTTTGGATGATACTCTTGGGCACATGGTGTGACTCTTGGGGATGGTTCTGTGCAGGGCCAGGAGTTGGGAGTCCATTATTCTTGTGGGTCCCTTCCACCTCACCATATTCTGTGAAAGCATGAAACTTTCTGTTTCTCCACAGTCAAAGAAGGAATTATACAGAAAATGTCTAGATATTCAGACACATACCCTCGTCATGTTTTGTTGTACTTCATCATGTTGCTTATATTTGGAAAGCACTTTTGGATCAGGTTCTCTGGGATGCAAGCACAGAGGCTCCTTATATACAAGATCAAAGCTGGGGTGATCAACTACACTAAGAGAGAAGTACTTTTAGATACAAACCACAACAGAATTTTCTCAGGCTGTAAAGAACCTACTAACCTGAACTTAATGTAAACTGCTTTTCAGAATTCTGCACTTCATTTTCAATATAATTTTAAATGGGTATCTATTGCATGAAGAAAAGGCATGCTACATTATACTTCTCCAAATCAAGACAACTAGCTAGGGATTACATTAGAGTGAATATAGGGTTATTTTCATTGCAGGTATGGGTCAGTGACTTCAACCGTACATAAAATTCCACTCTAAAACTTGATCAAAATTTGGAAAAAGCAATAGAAGTGAGAGCTGGGAGAGATTCAGATCTGAAAAAACACAACAGCATCCCTACCCAGAGGCATGGGGCAAGACTGCAACCTTCACAGTCATATGCATTTGATGGGCTATTAAAAAAAATAATTCTAACACTGGCAAAATTATTTCAGTATTCCTATTAGAAATATTAGATGAAAGTTCACAGAAATCTTAGCTATAGCTGGTATATAATAATTATGGAGGATCAAAAATGACTGTCATGATTTGACATATTTAAGGCATGTGAAAGATAAAGCACCGGTAAGTTACCACAGTGAATAATATCATCATGGTTAGCAATTAGGTTGGTCACATCAGTCTTCTCTGTGTCATGCTACACATACATTTAAGCCTTCTTATAGTACACACAGCCAGCTGAAACAAGAAAGATTTTCAACTGTCTTGAAAATCCAAAAGTATGTTTCAAACAAGGAAAAGGTTTCTCACCCAGAGGGTGGTTGGGCACCAGAACAGGTTCCCCAGGGAAGTGGTCACAGCACGAAGCCTGACAGAGTTCAAGAAATGTTTGGACAACACTCCTAGACACATGGTGTGACTCTTGGGGTTGTTCTGTGTAGGGACGGGAGTTGGACTCAATGATCCTTCTGAGTCCCTTCCAACTCAGAGTATTGTATAATTCTATATACAGGCTTTTTGTTTTCAAGTGGTATTTTAAGTTAATCCCATGAGACAAAGCCAAACCAAGTTTACAAATCAAAATATTACCAACAGTTCTTCACACTCACCTTGCATCTATGAACCCTGAAATGCAAAAAGCCATTCAGATATTGGCTTTTCAGAGTCTGCCCATAGTTGAAAATTCATTTATTTTTAGGATTACATGCATCTGGATGCAGCAAGACTATACATGAGATCAACAACTTTTTATATGCAATACTTTTTAAAACTATAGATACATTGTTTTGTCACTCACAAGATAAGTCACCTTCAAAACACTCAGTCAGATGTTCTTCAGACACATAAAAAGCAACCATCTTAGTTCCCTAATACAGCTAATGGACATGTACAACAAATCTTTTATGATCTCACAGATATTTCTTCAACACAAACTGGAAGAAAAAAACAAATGCTCCACTCCATATTTAAATGCAAAGTAAATCTGTTTGTCTTCAAATTCACTAAAATCTCACTTTTACCCTTCTGCCACAGGTATTTTGCCAATTTTGCCTACATATAAATATTAAAATAAGCATTTCTCCTTGATATAGGATCAGTAAACAGTGTTGATCTGTGATTGTCTAAATGTTCCTTCTCTTAGCACCTTTTAGATATTACTCTAATATTACATTATAAAGACAAGGCTTGCACAACTAACCAAGATGATTATTATAAGAACACCACTGGTAAATAGTGAGCTGAATGAGACTTCAGAATGCAGTTGGACTCAATAATCTTTGTGGGTCCCTTCCAATTCAGGATATTCTGTGATGCAAAGGCTTTCCATAAACAAGGCAAGCAACTCAAATTATCATCATTAAATAGCATGGAGTCAAAGTAATACCACTAAATTAGTGATATGCAAATGTACATAAAAGAATATCCCTAGCTAGTTTCTATTGATACCAATCAGCTCTACCAGGTGACTGCCTAAACAGTAACCACAACTTTACTCCAAGACAAATTGGCAATCATGACTTTAGATCCTCTTTAACCTTAGAACAGTTACTTTAATCAAGCTCCCTTGCTCCCTTCTGAACAAAACAAGAAACTAATGCCTTCCTTTCAAGTCCAAGAGATGCAATTATTGCCTGAATAAGATCAAGGCAGTAATTTTGGATTCTAAAGCAGTAAGAATGAAGCATCCTTGTAAGAAAGCAGGTTATTCTAGATCTTCATTGTGATACACAAAAACCTTCTTTTCCTATTTAGAGATGAATACAAATTAACTAGAGCTAGCAAGGTATAAATAAGATCACTATGTCTTCTTTAAACCTAAAATGTAACTGCTGGACATTCACTGTTCTTCTATCCAGGTTTTAGGTTTTGGTAAACAAAAATTTAATAGGGGACAGAAAAATGACAGGGAACTCTTGCAGATGACTGAATTAAACTAATGAAAATTTCAGTTGTACTTTGAGTTGATTCCAGCACATGTGATGCTCTCTCTGTGCGTAAAAAAAAAAAAAAATTCAGGTTATTTTAGATCAAATAGGCTTTTCACTACAAGTCTTTCAAAAATCAGAAAATACATTTTTCCGTAAGATCATTGGCACATGGAGTCGAGAATGGATTGTAAAACTTTGAATCAGCAACAAGGCATCATGAACCATGAAAATACCTGTGTGTTTAAACAAATGTTTTTTCAAGACAGACAAAAGCACAATAGTTTGCTGAGGCAAATATTTTTAACACAGAAGTATGCAATTAGAGCTCATTCTGGTAACACCGTATGTTTCCACACATGAATTATCAGTCTCATCAACTTTAAAAGAACTAATGGCATGCATTAATATTTGCAAATCAGGGCCAATAAATATTCTCCCTAACAGAGACAATAAATTCGCATTCTGAAAGGCATACAGCAACATGTCAGTCTCACATTGGACTAAAGGAAGTTTTAAGTGTTGGGCTTTTACTCAAATTAATGGCCCATTTTTGTAAAGTTTATGCAAGAATTAATTTGAAATAGGCACATGCAAACTTCTAAAGGATACCACTCGCTATGTGAAAGGGAGTAAACCAAATAATATCCAATTTCTCCGTCTAACATTTCGTATCTGCTTAACTGTCAGCTCACAGTAGCTTAACGGGACTTTGGTAACTGCAGCATTCATCAAGGCAAGCTTTTGGACAGCATCTCACCTGGTCTCTTCATCATCCCAAGCGATTCTCATGCCTTTCCCACCACCACCTGCTGAGGCCTTGATCATGACCGGGTAGCCTAACAGTGGGGAACAATTAGACAGAAGTTCAAACTTTGTTCAGTTGGTCAGAGGAACATGACAACTGACCACATGTCTAATAAAGCCAGTAGACAATAACTTTGCTTATTAAAACACTTTGTTTGGAGGGAGAACAGAGCAGAAATTTTTCTTTTCAAAACTTAGCTGTCAATGCAGTAATTTCTGAAACCAAGAAAGGTTGTCTTGTCTAATTCATTTATACCAAAAAAACACTGAATTAATTATTCCCAAGAAACAAAGTGATTTATGAATAAAGCATTTGACCTTTTTAAGCTCACATCTCTTTAGGAACAAAATTTTGTTTCTTTGCTACTACTGAAATAAGCTGTGACAAAATTTTTCAAAAAATTAATAGCAAAAATAAGCAGACCTCTGTAAATTAATAGTCAAGAGATTGAGAAAGCAAATCTGTATCTTATCAACATTTCCGGTGCAGTACGTTTTAAATAACAGAGCACTTCAAGAGCAGTAATGCTTGAATATTTTGAAATTGAATCAGAAAATAGATTATTACTTTTCTTTTTTTTTACAATAAAAAATTTTCCCCAAACTGACAAGTAGTAAGAAAAAATGAGCAGTATAAATCTGACAGCATTGTACATTATTGGCAATATTTTAGTCTGAGAGCAAGATACCATAATATGGATAGGAGTCAGGACCTTAGTCTTCTGAAAGACAGAAAATTACAGTAACAAAGTACACATTTTAAAAAGCAGATTTAGTAATTTAGAAAATTTAGAAATAATTATGATTATCTTTTAGTACATTTAAAGCAACTTCCTGAGACAATTTCTTCATATCAGAGAACTCCAGCTTTCTCAACATGAACATACAGAAAACTGAAAAATCCAGGATCTGATTAAAAAGTTTTTGATGTTTCTAACATAGTTGAAAATTCTTTATGCCTTTGGTCTCCAGTATGTTTAATCAAAGTCACAACATTAAGGCAAATATTAGACCAGCTGATATCGTCTGGCAAGAGGAGTCTATTAGTCCCTGCAAACTGAAGATACATTCTGTAAAAGGCTTTGATCTGGGGACAGAAAGACACATTTGACTATGGTTCCTAGAAGCAGTCCAGTCTGCTATCATATGGGTGACTGACATTTAGTTTCTTTCTGGAATTTAAATCTACTCTTACTCTGTCAAATGACAGCAATACAATACATCCACCTCCTCCTCAGAGTCATCTACATGAAAGGAAGTTCAAGAGAAGATAACCAAAATCAGCGAGATTTGGAAAAACTTCTTCTTAAAAAGACTGAAATGGACACCAAAAAAAAGGCATGATACAAGCTTAAGAAACAGTAGTGCTGATTGAAAGACAGGAGAGCAGCAACAGTACAACAAAAAAACACACACAAAAAAAAAAAAAAATCAATGAAATAGTTTCCAACATAACACATTATTAGATTGTGAAACCCAATGCTGTAATGCATGCACGTGGCTGAAAGCTGTAGAGACGTAATAATGAAGCATATGTAGAGTACAAACCAACTTCCTATAGGCATGGATGACCAAAAGGCTTCATGCTTTGAAGTCTAAAGCAATCTCTAGTTACTGGGTATAAGCTTAAGACCAAACAGAGTCATGCAAATAACCTTTCTGGACTCTCTCTTACATTTTCTTATGAAATCTGATGCTGGCCATAGAGGGTTATGGGGTAAGTCACAGAGTAAGACTGGGTTCAATTCAGAACTATTAAGTATTTTCAAGGCCTCTACAATCCCAGAGATTAAAGGGTAAAGGCAAAATAATACTACATTGCATACTACAAGCAGCAACAGTGAAGCTCAACTAACTTACATGAAATGCAGCATATGTTATTATATATATTGCAATAATGCTAGTGAACGTAAACCTCTGGCAAGAGGATCACCATCTGGAGACTCTCTCCAACCTAAGACACTGCTGCAAGACTGAAATTTTGAAACAAGCATTGTTTTAAGCCTTACTATGGCAAACTCACTACAACAATTTCCATTACCTAATCTTATTCAGTGTTACATGTACTTGAAAAAAAAATCATCTTCAGTTATGCTAACAATTTCATCTAACAGTATCAATCTCTTGAATGGTTTGCTGATTTTAATTCTGTATGCAGAGTCCAGTCCTAATTTACTGTTCTTTAGTTTCAAAACCAAAATAGGTATGTTGACAGTGAGCCTTGTTGAGTCTTTATGTGCTACAAAATGTAGTTCATATAACAGATGGTTAAACTATCAGATAGGATACATGTATTATTAGTATTCCTCACCAAGAGTAGGGCCACTGTGCTTCCTCTCCCTCCCACTTTTATGTATAGTGATTATACAGTGACTACACTGTATGCAAGGCACCTAAAGATTCCAGAGAGCCACAATATAAAATTAAAATAAAATTTAAAAAAAAAAAAAAATCCAAGTACGGCTTGTTTTGAAAAGATACATACAGCTTTTTAGGTTGAGAAGGAAAAACTGCAACCCCTACACGTCAGGATGTAAATTAGCCAGTCCCCTGAGAATAAGGGTACTTGAGCTTTTGCTCAAATATGCCTTTACATACTCCTTGTTCTCAGGGGCACCGAACTAAGCTGAAAAGCAGCCCTTTAGCCAACACCAAAGACTGAAAGGAAGGCTTTGTAAAATTTAGGTTTTGCATACATATTGAGTACAGGATGCTGGGATCACGATGCATTACTCATCACTCTCCTAACCACTTTTGTACTGTTTAGCAGCAATCAAAACTGATTAAGTATGTTCACAAGGATTGGTTGGATTAGTTGCAGGAAGGGAGAGGCATGCAAACAATTTCTAACAGCATTTGTAAGTCCCCACAACAACAGCAGTGAAGAGTCTCACACAAAGCAGACACATTTTTGAGTAGGTGTTAGGTTTTCAATCCTTCCCTCAAATTAGATGCCAATTCACAAGGAAGTAAAATTGCATGCGCTATTAAAATCTACTCTCATTCTATAGCTTTACATTCTTGTGACGCATCCGAAAGATGGGTGTAGAAACCTTAGAAGGCAAGAAGCTGTCTGATTTGAAGATCATACTTTTACTGTTAAATAGGAGAATCTAAATGGTAAAAGGAGTACAATCCTCTGGAGTCCCACAGCTGTTAGCTCACACACACACACCTTCGCCACTACGGTTTTAGATGCCATTTAACCATTTTTACAAAGTTGCAGGTAGCAGAGCACAGAACACATTGTGCAATATCAGTTTCAGCAATACTGCATGTACCAATACCAGATTCTTTCCACTATCCATTTTTGAAAAGTTAGCGCTATCTAAACCCATGTCAAATGAAACATGAAAAAAACCCATCTTTTTCACTTCTTCAGTTTTGTACAGACTTCCGTTTAGTTTAACTGATTGCACTTCATAGCTGTTTAATCCTTTCAAACAGAGGAATAAAACTTCCTGGAGCTTCATCAATGCTTCAGAATTCAAGAAGCCAACAGTTCTTAATGTACAACTTTACAAACGGACCTAAAAGCAGCATGGGGAAAAAGCCAGTGTAATTAAGCACTACAGAAAGGATCACAAGAGAACAGCCCACACCAGAAAACAGAGAAGGGAGACTGTTGAAAAGAGACTATACAGCAATTTGTGCCTGAACTTCTTTCAATTCCTGATTTAGCCTAGTATCTCTGGCATATTCTCTCTTGACAACCAATTCAGGAAAGCACATCTCAAATCAAGGGCAAAAAGCAAGGTTTCACTACCATACCTAGAAAATTTGTAGCCACAGATAATAGTCACTGAAACAGGTAAAGACAGGGTTCTCAACCCTAAAATGTCATGCTTAACTACTACCGGATCTTCAGCCTGAAGACAGCAGGAAGAAGCAGGAAAAAGGTACAGGCAGCAAAAGAGCTTTACACAGTGTTTTACTGTTTTAAGCGCTGACCCACAGCTGTTATCTCAAAGACCAAGACTGGATAAGCAAAATTAAAAACAACGTGAAAGCATTCCATTGCATAGCAAGTGCTTTATACACAAAGATAAATGCATTATATACACAAGAGACTATAATTTCATCTCATTGTAGATCCTCTGAAATTAAAATCACTGTTTTATTCTGATCAGCGGTCACAATTACACACAAGCTTAACTAAACTAATCAACTGGTTGAAACATATGAGAAGCTAAAAAGGACATTTTTCTTTCACTACATGGCATCATAGTACAAACGTTTTTTGTATTAAAACAGTTCCATGATTTTTCCATCTAGATAAAGCACCACCCAGCTATCTGTACTTGACTTTAATATTACAGATTTAAGACTGCCTTGATATAATTACCTCCAAAGTGCTACTGATATCAAAGACAGGAACCAGTTAACAGAACACCAGAAAAAGTAAATTAAACAAGAATAATTTTAATGGGTGTCTGGAAAGCCACTGCATGCCTTCAAATTCACATTCATCAAAACCGCTTTAAAAATATTTGCAGAAAATCTTTAAAATACAAGAACAAGACACAGTATGGAACAGAAACTGAACTGAAATAAAGTCATAATATTTTATTTAATAAAAAGTCATATGCCTTTATTCCGGAGTAAACCCAATTTTATCTACAGTTCTCTTCTGAATGTTCCAATTTTGTTGATAACCTCTTCCTTTTGTTTCTGCTCCCATGACAGTGATCAGTGACCACTTGACTTCCCAACAAGGACACAAAGGCTAACCCACAGAAACACTGGCCCTAATTGTGTCAGCCTAGAAGTCAGACAAACCTACACTGAGGGGTTTCAGGGCAGTTAACCAGTGCAGGGTAAAAGCTCCAATTTAACTTTTAATCAGTGTAACATCTTTCCACTTTGAGTTTATCTGCATCAGTGCAAGTCCCACTTTCTATGTGACACATAAGACACAGCCAGAGCTTTTGACACAGGTGAAATGTATTTGCAGCTAGATCCGCAAGAGAAGCTTCAAATCCAATACCTCCTTTGAACTATGTACCTGTGATAAACCTAAATACTTTCTAATGGTTACTGTTTCAATGTGAAAATGAAAGAAAAATCCCAAGGAAAATCGGAAAAATCTTACTGACTTAGATTCTTCTTCTAGAAAGCTTTTAAGAATATGTGTAATTTTAAGCATATGGTTTAGTATTTTCCCTAATATAAGCTTTAGTAAATAAAAGCCAGAACTCATTAAACACATATTACACTTAACCTTCATTAAAGTGAGTCCCAGACAGTTTGTTGGTTTCGTTTTTCCCCATTCTGTAAGATATTCAGAAGCTGAATAGTGACTATTATTCCAGTAAGCACAGAAAAAAGGCTGGTGCTCTCAATGATACTCAAGCTAATTACAGTCCACACACTGATGAAGAATGAAGATGATAACATCACTGGTGTCAGCCTCCATATAAAGCAAAATATACCATGCCTAATTTCTGACCATCATGTCCAATTGCAAATATACCTGGAAATAACTCCCTTAGTGAGCTACTCATTACAGCATATTACATGCCTTCCACAAATCATGGCTGCACTTGTCCTGTAAAGTCCAGTTTGAAAAGCTCAAATGTGATGATTTAAGAGATGGGGCGTTAATACCTAGATTCTTCCACCCCCACAGGCAACAGGGAACTTAAAAACTATTAAAACATTATTTGTTCTACAGGGATTACTTATTACACATTCAATTTAGTCAACCATGTCTGCTGAGAGGCACACAAATCCCACCATAGCTAATTTAAGAACTTACCAATTTCCCTTGCAATTCTGACAGCTTCATCTGCATCCTGTAAAAGCAGGAAATGAGATCCAACGTTAATCCCATCAGCCATTGCACTATGTCCTGAGGGCAGTCATATATTGCACTACTGTCTCCTCCGATTCATTTAATGTTTGATTTTACAACCTTCTGACCCTTTTCAGCCAGAGGAATGTAAAATTAATACCATAAGTGGAATGTAAATTCTACCTCATCATTAGTATACTGAGAAACTCAAAGCAATGAGGAATCAGCTGACAGGAAACACAACCAGGACAGCAAAATAATTTTCTGCAGTTGTAGGAATTTAATGCTAGAATTTAGAAGTTTACAATCAATAGTGGACCATAAATCAGATCGTAAAGTTTGTCCACTACCAGTTTGTTTCTGTCTTCACAGATAGTTCTTGTGTTTTCCTGGTTGCTGTCAGTAGGGGGAGTTGATTCTCTATTGTTTGGGAGTATTTCAAGTACAGAAAAAAAACCTTGCACAACTTCTTTAAAGACAAATGGGTTTTGCTTACTGAAGAAATAACACAAGCATTTCAATTTCGTAACTTTTGCATTCTGAAGACAGACTAAACACATCATTTAAAACTGTATCTGAAGCAGAAGATTCCCATAATTGTTTCCATTTAAGAGTTGGCACATTATTAGCAGACGACAATTTTTAAAATCCTTTTGTTGATGCCACCTATTGCTTCAGCTATCTCATACTACTGGTACAGAAAAAGTACTGGGAAAATCAGAGACTAAAAAACAAAGTGTGTGAATTGCTTACTTTTCAATAACCAAATCACTTTGAGTAGTTAATTGTGGTTGCTTCCACAGATAACAACATATTTCATTATACAAAACTACAAGGAAAATGGGTTAAATTACAGTGGCATGGGTTAAGTTTGAAAATTCCATCCAAATTTGCTAATATTTATACTATCCCATGACATGCATTAAAAAATTTGTATGGAAGGCAGTAATGTCTGGAAATCACCAGCTGCTAAGTGTGTCTGAAACTATGGGGGCTGACTTATGAACATTAAACTGAAACCTGATATTTTTAAAGCTTTCAAGGCAATCCGTTTTAAAAAGCACCCAGGTCAGAACTTTAAAAAAATACATAAGAAATGTTCATACCTGGTTCATTTATGTCCGATAATAAAACAAAATCCTCTTTAAAAGTCTTCAGTACCTAGTAACAGCCCCATGAAGAATAAGGGGGCTGGCAGGGGAAGTTGTCAGAAAATTTAATTTCCTTTCATTAGCTAGTCTGCTCCACAAATCGGTGCTTGTTAAGTTCAAAGCAGTCCTGAAAGCAACATCAGTTTTAAGTCTTTTTACTTCAGTCACATCTGTTAATGAGATTTTTCCAAATAACAATTGTTTTTAAGTCAAGAGATAAATCTAAGGAGGGGGGGCGGGGAAGCACACTCCTCCTCCCCACACGAAAAAAACTCAGGGTTTACTGTTTTATTACACCTTGCTGCTTTCCATGACCCTGCACCCTCCAAATTTTAGCTAAAAGGGATAAAATGCATGAAAAGGGTCATTTAAGAACGTTAGCGGTTTCCACACATTGAGTTTGAAGGTTCTTTGTTCCTGCCTGTGACAGTTATGCGAGAATACTTCCCCTTAATAGCCACTCTGTCAGGAAGTGTTAAACCTGCCAAATGCAGACAATTAGAGCCTCTTGAACAAAATGCAGGAAGAGCGATGACTGATGAAGAGCCCCGATTATAGTTGAGAAGGAAACTTTTACATTTCTTTTCTCTTGCAAATTCACCCATATATTTGCAAAATAGAATTAAGGGAGGGAGGAGAGGAAGCAAACAGGGTGATTTTTTTTTTCCACTTAGTTACCTGCAAACAAGTGGCTAACTGATACACTGCAGTCCACAGGAAGACAAGCTGCAAATCATTACAGGGGAACTTTTCACTGCCACTGTATTTTTATACATGCATACAACAACTTTAAGTAATAAGCGGCATCTTATAAGGGGCACTAATTGTCTCAGTTCTGGCTTGAAAAGACTGTAGTGATCTGCCCAATACAGTTATTAATTTACACTGGTTCAACATATGTTTCTTTTACAGTTCTAACATATTAAAATCCAAAAACTAAGATATGAGGGGGGAAAAAAAAGAATCAATTGCATACTCAAAATTTTTAGTCTTCCAAGAGTATTTCTGAACAAGAAAACGAAAATATGCTGTGCTTTCAAAACTAATCAAAAAAAAAAAAAAACTGACATACTGAAGTCTTGTAAGTATTTTGATCTTTTTCTCTAAGAAAGTATGTTTTAGTGTCATGAATTTCACTAGCAGATTACAGGAATACAGTCTCAGTTTGAGTCTTCAGAAAGTTAAGACAGTTATTTTAGATTTTTGGTGCAGAGAACTTATGATACACAACATTTGCCCAAGGGGAGCAAAAAAACGAATGCTATGACACTGCCTCACACAAGTCCATATGTGTAAAATACACAAAACCACACGGGTACTAGAAGCATTTTAAATTATTTTTTAAAAGCAGAAGTCCTCAATGATTTACTGCTGTTTCCTCCAAAAACACATTAGCTACACTACCATTTTCCCAAAATAAACTGGGGACTCTGTAAAGAAATATATAATTTTAGCACCACCTTTTATTGTACAAATAAAAATGTTCAAGTAATGGTAGAAGTTTATAAAAGTCCTAAGTGTTATAAAATGATGTCATAGTTTTTACAAATAGGTGATTCCATTGAGTTAAGGAGACGTAAAATACTCATTTAGCATAAGAACTCCCAACCTCCTAATGTCATGTACATGCCTCTCAGCCAGGTACCAGCAGGTGGAGACAGAAAAGCAAAACTGTCTTGATGTAGAGGAAAGTCAAGATAAAGCTTTTTAAGAGACTCCTAGAACCGTAAAACATTGCATTAATTATTAAGAACTGCATAATAGTTAACTGACGATTAATGTCTGAGGGTGTTAGCCTTTGAGAACCTCCAATTCACGTCTAGCCTCCAACAACCTCTCCAGCAATACAGTGATCATTCAATCCCAATGCCAACATCCCAATGCAAGACTTCAGCCAAAACCGGTACCCAAAACTTAACTACAATAAATTCAGAGCCCTGCTGAAGACCTTTAATGTATATACTGACATCAGTGCAACTAAGTAGACACACAGGCATTATTCTTCTGGGTCTACACCCAGCTGTGTTCTACCAGCCATAACACCAGACTGTATGTATGTGGTGAAACAATACAAAAACCATTCTTCCCTTGCCATTCCTTTGCCAGTTTTTCACCACAGAATGTCCTTACACTCATTACTTGGTATCTACTTTCTTCTTGTCACTTATTTCCCTTTGCTTATTTACAGTCAATGCATCATCTCAGCTCTAAATTAGTAAAGCCATTGTTCACAAGATTAATGCTAATTCTTTTGATTAAGACTGTTTACCACTACCTCTCCCAATCAGGTTTTAGAAAACTAATTGTAGTTACACATTTTGAAATTAATTACTTTTGAATGTTTTGTTGGCTCTCTGGCTGACAGCACAAGACTCCAGTTCCTTACATGTGTAGGCTAGAGAACCCTTTCCCCAGCCAACCGAGAAATTGAACCAGGAATGAGAAGAAAATTACTCTTCATCAAACTGCCCTCTCCACTCTCACTCCACATCTTTCCATTCTCAGTTTCATATTTGCTAAAGCATTTGCCTGTATCGTAACAGTTAGTTATGTCTGTTGTGCCAAGCATCCTCCTTCCAGATCTTTTAAGTATACTGGTGAAGGGTTTCCTTCTCTTAAATTCAATTTAAATTCTACTCACTGGGAATTTTTCTGCATGTAATTTCTCCAAGATGTTATTACAAAAGCTTAGCAACTACAGTGCCTCCTATGTGTAAGTACTAAGCAACATAAACAAGAGAGAAAAAACATCCTTTATTCATGAAGTACCTAAGTATCTGCAGCACTAGTTAACAAGTGCAGCATAAAGCCAACTCTTCTAGTAACAAAGATTTTCAGTGCAGTCCTGAGTTGAATGACACAGCACTAGAAGTTATTACTTTGTGTTTGTTTTAACTATTCATCCACAAAGAATATGTGCAACAGATTTGTCTTAATTTCTGGCATTGTCAGAGGCATGACTGCTGTTTTCTTCCAGCTTTACTAGACTCCACTTTAAAGATGAAGCTACCTCTAATCAACAAAAGTGTCAAACAGACATTTAACTCCTTCCTAAGACCTTTTAAATTGTTATTTCTCAAGAGTCACCAAAGATTTTGAAAGCTTCACAACTGTGACTAAATAGGTCTTCCAAGAATGGCAGAAGTTCTAAACAGTCTCCAAGTCTTTGAGTATTGCTCCTCTGATTGTAGCTGGTATCACATAGCCTTACCCTTCCTATCTTAGTCTGAATTCAGAAAACAGTATATCAAGCTCTAATTAAAGATCAGGCATCCTCTATGACCTAATTACTTGGGTATTCATTTAAGCAAACAGCACATTATCGCGGGAAGGAGATAAGAGGACAAACAGAGGCATATATTTAGATCCATAGCAAGTGTGTCAATATCAATTACCAGAAGCTTTATTTCCTAGAATTGGTAACCAAGCACTGGTTAACCTAAAATTTTCAGCTACTCTTTCTGATGAAAACCACAATGTTAGCAATGTCTGTGGGCTTTCCTTTTTCTTATTTGGTGGACACACTACAGGTTGGGTTTTGGTTTAGTTATATGATCTTTTTCATCAGCACTTCAGATAATTAGAACAGGTGCCAGTCTGAGGTATGTGAAACTGATATGATATGGACAATTTCGGATGAAGCAACTACCACGTAGTTCCTTTCAATAGCAGCAGACCAGAGCTGTCAACTTAATCCTACATTCCAGTTCATTTGGGTTTAAGGGTATTGCTGCAGATAGTGCATTGCCAACCAGATCACTTATGTTTCCTTTTTGTGTTAGGAACTTCAGACAATTGTCAAAAACAGTGCAACTGAAGGTTTTGGAAATAACTGTATACAAGTAAGTAGATCAGTTTCACTATCTGTTCATTAACCATTACCATATTTTGTCAGGTTTATTTCTATGTACTAGCAGGATAACAGACCCTTACCTAATTTTTAACTTAATACTGAAAATGCTGGGGTTTTTCATTGTATCAAGAAAGTTTTCTGCTGTTTAACTTATTAGTTCAAAGTTATCTCCTAATTAGATTTTTTTTCTAGAAGAATATACAGGATGTCAGACAGAACAGAGAACCTTATGCACAACAGCTTGGCTGCTGTTAAATGTTACGAGTTCTGAAGGACCACATACACAAGGACTGCTAAAACATGCAACAAACACTTGAAAGAGTACTGTGTTCAACTTGCCACTGCCAGACTTCAGCATAGTCACAAATGCCAGCCTAACATTCATTTGGACCTCTCCAGAGAAGAAAGAAGTCTTTGCACTTTCACCTATTGCAGCAAGTCCTGCTACCAGTCTTGACACACACCACACGTTTCCATCAGAAGTGGTGAAAAATTCTCCTGGGCATTTTGACCACAGCCATTTTGTCATTTCATTCTCTCACAACAGTAAAGTTCTCCAGGCAGCCTCAACCAAAGAGGTAATTTTGTGGAGGCTTAGCCCCTTAGTACTCTATTTACCTTTCTTATTTAGTTGTGTTTTGGGTTGGGTTTTTTCCTTCTAGCAGTTTAAAATCCAACTTAGCTAAGAAAATTTTTCATGCATCTCAAACTTTCACTCAAACTTTATTTGGGGAAAAAAAAAAAAAAAAGGATCTAACTTGACCTGTCAGGCATAAAACATTTCAACACAGGAGGTCAACATCCTTTAACACACCAAAGTTTCAGGTGTATACAATAAATGTTTTCAAAGAGAAAAGTGTATTTCAACTACATTAACATAGACAATACAGTAAGACACAGGAAAGCTTGTAAAAGCCCAATACTTAATCACTAGAGCAGAAAACAAATGAAGATTAACTTTACAAACTATAAAGAAACAACCAAAGTATTTTAGAGAACTGTTGAAAATCATTCCTCCTAAAACCACAGGAAGAACACTAGCTGTAGATCCTGACAAAGAGCCATCAACTTCCCCCATCCTCACCCTGAATTTTGCAACACAAGGAAATCTGCACCGTCAGCACAGATCATAAAATGCAAACTTCACACAGTTTAACAAACTTCAGTGTTAACTCAGAGATGTCAACATGTTCACCAACAAGAAGACCTGAGAAATGTAAAGAGACGTGCAGATAGTCAAATCCACACCTGACATTTAATACATTTACTTGCCTTTGTGCTGAATTTAAAGTACTGTTAGACTCCACTGAAGAATTTATCAATACATAATTTATTATCAAGGACTTCCTTTTCTTTCCCAAAGTTCCCTTGCTAGCAAAAATCTGTACCCCATTTTTAATTACATCTTACTGAAAAAAAAGATGGAATTATAATTAGATTCTGCATCAGACCTTTAATAGGTGTACTTTGATTTAGACACTGTTCCTACAGTGGGCAGACAGTAATTAAATGATTTCTCACCTTGACTACTCCATCAAAGCCAGGGATTGTGTTGACCTTTGCATTCTTGGCTAACAATTTGCTTTCAATCTTGTCTCCCATAGCTTGAATAGCATGTGTGTCAGGTCCAATGAAGGTGACACCTTCTGATGCCTGCAAAGACAATAAAAATAAAACTTTAGGAGACAAAAATAAAAATCAGCTTTTCTTTACACAGGTATTGCTATTCATATTTTTTCTCCTTTTGAACTGACAAATGCAACAACGTTTATAGGACAGTGATCTGTTTACGTAACAACCTAGCAATATATATGCATTTCAACCACTTCATTAAAAATGTGTACGACCTTGTGGAACTATGTATACACACAGATTCAAAGCCCCTATAATTAGTATTTGTATAAATCAAAGCCAGGCCAGAGAAAAACAGCTGCAAGTGGAAGTACTCCAGCCTGAAAGTTAGAAATATCCCTTCAGAAAACAGAGGATAGTTAACTCACCCTTGAAAGAGCCAAAAGTGATTTACAAAGATGCCCTTGCTAAACTGTAATGCAGCTTACAATTCTATTTATTATGCATTGATAAAAAGAAACCTCAGTGAAACATCACAATGAAAATGCAGTATCTTACTCAATATATTTAGGATTTGAAAATAAAGTAACCAAGGAAAAAACATTTCCTGATTCTTTTGGAAACTCTTTTTTCCAATGCTAACATGGAAATAACATAATATACCTAAATACTTCAACTTTAATATGTAGGTAGAACACTGAATTGCATTTTTCTTCCTCCTGTTTCTCTATGCCAACAATAGAGGTGATTGGAGATACAAGCATTTTTTCAAACATCTTCAGGTCAGTACTAAACTGAGTTAAAGGCAATTGTACCAGAACTATTCCCTGAAAGTTACTGATGCTGCAGCAAGTATACACATTTCAGGCAACTGAACATCTTTTGTACTGGACGGGGAGAGAGGATAAAAAAAACAAAACAAAAAAACAAAATAAAACAAAAGCCTTGCACAATTTTTCCAACTGTTGCATTGATCTTTTTCTTCTCCTCAAATTCTAAGACACCTGTAAAACACTTAAAACCCACCTTCTTTCCAGCCAATGGACAGCTTATGTAATACCAACAGTAGCAAAATGGTAAATAACCAACTTCTTATATCACAACTTACATCTTCATATTTTGTGCCTCTGACATATCCTTATGCTGCATATGCCACAAAGTTACAGTCACTAAAAATAAATACACAAAACTTCAACAAATGACTTTTTATGTGATAGTAGTACATGATCCAATCCCTGGACACCAGAATAACAAAAGCACAGAATATGGTGAGTTGGAAGGAACCCAGAAGGATCATGGACTCCAACTCCTGGCTCTGCACAGAACCATCCCCAAGAGTCACACCTGGTGCCTGAGAGTATCATCCAAACACTTCTTGAACTCTGTCAGGCTTGGTGCTGTGACCACTTCAATGGGAAGCCTCTTCCAGTGCCCAACCACCCTCTGGGTGAAGAACCTCTTTCTAATATCCAACCTAAACCTTCCCTGACACAACTTCAGGCCGTTCCCTCAGGTCCTGTCACTGATCACCACAGAGAACAGATCAGTGCCTGCCCCTCCTCTTCCCCTCACAAGAAAGTTCTAACTGCAATGAGGTCTCCCCTCAGTCTTCTCCAGACTGAACAGACCAAGTGACCTCAGCTGCTTCTCACATACCTTCCCTACCTCTGTTGCCCTCCTTTGGATGCTCCCTAATGGCTTCATATCTTTCTTATATCGTGGTGCCCAAAACTGCCCACAATATCCAAGGTGAGGCCGACCCAGTGCAGAGCAGAGTGGGACAATCCCCTCCCTCACCCGGCTGGCGATGCTGTGCCTGATGCCCCTCAGGACATGGTTGGCCCTCCTGGCTGCCAGGGCACTGCTGACTCAGATTC
>JAWWEU010000001.1:79754274-79776030 GCA_035583155.1 Acropternis orthonyx | reverse complement strand
CTCATGGTCCTCCAGCTCAGGACACTGAGACTGCCTTGGTCCGTAATCCATGTTGAACACAAAGGCAAACAAAGTGTTAAACATCTCTGCCTTGTCTCTGTCCCTGTTTGTGAGGGGACCATCCCCATCCTGTAACAGGCCGATGATATTTCTATACTGCCTACTGCCACTAATATATTTGAAGAAACTCTTTTTGTTGTCCCCAAATTTCTGATCAGCTTCAACTCCAGTTGAGCTTTGGTCACATGAATTTTCTCTCTACAGTGGCAAGCAGCATCTCTGAATTTGTCCCCATGTCACTGACCTTGCTTCCACTGGGCATACACCTTACCTTTTTGCCTTATTTCCATAAGAACATCTGTGCTTACTCAAGCCGGCCTTCTGCCTTGTCTGCTTGACTTCTGACATTTGTGAATTGCCTGCTCCTGCGCACTTAGGTGGTAACGTTTTTTAAACTTGGGAATAACATTCTCGTATTAATGATCTTGCAAGAGCTGAGAGATCCCAATATGCTTGGGAGTCACCATTTTCACTGTCAGCAGCTTCCTAGCAGGAAGAGTATGTAACAGCAAAACCTCTGTGTAGGCAACTTCCTATCATCCTAGCTAACAGGGTGCCAAAGATAACCAAGAAAAGATCAGGTAAGTATTACACACACACTAGGAAGCTCAGTCCAAAGACACCCACACCAAATGCAGAGCACCAGTTCTGCTGCATCAAAGGACTGTTAGTTTCAATTCACAATGAACCATCTGGGGTTTTATCTCAGCTCACCTCTTCTCTACTACATTCAGCTTCTTAGCTCAGCAACTCAGTAATACTGATTTGATGAACAGATGTCTTACAAAGTTAGGAAGACTGCAATAGGAGGAAAGAAGAGATAGGAGGACCAAAATGAGGGTGCAGTTCTATATTTATTTAGTGTTCAAATCCTTTGGCACTATAAGAAATTTACTTTTTCAAGGAGATGGGAAACAAAAAGCAAAGACTTGACACATGAAATCATAGTAGCACAAAGTTCAGAGCTGATTATTTCAGAAAAAAACAGATTATGACCTGAAAACTGGTATTTCATCCTCTTAAGAGAGTTGCAACTAGATGCCTACTGCAGGTAGGGCAGAGTTCTCTTCTGTCACCAGACTGTACTCCAATCTAAAAAAGCTTTGTGCAAAAGGTTCACTTACATCCTTGACAATTGGAGATTACACTGTCCCCCTCTTATATCACTGCTTACCTCCAAACACCTTGTTTCTACAGTTTCTGTCACAACACTGGCATTTGTATCCTGTACAGTACCACTTTAAAACTCCACCATGTATTGCTTCCTCTTCTCACTTTCTTCTCAAAGTCTACCATCAAAAACATGGATTCTCCAGAAGTGAAGATAGCAGGTTCAGAACTTTTTCTGCCCTAACAGACAATCCAAGGCTTCCAGCTTGCAGTCTATTTCCATACTCTTACAGTATTTCTCTTTGTTCTGAAGAAAATAAAAAACCTCCATTCAAACTGGAGGTCACAGGAGAAGTTGGAAGTTGCATTTGTGGCATCAGCAAGCATCTACCTTTCCCACAAAAGGCACACAGGGGACATGGTGCTTGACTTACTGTCTCGTCTCACTGACTTGTGGCATGGACTTGCCAAGTGCCCAGTTCATTCTCTGCTCCTGTCCAAACAGGTAGCTGGATGAGAACAGCACCCTTCAGGAAAGATTCATGAACCATCTGAGAAGGAATGCTCCAGGACATTTCAAGGAATTAATCTCTGCATCCAGCATATTTGTTACATGAATTCTAGAGAGATATAATATTCCACATGAATACAGCCAATGCTACTGTTTAAAAATTAAGTACCAGATGATATGCAGCAGATTAACATTACTCTAATGCAAATATCACCTGGTGCAACCTGCATCTTTGTCTTTTTTTAATATATACTTTTCATAACTCAGAATTTACAAACTGCACTTGTCTACACATGCACCGCCTGGCTTTAAGTGCTTTGAACCTTTGTACCTTACACAGATCTGCTCTTTCATGGGGAACAAGCAGCAGCTTAGTACCACCAGTTATTCCCTGATACAGTTAGTCAATTGAGGCAGTCACCACAGCCAATTATTTCCCAGCAACAAAACAAAACCTGAAACAAAATAGTTAAACTCAGTATGATATCACAGGACACCTAAAACTACATAACTCTGCATGCTGCAACATCCATAAATCAAAATTAAGTTAACAAATCAAAGGGGTTCCACTGGTTTCCAGCCAGTATTCTAGCCATCTCTTACACAGAAAAGGTGTGCATTCTCTTACATGACTTGCAACTAACTTTAGTTAAGCACACACACACAAAAAAAGACTTTGTCAGCTCAATGCATGACTAAACTAACTCTTGCAAGTCTTGCTACAATAATTTAAGTCCTCATCACTCAAAGATGTTTGCTCAAGCCTTCTACTAAAGCTTCTCAAGTCATCACCAAAAAAGTTCCCAGCTTCTTCACTTCCAACAATCACATAATGTGCTAGGGGATCTGCTCAAAACTCTACTGCTCAATACTGAAAGAGAAAAAATAGACCACAAGAAAGAATGTGGTGGAAACATCTTCAGCTCCCAGAGATTTACCAGCACTTGATCATTAGCATCCTCCATTTACCAAACACAAGAAGTGGTGAAACTGCATCAGAAAAACTCTGTGTTTGATGACAGTCTGCTCACACACAGACTTATTAGTATCACAGCAAGTACGACAATCTCTGCTGTACATACATGAACTTACACACTGAACATCAAACAAGCTCTTGCAAAAGTTCTGTTATACTCCTTCATATATTCAGCAGCATATTTCAGCCTCGAAGACTAATTATCTAACACATAAAATTTTGCCACAAACATGCACCAGCATTTTCTTTAGAAACATGACTATAATACCTGTGTATCACTGCTCTGCTTTGCACAGACAGAGGTACAGCCAAATGATAAGGAATATTTTATGAAAAAAAGTTAATTTTCAGTTGTCTTAAGTAGTAGACACTGAAGTTTTCCCCAAACCCCCTCTATTTTGAAAGCAGTAACAATGGGTGTAATTGTCATGCCATAAAGATTTCGAGGAGTTCATTCTCTCTTCCTTTTGTTTTGTTTTTTTTTAAGCCAGACAAAAGCCTTAATTTGACCCCCAGGGAATGAGGACGCCTAATTTAGCAAAAACTAAATGCCAAAGTACAACAAGCCAAGGCAACATTTTGAAAACCCGTTTGGGAAGTTCATGACTGAGCTATATGTGACCTTCATGGTCTGTCAAACATATCTGACTGCTCTGCAAACAGTGAGCCAAACAGACCTATGTTAGTGTAAATCCCCGTATTCTCAACATCTGGAAAGGACCTGTCCATTTGACAAACTCTTGTGGACCTGAGGTAATATTGAAGAGACTGATTCTCAGAGATTCCTTTGCATCTCCTCCTGGAAATTATGAATGCAGATATTCACTACTACTGCATTATACAGTCAGCAGTGGATTCAGCCTCAGTGACAGTATAAGAAGAACTAAAGATAGAAGACATGAAGGAAGAAAAACTGCATAATAAACTTTTATACAGACTAGCTCCTTGGGAATGTATACTCCTCTGTGGGCTTATAAATCTGTGGCAAACCAGTCATCTTACTGCCAGGCCTCCCAAAGCTGCAGGAAATGATTGAACAGTTCCAAACCAGAGTTAGACAAAACAAGCAATACTAAAACTTACCCTCTGTCATTTACTATGTTAGTGATGGACAATTTTACACACTTTTTAGTGTCCTCATTTGAGCCGAGATATCTGAACCTGCTTTAACACTCCTCAGTTGACCCAGCTGACCAACATGGCAGACAATGGCCTGGGTTTTAGGGTGCTGTCTGTCAGTTCTGTGAGACAAAATGAGCTGAACAAAAGAAGTTTAATGGGCACTGAAGAAAAGACATGAGCTGCTGGTGCATGCAACTGGAAACAACCACCTTTTTTGGGGGGAAAGCACATCCTCCAACTCTCAGGTGCACAGGCAGGGGGGCTGCATGCTGCCATGTCGAGCTGCTCTTGTGTTGAAGTCTGCATTACTGTTTTAAGCTTAGTTTTAAAGTCAAAGACGATGCTTCTCTGAGGAGTGCTGTTTGAATCACAGAATGGCTGAAGATTGAAGCATCAAAGTTGCTGCTTTAACCAACTCTTTGACATGTGGTGTCAAGTAGTGGAACAACTTAGGGGCAGAAGAAAAGCAGAAGCAAGATTCTGTGGCAGTGAGGCAACAAGATCAGCAGCAACTTACAAGTTACCACACTTACTTCAGAATTTATTGGTGAAAAATATTAAGAAGGAAGGTCCAGAGGTAAGAACTCTACTAGAAACTTTATCATAGGTCTGGTTTTCAAGGGGTGTTGTGTTAACCCTCAAATTTTCTTCACTGGAAAATCTGGAACAGGAATCCATGAAATACTTACATGCTGATGAATTCTCTAACTGTTGTACTGCCCCTTTGACATACAACCAGTGAAGGAGGCAGACCCAAAAGGGAAAGGAACAGCCACAAGTAGTCCAGTAATTATAAACAGTGTTCCAGAAAAATTGGGATCTTCCACAAATACCATCTCCCATCCCATGAGCTCACAGCTCACCAGAAGGACACAAACCTGTGTGTTCAGCTGTCTGCAGTCACATACAAAGCAGAGCACACAAACAGCACAGCTCAAGGATGACTGGAATAGCAAGCTGGCTAAAAAGCCTCTAAGTCACATGGGCTGAGTGCAGCCTGAAAAGCAGAGCTGGCAGCAAAAGGAAAGTCCAACAGAAGTATAAACAACCTAGAAAAAAAACCAAGCAGAACAGAAAAATCCAGATGAAACATTCAAACACAGACAAGATCCTGGGGTGGGGGGCAGGGGAACCAAACCACACCGGCAGGCATACTGACATCTGTTGAAATAGGTGGGGACATAGCAAATCACTTCACAGTCCATTCAACACTGGGAAGGAATCTCCACGGGAATATACTGTAAGAATATATAACAAGAAGCATCCACTCAATAACCTAGGAAAAACTGAACTGGTAAATGCTCTGCAATAGGATGTGGTGAACATGGAAGAACATCCTGAGGCTTTCTGCTAGATGCAGAGAAACATCAGCTCAAATACCTGGGCCCTGTTGCTGCTACTCTGAAGGCTCAGAATTAAGAACATATGCAGGAGTGGCCAATTATCTGTGCAGGCATCAACCTGCAAATTTAATAGCAACAAACAGAAAATATCATTCCATGCACACACTTATTTTAAGCCAGAAAAAGCTTCAAGCAGTAACAAGCCTAGGTATTGTTGTGGACCACTGAAAGTAGAAACTCTGCAGCAGTTCAGTGAAAAAAAGTTCCTCCAATCTTGTTTAGAATTAAATAAGCAGAACTTCTGAAGACAAAGGATCTTCAGAATACACACACATTTATATATACACACAAGAGAGAAAAGACAATAATGTACATTCATTAGAACAAATATTTTTACAAAATGAGCTATGCCGAGGAACAGCAAATTATAACCTTCTGTATAGGCTTACAGAGGGAATGCAGTGTGTGATGTAAATAAATGGATAGATATGCTAGAGGGGGAAGAGCTATCCTCTGACCATACCTGCCTTTGGCTCCTGTACTTATTGACTGCAGCTTTTGTTTTGTTTGAGGGTTTTGGAAGGAGACATACTATTACAATCACCTTGAGTTGTAGAAGCAGCAGGCAGGTAGACTGTGACAGCAGCTAGCCTCGAAAGCAAAATGTAAATCGGCAATTGGAAAAGTGACAGTGCCCAATGCAACTTGCTAGAGGAAGTAGGTGCTGACAAAGAATTGTGCTTCCCAGACTGCCAGGCCTCACGCCTTGTTCCAAATCCTGCTTCAAAATCAAAACTGTTACTTGAGTCCAAAACACACTGCAATTTAGAGGTCAGAACTCACCACTCAAGCTATGTCACTACCTGTGACACTATACTGCGCCATTTTAAGTATCTGTACTCACTGTCTCAAACAGAAGCATATACTGTAAGAGAAAGTCATACATTAGGAGTGTTTCTTTTGAAAAGAAAAAGCCAGCAGAATAAAATTGAACCTAAAATTGAACACAGCTGCAAGAAGTTTGTCATACTTTTTAAAACTGAACTTAAGGAACACAAACATTTTCAAAATCACTACCTCAAGTTGGAAAAAAAAACAAACAAAAAAACCGGAAAAACCCAACAACAACAACAAAACAAACAAACAAAAAAAACGCTGTGCAGCAACACTCAAAAATTAAAGCTAGAATACATTCATTTGCAACAGAGACACCAGGTTCCATGTTTAACCTTTGGCATGGGGAGGGAGATGTGTTAATATACTCCCTTTAAGCCATCATTCTAAGAAATATTAACTGATTTAACCCTGCTGTAGATCTGTTAATACTGGTCTCCAAAGTATAGTTTAAACTGTTCAGAGGCATGAAAATCCATTAATCAGTTACCAGGAAGGCCAGACAAACTTCTCAAGGACCAAATGAAAACAGGTCTTATCTAAGCCCCAAACATGCCTCCTCTAAAGCAGGCTGGGAATAGAATGCAGGAACAGCACATAGCTATAGAGTATGCATGTATATATATATATATATAGGCATATTTATGTTTTTTAAAATGTAGTGTATATATATATTCAAAGAGTGGGGGTGAGAAAACTCAATCTGTTAGATTAGTTTAAAGCTCAGCTTAAACAAAAGGCACAGTTGCTGAACCAGTATAAATACAATCTAAGGCTACTTAACTCCACTGTGCCAAAAGAGTGTGCACCTCAGAAAAGGTGCACGGCCTCCTGCATAAACACCAGGGAGTGGCCAGAATAAAATTAAATGGTCATCATCACCTTGAGCACAAATGCTGCATGGAAAATAGCTTCTAAATAAAATTTGAAGTCATCTACCCTTTAATTCCACAGAAGCGATAAGCTGACAAAATCAAAACTAAGGATGAGGCTGATCTGTAGATATCTTCCTTGATACAAGTTGTGAACCCATACTATCACAGATTATATGTACAAAGAGTAAGTGTGCTTGAATGGATTTAATTCTGCATTTCAAAATTAAACACACTCATTCACCAAACATTTCACAGTGAATATTATAACTTCTAAGGGGAAAAAAATGGTTCCAGGTCATGTCTTTGCAGGTGAAAGAAGGACGGAAGTAACTTTTTCCAAGGACTCAAAGCACAAGACACTCAGACCAGGTACCACCTCTGTGGTTCTACACTTAGAAGTTTTCACTTTGGATCTGATCAGTAAGACGAAGTTCTAACTTGATAATTTCATTTTGAAAAAATGTAAGGCTTTAGATGTCTATATATTTTACATCTGTCCAGAACCTAAATGCAGTATTGAATTACCTGAATTTAGAAGCATTTCTCAAATATAAAATGTAAGATTTGAATATACAGTAATCTGCATGACATGCCACTGATACCGATGAATTGGTTCACCATCTACGAAACATTACACACATTGCGCAGGAACTCAGCCCTGGTATGCTGCAAAAAGCTTGAGTATTTGACTATACCAGTAGTAACAAATACCCAGAAAATTTAGGGAGAAACAAGCAAAACTTAAGAATTTTCCCTGGATGGTTTCCATATCGCTTTTCTTCACTTCATGGCATTGAAACCACCCTTGCTTTTTACATGATAAAAGAAATCTGTGGAACTAATCCTAGAAACCTCTTTCTGTTTCCTTAACACCTCCAGGCGACAGAAAAGACAAAATGCTTCATTTGCATCCTTAAACATCAGAAACTGCGAATGAGCCTTTTCAGCTGCAAATGTTATTGCATCTACATTTCCAGAAGAGAAAGAAGGTTAAACAGCCCACTCAGGTTTATGTTAACTCATCTCTTTTTAGCACCGTGAGCAGCACAAAGAGCAGAGAATGCGGAAGCTTAACAGCAGAACCTCTCTCTTAATTAAGTTCAATTAGATCCTGGCAATGGATATAGCTGCTGATTACACGAAGATAAAGAGAATAAATCAGGTATGCACAAAGGAAATGGCAAACACTAACAAGTGTAATCTTAGTCTTTCCGATCATCTGTGCTCATGAAGACCATTTCATTTTTCATACAACACAAAATAGTTCTACTAGTTGCATGACCACACAAGATTTTGCCTGATGTAAAAGCAGTGTTTGTTTAATCATTAATTCAAACTTAGTTTAAAATGTAACGTGTCAGTGTTGCACAAAGCCACCCTGAACATGTTAACGTAAGAAAGATTCCTTGTTTATCAACAAGTACGCCATCTTATCAATTAGATAATAAATTTGACCCACAAATAGCCAAACCTATTAACTAATTTAAGATACAATTAAGCACAATTTATTCTTCAAGAGTATTAGATCTCTTGATCTTTTTATTAGGATTCAAGCAACATATTTCTGTACTGAATTCAGCAAAGTTAGCAGCACTTTATTTTCTAGGCCATTTGGCTTTCAGTTTGGAGAAAGTCTTCAGCTTTGCAGAGAACGCTCAATGAGATGTTTAACACAAAATACACATTAGTCTAAATGAAAACCAGGCAGTCATGGAGAACAAACAGGACAGAATGATGGGGGGGAGAAACAGCAGCTCACCACTGTAGTCAAAACAATATCTCACATTATCAAGGACACAAGTTTATGATATCTACAAAATTTTCTATATCAAACTGCAAGTTCGGTGGGGAAGATAAACAGAATTAACAAACAGTTCAAAAATCCTGATGTTAGAGCAGATGAAGAAAATGCATGGGCACAAGGCATATGATTAATACAGCCCTATTACTTCTGCCCTAAAAGCTGCATGTTAAGCTTTGCAAATGAATATGGAACACAAGCATATAGTTTGACTAGTAAGTGCACTTGGCAATACCTTAGCTTGTGTTTTTCAAGGGGGAGGACAAGGGGAAAAAAAACAAACATGAGAATACATTTAGAAGTCAACAAGTAATGAAAAATCAGCACTGTGTTATTGAGATGTTACACTGAGCTTGCAGTCAAAGGATATTAATTATATGCCTGTACGTTGAAAAAAAATCTCTCCAGTATTTTTCCAGACATTCTACAATGCTTTCAAAGTTAGGTGACCATGATTATATTTATACTGCGTATTCAGAAACCAAATTAAAACTTATGGTGACTGTCCAAGCTCACACCACCCTGAATTTGCTGATGATTTAAGCATAAGGAACCCTAGTATCACAATCAAGAAGACAAATGGCCATGGAATAATCTTCCTAATAACCACTCTAACAAATACATTGAAAAAGCATCCTTTCTCAAACATTGCAAAAGACAAAGACACTGAATAAGCAACACTCTTGATGAAAACAACTGTTAAAGCTCGCTGCCCTGACCAAATTCTAACATAGATAACTCCATTCTACTGACCCACAGTGTCCTTTTCTCAGCAGGCTGATGTACTTTAAAATCCTCCCTGTCCTCAGAAGAAGGCTACTAATTTGATTTCTGACAAATAGCTGCAATTGCTGATATCTAGACAAGTGTTATTTCTTCGGTAGATGAAGTCTTCCTCAAACATTTGATAAAGACGTTTTGAAGACATTCAGATCATTTATAAATATGCAAGAAATTACACTAGAAAATGCAGAGCATTGAGTTCACTTCTGAAAACTGGAAGCATCTGCATCTCATTAGTAAACTGGAGTTATTTTCCCCAAGAAGAGAGCCATTAAACAGCATTAGATTTAATTTCTGACACTCAAAAAACATTCTATGATAAGCAGGCATATTTATGAAAAAATAAATATCACTGCCAGTTATATTATTAGAGATTAGTTAATAGCTAAAGCAGTAAATAAATCAGCAAGAAGAATATGCATGTGCACACACTGGTTTGTGGTTTTGTTTTTCCCCATCACCACATTAAACCAAGTTTAATTCACTCAACCAACACACTGCCTTCTACCAAAGCCAGGATGTACTGACCCTGCAGTTACAAAAAACCAAACAAACAAACAAACAAAAAAAGTAAAGAAAAAACCAACAACAACAAAAAACCAAAACAAAATAAAGAATAACATAAATAAATAAACAAACACCCACGTAAACTGTCACAGAGTAGTGACAAAAAAAGAAGCCACCCCACCGCAGGGCCCAATTCCTCCTGCCTCTCACACCCCAAGCAGGAGCTGTGCAGACATCAGTTTGGGAACTATATGAGCTAAGAACAACTAAAAGGGCAAGGAGTGCTTAGAGGATTTCAAAGGGCAGTTCCTAGAACAGACAACGGCAATCATGACAAGTGTTAACAAATACACTGTCACCAGACATAAAACAGGGTCCATAGGCATGCAAAATAGTATAGGCAGGATGACTGAAAACTACATTTGTGGCTAGAGACGGCTGTGGCAGTCACTAGCAAGGAAGAACTGTGAGTTACAGAGGTACTGTCATGGCAGGGGCAATAAGGCGACTGACACGTGAGGTAGCTGCAATCTAGAAAGGCAAGGGATACTGGCAGAAGATGGTCAAACACAGGAACAAGTAACCCAGAGAGGCTGTGGACTCTCCATCCTTAGAGATATCCCAAACTCAACTGCATATGGCCTTAGCAACCTGTTCCAGTTGATGCTGCTTCAAGCCAGTAACTAGATCTCCACAGTTCCCTTCCTATCTCATTTACTCTACAGAGCTAAGAGAAGAATATCAGGAAGATTATAATCTCTGGTCAGGGGAGGAAGGTTACAGCAACCAACAGTAGACAGGAACCTGGCACAATCCTTGTTAAAAAGCACAACAAGACCCTTGTAGGTTGTCTGAGATAAAGGGATATGGGTCTTCCTACTGAATCTCACAACTTTCATTTCTCTAAGAGAAAACAGAGCCTTGCAATACTGATCTTTCTTCTCTGGTAACTGGTGGTGCTGGTGTCTCTGGCCACTTCTTTCTACATCTGTACTGAAGTATGCTGTTCCTTTAGCTTCGCAGCCAAGTGATAGCCATTCAAGCAGTGAAATAATTGTTTAAAAACAAAAATCCAAAAGCTTCCCATCTCTGAAATGCAAGCTCATCCAACTGTATTAGGTCACCACAGGATACAGAACAGTGCTGGGAAGACAACTGGGGAGGGCAAGCAGGGCCGAGAGGGAACTCCCTATACCACCACGGGTATTGGAAGCACTTGGAAAAAGCAGTGATAGTCTGAGAGAGGGAGGATGGTAAAGTAGTACTTCTATGATGTCCTCTCATGACTTGAGTTAGCACTAGTGTACATATGGGATAATAACATCAGACAACACAGTCACAGCAAAAGATAACATTTCACAGAATTCGTTAAGCACTGTCTTACCTCCTTCGCTACTTATTTGTAAAAGGATGCACAAAGTACTGTTACTAATAGAGGATGTTCTTATTCAAATCTTACACACAGTTCCTTGGAGAAAACTGTGGACTAATTACCCTGTAAAGAAAGATAAGTAACTCCCACAGCTGCCCACAGAGAGGTCCAATATACTGCATTTAAGTAAATGAAGAACTCACTGATTTCCGCCCGCCCCCCCCCCCCCCACTTTGGAAAGCATTCTAAGAAAATTCTGATTTTTTTCTGTATGTTTTAACAGTCAGCGTACATAGTTCTCCCTCTGATTTCCATTTTTGCTCTACTTACATGAAGTTTACATTACAAAGATGTGTGTGATTATGTTGTCCTCCGAAATGGAGCTGATAAAATAAAATTAAGAAAAAAGGCTCAGGTGCTTTTGTAGCCAAACTTTAAAAAATATTATTCCTAATATTGCTATATTTACATAATAGGACTTGTAAATATAAATTTGGATTTTGCACCAAGCACTGTTCTTACTTGCACATATTCTTGCATGAATCAAAAATGCAGATTTGGCCCTTTGTTTTTACTTTTACACTGAAAGCAAAGAACTACATGTGATCATAAACATCAGTGATTGTAATAAAAGTTTCAAACTAGGGTCAAAGTACACGCACATTAAACTTCTTGGCTAGTGTGAGGAAATAAGAGTGGAATTGGGCACATTTAAATCTATGGAAAAAAATGTGATGGACATGTAGTATTACATCATTCATAATGTTACAGCTTTGGGATAACAACCTCTCACTATCTCAGTGTCATAAATAAAAGAAGTCAATAATATGTATCAATATGTAGTACCAGAGAATTTACAAGCACTCAAAGCAAATTCTAGGATCCCCTTGTGGCCCTGCTCCCTATGGACCACAACTATTCAGAGGATAATGTATTATGACAAAAGTGTCTACCATGTATTCCTGAATACCACCAACTCTGAATCTGAAAGATAAATTTCGTCTGGTAGCTAAGGGTGGAACAGCTTTTTGGAACAGTCACAATCAAGTTCCTCCCTCCCCTTCCCAACAGATGGGCCTGAGAGTTGGACAGTCTGGCTTCACTCATGCTATAAAGTAATTAGACAAACAAATCTGGATCCTGTAAATAAGCATGTGCTTGAAATTAAGCAGGCTTAAACAGTTGCAGGGCCTAAATGTCAAAATTTTAGCCTGCAGAGGAAATCAGCCTACTAAATGATGGCAATCTTTCTGAAAAGTTGTTATTTATTTCTTTCCAAAGGTCCCCACAGAAATGGGGATGGCAAGAGGGGAGTGAAACTTAGAGAAGCAGAGACTAGAAAATTACCAAATTTTATTTTTATATATATATATACACACACACATACACATTTCATTTTAATGCAAACTGATGTCTCCTAAGTGCATAAGATAGTAAGACCACAATACCCTGGAAAACATTTTCTACTGTAGTATTTCAGCTAAGTTATATGAAAACGGTGAAATGGAACAAGTTTCACAAGTCCAACCTCCAGTTTATCCACTGGGCTAGAATGACCTTGAAATTCGTAGCAAACCAGATTGTCACTTACAAGTTGAATGCTGAAAAGGATGTACAAATAGATGTTCCTCAAAGCTACAGAAAAAAATCCTTAAAACTAAAGGCAGAACATACCCTGAGATACTATCAACAAAAAAAAAAAATCCATAAGTATATACAAAAGGCTAAATTTTACCTCCTGAATCAAAGACAGGCAAAGAGACAAGGAGAGATCACAACTGCATCTCAGCACAAATGCACATAGAGAACGAACACAACATGCCAGAGCAACTCTAAAGCCTGATTTTACAGGCTTAAAAGTTCCTTCGTCACCCTTGTGGTCACCTGCCAGCAATACAAGAGGTAGCAGCAAGAGGCTTGTTCTGATGGGCTCAGTCCAAGAGGGAACAAATAGGAAATTTAATTGTCAATAGCCAGAAGTGCCCTGCCATGGCAACAAAGTCACTCTAGTGCCGTTCTGCCCCATAAAAGCCGAGTCCTGACTTCCAGGCTTTTAATTTTTCACACCTAGTCCATTGCATTTTACCAGCTTCTCTTTCTGGATTACTTTTAAGCTTGCTCTAGATGACTACATAATCAGTCGTCCCAGAACAAAGGACATGGCAGGAACATGTCATCAGGGCCCAAACCTCCTTGCAACAGCAGGACAACTTTAGTTTATGGACATGTGAAACTGCACCTTTGCAAAAATGTCCACCAGAAGGAAGAGAGTATTATGGCTCCCATTCTATGCTTTGCAGAGCAACCCAAATACCATTGGCAGCAGGAGCTAAAGCAGGACTTGAAATGTCCACTCTGGAGTCTCAGGAGGAGGACAAGCTAAAACAGACAGGAATTTACAATGCAAGCTCTAGATCATCCTCCCAGTAATTCATCCCATCACTGAAACTTCTAGAATGATCAACACACCTGTTAATCACTTGTTAAAAAGAATGATCTTTCCCAATTCCCAAATAAAGATGCCTTAAATCAGGGGAAAGGTGGGAGGGACATGCTCCAAATTAGAAATTTTAACAAGCTTCAAGAGCTATTGCTGAAAACCAGTTCTGCTTCAGTAGAACTCCTTCCTCATGCCTTCTCCTTCAAGCACTACCTGAATCATTACAAACATAACATATAAACAAATCTCAAATGGCTGCAAAGTATGCATGAAACCATGAATGTAAAGGACTGGCTTGGCAAAATTTCAGAACAAATAAGGATTACCACTTTCAGTGAGAAATACTGGGTTATTTTAAATATAGTGTTGCAATGATCTCTCTACATTATCACAATACAGGATTTCATTAACTGCTTAGACACAAATTAAATATATTTCTTCCCTACATCAAAATTTCAATCTGTGGATATTTTTGAACAAAAACACAATCTGAGGAGCTTATTTATTAGTCTCTGGGTGTAAAATTGATGCTCACCATCTCTCCAACAACTTAGAAATTAAAAAACAAAAAATCAAAACTAAATGATTACTGACAAGAGAGCTGGAGATACCAGCTATGCAAAAAAATGAGGTCCTGACAGAAAATACTCACATGCAGAAAATGGCTTATGAACTAGAGCTGGTGCTTAAGACAGACTTTTTTGGAAGAACAAAGATCCCTGCTCCCAAGATTTTCAATACAGGACAGAAATGTGAAAATAAGGAACTTGTTAATTCATGTCTGGAATAAATAAAGTTTTCCACTCTGAATATAAATACATTTCAAAAGAACTCAAAAATATTATGCATAAAAAGTGGAAGTTCCAAAAATATAGAAATCAAGACCAATACCGTCACTCTTTTCCAGGCAACTATGTCCTCTAATTTTAAGGGCTATGATCCAGATACCAGGTCCCCAATCCTAAATTTTATGAAATAATATCAAGAGCTTATCCTTTAAGAAAACCAAACAAAAGTTACATGAAGTAGTCTCTTAAGCTTATATTGCACCATAAATATGTAAGGTTAGAAAATTCTTGGCCTTTATTGGTCACACTTTAAACAAGGTTTATGTTAAAATGTTGCTATTAAAGGAGGGCATGAGACTCCTCCCACTGCAGAAGCTTGACAGGAAACCAAAAAGAAGAGAGACAAATGCCCATACCTTTAAACACTGCTTTACCCAGCCACAAGGACTGCTTTTCAAAAGAATGGTGGGGATTGAGACTTTTTTGTGGTTGCAGGGATTAACATTTCCTATTTAGAGCCCCAGACTTTTCTTCCCCATTTATTTTTTTAGCTTACTCCTTTTTATTTTTCTTCAGATGCTATCAGAATTGAAAGAAGGGGAAAAAGGCATAAACCAGATTTTCACTATATGTGTGCATACGACATTGAGCACTACAGGGATTTGGTGAGCATAAATAGGTTCTTTGGATTCTACTCTAATACAGCTGAAGTCAACAGTAGACATTAGTGATACTGTAATTACATTTACTATGCTTTGCAATATCCACCATTACACTTTAAAAAAAAAAAATCAAGTGTCATTAACTTGTTAAACAGTCAAAAAAGTGACTGAAGTTGTCCAGCTTTGTTCTTACAAGCGAACTTTCTTCAGCTCCAGGACTATGTCTTCAACTACTATTTATTCTTCAACATAAGATCAGAAAACACATAGCAACCTTTGTACTAAGAGCAAATCTCTTCATTGCAGATGTATAAGTGGTTCATACAAGAGTTCTTGCTGTTCACAAAATTAAACTACATTGACTATAATGTCAAACTCTCCTTTCAATGTATTCTCTCTCAACTAGCTTATGTAAGCATATATATTTTGGAAGGTATTTTACACTTCTGCTGTCTTATAACAATTCTATCATTGGTCCAGTTACCACACTTTTTCATTAACAGACTCAATACACTGGTGAAAGGACAATTTCTGTTTTACTTACTCATATGGAGCTCCAATTCCACAACAGTTTTGGAACCCATGCTTTTAATCTCTGAAGAAAAATTAATTTGTCAATGCTTAACATAGTAAACGTTCTTTTCTTGGTCTGAATACGTACACTGTTTGCACATATAATGATATGCCTTTGTAATCCATACAGGAGTATATAGATCTCCCTCACCTATTGTCTTACAGCCATTGTAATTTTTTTAAAAGGCATGGAGAATTAAATCCTTAACTATTGTACATAAACACTATTATCCAGTAAACGCCAGCAGCCTTAGTAATGGAAAGTTATAGTACATATCAGACCAGTTTTTAAATCGCCATGATATATTTGAGCAGTTTCAAAACTCCCTGGTCTTATGACCACAGTGGATCCTCATTTTAGGGAAAGTGTCTCCATTACAGGCTCTTACAATGCGTATAACATAGCTGAATGCTAAATTCCTTTAAAACGTGCAATTCAAAAAAGCAGCAAGACATACCACCTGTTTGATGCCTAACAGCAATTCCTTTCCTTCACACCACAAAACAGAAACCTGCTCAAAAACTGACCTCAAAGTCATAAGCCAAGAGCTGTGTGAAAATTTTAAGACTGAGGTTCAGGTTTATGTACTTTGCAACAGTACAGCATTCTGATCAATCTCAGTTTTGGCATAATTAACATAAAGTTATCATTAAAGTGATACCTGTAGTTTTCACTTCAATACTCAGGATATTGTTACAAGACAGTAACAAAGGCCAAACTCCAGCTGACTTACAGAAATAGGAGATCAAACCAAGAATCTTATACTCAAACAGGAGAGTAAGCAATTGGAAGTTAAAACTCTTAATAGTAACATTAATTATTTTACATCACTCAACTTCTCACTGGCATTCAATCAGCACAGGAACAAAGGCTATACAGTTTTATTCAACTGTGCTGTAACCTAATCATTATCTAGGTTTTTTATTAGCCAGGTTCCATCTTCATTTCAACTCATTGAACTCATCCCTGCTGTAACTTTTCAGTCCAAATATTTAAGGAAGGTTTGTCATTCCTAGAATGGAATCCAGTCGTAAGATTTTATTTCACTCTAACAGAGTAAGATAAAACCAAGTTACACTAGAAACTCCTTAATACGGAATAATATTTTCTCATTCCCAAAGGGTCTGTTTTCTTTCACTACTTTTCAAAGGCAGTTGCAATGTCTGCATTTTTATAGTACTATGAAGACTGATGTGCCATTACATGACATTGAGAATACCTGGCAGTATAAATATTTCATTCATGGAGTCACACATTCAGTAGGAAACCATTCTTGCACTGAATGATAATGCAGACTTTACCAAAATTAGCTGGACTGGAATCTTAATACATAGCAAGAAGCTTTGGGGGGATTGGGTTGGTGGGTTCCGCCCACGCCACCCCGCACCCAATTCTTCTGCTGCTCTTTATCTGGTTTTAAAATTTGGTCACAAATTTCCTAGTCTCCAGTTCTGTAGAACAGCAGATATGAGAAGGCATTTGTATATTTCTCCTAGATCATACAATAGTTAGAAACCAGAAAAAAAACCTACCAGAAAACAGACTCAAGTGGGAGAGGGAAAGACAACACTTGAATTTAACTGCAAGAAGAATGTCTGATGTTCAAATCCTCATGAACAATATTTTTCCACAGGAATGTGGCAGAATGCTAAATGATTCAAAGTTGTATAGACTTCAGTTCATGCATGAACATAACTGCAGATATTTTACCATTACTTCTTCAATTTTAGGCTGTAATGGAAAATTCAAAGAAAAATAGTTCTGTAGTTTTCTGGTGCTTGGAGCTAAAACAACAGCCTGAATTATATTCAGAATATAATATGCAAATACTCAGTAATACACCCTTCCATGGATACAAAATGTATGCTCAATTCTTTAAGCCATGCCTTACAGATATTTTGGCGCTGTGAGGTATGCAGTGTGTCAGATTTGCATCTGTTATTTTTTTAAACAAAGCAAATGTTTTAACATTGAGTATTTTACATTAGAAGAACAGATACTGAATTTAACACATTTAAGTTACATTCAAGAGGAAAAGCACTCGCAAAAGCAACAGGCAAATTACCAGGAAAAAGCAAAGCAAAAACACTCCAGGAAACCAAATACAAATTTATTTAAGAGAATCTTTAGCTTCTTGCCTTCGGGGTTGTTTGAACCTCCCATTCCCTTAATTGTGGAGGCTACTTAGGAAATTCTATGTCAGTCAGGACCAACACTGAAATACAACTATAGTAGTCCACTTTCAAAATTCTTGAAAACCCATTTAAGGATACCAGTAGGGGGTAAATTAAAGCTGTATGCATTAGGAAACTAATAATTTGAAAAATGTACAGGGGCAATGAACCCTGAAGTTATCAGGCACTGAAATGACTAGAAAAGTGTTTTATATAGTTGCAAGTAACCAAATAAAAAGAAGAAAAAGCTGCTGTGAAAAATAAAAAAAACTACTACTATAATCTACTACACAACATAAGATCTGAAACAAAATCTGAAACAAAAAGATAAACTATTGATTTCTTATCATACAGACATTTTGTTATATAATATACGATATATTTGGGAATTAGAGCCAGTCTATATGAGAGCAGAACTTAGAACGCACTTCATTAACTCTTTGGAAATTCTGTTCCTTGCACATGCTTGTAACAAATTCTAAATCTCACTGGACTCAAGTCTTCCACTCCAAGGATTTCTTGCACAAGAATTTCTCTCAGTGTCTGCAAAAGGCTAAAACTTCCACTGAAAAAATTCAGAGAAAGAACATCTGTTAATACTGTTTAAATGGTTATTTATAATGAAGTGAAAAGGGGTTTCATACAGAAGCTGGAGGATTTCAATTAACAACTCTGAAATCAGAATCGAAGTGATACTGTACCATGCTAAGCATGATATATCGTAAATAATGTCTTTACTAGTTTCATGAAAAAGTTACCCATATTTTGGTTATAAGCCACCAAAAACCTCAATTTGCACAATCTTTTAGGAATAAAAGTCTAGCTGTCAGATACTATGAAAACTCATTACAATCAGAGCACACTCCACCCACTAGACATCAGACTATCTGAATTTGCTCCTTGCAGTTGGAAATAACTGAAAATAAAGCCACTTACCTCCTGAGCTCCCTGTGCCTTCTAGATGAAAAGTCAAGACATTCTTAAACCAAGGGAAACAAAAAAAGAGGAGACCATGCAGGCAGTAGCAGGACATGATCTTCTCCTGCTCAGTTCAAGAGCAACAAGATGCTTTGAGAATAAATGCAGTAACATGTATAGAATTCACAAATATTACAGACACGAACAAAGTTTCCCGAATAATTTAAATATACATGTGCTCAATGCAAGGTTTGAATACTGTCTGAAGCCAAACACAGAAGAATGAACAAACACAAGGAAATACTCAACCTCCAAGTAAGACCAAAGTCCCACAGAAATCCAAGCAACTATGTAACACAGAATTGTGTCACTGCCTGTACACACACAAGACGCAGATGGAAGCGATCTTCATTTCGGCATTTTTTACCTTTTGAGTAACCTGTTTGTAAAAAGCCTGATGTTATTTTAGCATGGTGGCTTCAAATTTAATATTAAAAGATTAAGCACAGCTTGCCAGCAAGATGCTTTGCCCAAAAGTCTGGGCAGGGAACTTATTCTTTCTAAATTCCAGCCAGAGCAAATTAAACTTCACTTCTCTGGGCAGGATAGGTGGAAGCACCCCTCTGCAGCACACCTGCTGCCTGCCTTTGAAAAGCAAATTTACACACTAGATTCCAGAGCAGCCCTTTTGTGCTAAAAGGCATGTTCTCCATAAACAGATGTAATGCACTTTCAGCTTTTGTACACACAACAGCACACACAGTGTTTGGGTAGCCCACTACAGTTCTTTACCAAAGGAAGTCACAGCCCTATAATATGGCTGCTACAGGAATAATTTAACATTATTAAAACAGAACCTATGCTTAAAAGTAACAGTCTTACAGAAGTCAAGGTTTCAGTTTGGTACCACTTTAAAACAGATTCTTTCTGCAAGCAGAATAAAAACATATAAAAATATACACTGAAAATAAGAGATCACAATATCTCTTACATATATTATTCTCTGGCTTCCTAAAATATGAAGAAACTCATGTGTTATTATTGTCCTTCAAAAGACTAAAATATTTTAACCAAGTTTTGGGATGCAAAAGTTAACGCCTTAAGTAGCACATGTCACAATACCTATTACTGCAAATGAGCAACTTGAGAAGTATACTTTGAACATTGCAGTATGGGATGTGTGGGTAACAGCTTTGCCCTGGCATGCACAGCCATGAGCCATTCCTACGAAATCACAGGAAGCTACAAGCCCCAACTCTTGCTCAATCAAGAAAAGGCTCAAAGCACCAAAAAGTCGTAAGAACCAGAAAGCAAGCAGTTCACCTGTCTTCAGTTACTGCCCAAGCCAGTACACAAATACATACAGTAGTCAATGCCTTAGCATACAACTTAATCTTACCTAAATGACTAGGGCAGTGGCACACACAACAGCCATGCTTTTTTTCTTGGCCATCAGAAAGCACTTTCAGCCAGGCAGTGGTAGGTCAGAGCTAGAGGACCTGTTCAGCAGAGACTAAGCACCCGCCCCAGAAGCCTGCCCCTCCATAAACCTGCCAGAGGGAATCTTAACTGAAACCCCGGCCCCTCTTTGATCCAATCAGAACCATAGTCCAACTCTAAGACAGAAATCTGCAAATATGACAGAAACTAAAACCATTCTAATTTTAAAGGGCAAAATGTTCTCCCCACCTCTGTAAAAGCTTTACTCAGGCAACCTCATGACTGCATTTGCCAGTCTCAATGACTCCTTTCCATTCATGCAGTATCTCCACATTTTTCAGAGTGTAAATAACATGGAAGTGTCCTAACCACAAGGCAAAATATCTGACAAAAGTTTATTCATGAAAAAAGCATAATTTTCCCCAGGTTTTTTGATAACAAGCCATGAAAAATGTCTTGTCCCATAACCAAAAATGTCTCTCCAGCAACATCTACAGATACTTTGCTATTTGTTATCTCAAACTAGTAGTTGTTGTCTAGTCACTGCCTCAATCGAGGTTCTGAATTACCCCTTCAGATACCTTTTACATGTTAGCATAGTGCTAAAGGCACCACCCTTCCCAGACAACTCAAACAGTAGCTGTTTTGCAAATTAGCAATAGGAATTCCATATTTGACCAAGGCAGCTATGAAAATACTTTCAGCATGTGAAAAATATTCAAAAGGCTCTACTTTCTGCAAACATTCTCATTTAAATATATGCACCTAATCTTCAGATAAGCTAATAAAAGAGTTCACAAATTCTTACACAATGAACTGGCAGGTTTTATTCACAAGAATGTTCTGGAATATCTTTTGCTGGTTTCCCCCCCAATCTAAATGTTTAATGCATTCCCCATCCTCAAACTGTATAATAAGTAGCTTGAATATAAACAGTGTTCACAATACCTTAGAGAGAGTGGGAAAGAGTAAGCACCAGCACTCTTTAGCAAGAGCTCTGAAGAACATGTCAGTATGATCCTAACAGGCATCTGGAATAAAAATGCTCAGTAGTCCGTGTACATATGTAAATTCAGCAATACCTATCCTTTCGGACAGATAATATATGCAGGCCTCTCTACAAAGGAAAGTATAATTTCACAGTATAAGTTTCCACACAGTGCTCTGAAAATAGAGCAGCTCGGAAAACAGCAAGAATACATTTAGTTAATCATATGGTTTTATTACCAAACTAAGCTGTTGCTACATGAAAGCATCAATTTTTCCCCAAAAGCCAGCAACCTTTGTCTTGCATCTCAATTGCCAACCACAATGCTACTGCATCCCAACACACATATATTTGCTTTTACCGCAGAGAACCACACACATCTTCAAGTCCAGTCAGTATCAGAAAAGGCAGAGCGGGG
>JAWWEU010000001.1:79744065-79754174 GCA_035583155.1 Acropternis orthonyx | reverse complement strand
CCCCCCCCCCCCCCCCCGCCCCCCCCCCCCCCCCCCCCCCCCCCCCCCCCCCCCCCCCCAAAGTATGAGAGCAAATATTCACTGAGAGGCTCATCATCACAATCTGAGAGCAGGAAACTGCACAGCCCCTAAGATCATTTGTCTCTAGGACTCACTGCTCAAGCATTACTTTCCTGTGCCACCTCTAAATAAGTAACATAGTTGGGATGTCCATCTAATGTACCACATTCTCATATTAAGAAAAGGCCTTCTAAGAGAGAAATTTTGAGGAAAAATACTGTAAAGGTAGTTACAAAGAAAGAGGGGTTTGATGGTAAAACCTACCTGAAGCAACCTTTCTAGACATCATCTTTACATTTTTCTGCTGCTCCATGCATTACTAATCAGCGACCCACTAGAAACTTCAGCACCCATTGAAAAGCCTGGCAGGGTATTTGGCTTTCAATTCTTCTACTCAGTTTATTCCCAACACAAGTATATTCATCAGGCTTAAAAACAACCCTTGAACAAGGGCAGCCACTCAGCAACAAAATGTAAATTACTGACATGTGCTAAAACCTGCACTTGGCACTACTAATGAGCACATTAAAGAAAAAAGCTCACTAGATATTACTGCAACCTTTACACTTAACCCTATGTGTACTGAAAGCCGTAATTTAGTATCAATTAAAGAACCCATCTCTAAACAGTGACACACTGTTCAGCAGGTATATGCTTCCTACACAGTTCTGATATAAAAATCAGAATGATGGACAAATGTGCGCACACTGATAATAGCTTTATTTTTAACCAAAGTTTCCTTAAAATTTTCAAGAGATCAATTTAAAAAAAAGTCACACATGACAACATGCATAAATTGCCAAGTTTACAAAACTAATGGTGTCAAATCTTAACTGATCCAATAAAACAAGATTAGCTACCATTAAGCCCCAAGGTTAAGAACTCAACTTGTAGCAACTTTTCCCTGCCTATTACACTCACAGGGAGCTGAAGACCCTGAAAATAAACTTCTCCAAATAGCAATGCCCTGCAGAGTCACAGAAAACACCACTTTTTCCTCCATCCTCCATTGCACCTGTACAGTAAAAGCCCTACCAAGTATACAGTCACTCCAAGTTTCAAAGCTTTCAATAATTCAAACCAGCAATGTTGCAAGAAGCTACTGTAAAATTATATGCTGGAAAAGAGGGAGAGAGAATGTTTGGTGAAAACCATTCCCTGCATCCCCTTTGTATTTGGGGAGATGAAAGAAATCATTCGAAGATTGTTTAATTAAGTTCCTTAAATGCTTCCATTAAACAACATTTTGATAATGATACCTCACGAACAGAGGGCACTCAGAATTGACTTCTCAAAACATAAATCAGATACCTAAATCAGCCTACATTAAGTACCTAGATCTCTGTCCGTAATGTTTCTGTCAAATACTAATTCAGCTGTAAGTTAAAAGTTTACAATCCCTTTGAGTTTACTTCCATTCCAAGTCAGGCAGAAATTTAACATGATTTTGCTGGAATCAGCTGTACTAGCTTAAAGACTTTTGTAAGTGGAGGAGTTGGGAGCAGGGGAGCAGTGTATATGTGATGTGTTACAGGTTTATGAAGTGACTACGTAACACTGTCATTACAGCACATCCAAGGAGGGCAATAACCCCTCATGGGGACAGACAGCAACAAGCCACTGAGAGCAGTAATCTCTTCAGGCAGCTTGGTCACAGTCAGAACAGCAGTCTGACCACAGGCTTAGTAACCTGATCTTCAGGAGCTGAACACAGAGTTGGCCTTCAGAGAGCAAGTGAGAAGCACATACTAGGTTCTACACAAAACACATCACCCACCTTTAGGAAATCAGTACTTCTGATAATTCTAAACTTCATTGCTGAAAACATTTCAACTGCTAAGTATTTTAATGATTTTCTGCATAAACACATGCGTAAGAACTCTAGCAGGAACTGTTCAGTCAACACAGTACTTTAGTTCTTACTCTTATGTAGGGGTCATCATTCCCGTTGCACTCACCAAAGCCTTTAAGTGACAAAATCTGGCAAAGCAGGTAAGTTACTATTAAGTAGTGCTTATGTTGATACATATTCATAGATTTTTTTTGTTTGAGCAACTCTTCTACGAGGAAAGGCTGAGAGAGCTGGGACTGTTCAGCCTGAAGAAGGCTCAGGGGGAGCTCAAGGTACGTAACTACCTGAAGAGACGGTGCAGACAGGACAGGGCCAGGCTCTGCTTTGTGGTGTCCAGTGACAGGATCAGAGGCAACAGGCAAAAGCTGAAACATAGGAGGTTCCCTCTGAACATGTGGAAACACTTGGCCTGTGAGGGTGGCCAAACATGGGTACACGTTGCCCAGGGAGGTTGTAGAGTCTCCACCCTTGGAGACAGTCAAAAGCCCACTAGACATGGTCCTTGCAATCAGCCGTGAGCATCCCTGCTTGAGCAGAGGGGTTGGACTAGATGACCTCCAGAGGCCCCTTCCAATCTCCATTTACATTACTTATGTAAAAAGAGAATTACATAGCACTATGGTTGCAAGCCTTCTGTTATTGCAATATGGGAAAAAAGTATATACAGTTGTCAATATAATTGCAATTGTGGAAACAGAGCAGTAAGTATTTATTCCAAAACCAGACAGAGCAATAATAGGAAAAAAGAGGACAGAACAAAGCATTTCTGAAGAAACATGAAGGATTCCTGGGAGCCTGGAAATAAGTGCTATTGCAGTGACACTGCAAGTCAAGAAATAAAGAATTTTTACAAATCAGGAGTCTGTAAATCCATTCACCTGCAGAACCACACACCTTAATAAGTGTGCCAAAGTGTTGCTGTTGAAAGGCACCTCATGGGAAATATTAAGTGACTTCAAATGGCCCAGATACGCAAAAAAATCTCTCCAATATCTTCTTTAATCACATGCACAGCATTAAATCATTCCAGAAGTCGTGCAAGTCAAGAAGTCGTTCATTCACCAAGAATCTCAAGTTGCTGGACATTGCTATTTAAATTGAGAGGTTTTGTGTTTGCTTTTCTTCAAAGGACCGTGGCACGTGTTAAAGCTTTCAGCCTAAGCCACTTTAGGAAAATATGTAGCTTTGGAAAACACAAGTTAAAAATAAAGGCTTACTCTAAGTGAAAAATGAATACAAATAGGTTAAGACTTCCAAGTCAGAGGAAGTTGCCTAATCAGGAAGGAGATCAAGAGAAAAACCATACTAAGTTTATGGAGTTTAGGCAAAATAATCAGAAGGAAAGAGAGTATTTTTGTCATAAATCACACCGATCTTAGGCAAAACATTACCCTGCATCTTTAAATACATGCATATAGTTATACACATGTATATCCACAAGACCTGCAGATATGAACCCTGAGACTTTTAAGTTTAGGCATAAGCCCGCCCTTGAAAGAAAGGTTCCAACTATATACAGCAGTTGATCAAGATATTTATTTGAAATTTGCAATAGGGTAGAACTAGTATCAAATTGTTCTGCAGCACAGGCAATCTTACACAGGACACTGATGACATAACATAAGCCGTCAAAAGCTTTTAGCAAAGGTCTTTGAAGTTTTCTACAGTCAAGGAGTAATACAGTCTTCCTACTTCTATGCTAGGAAGTGCCTAAGCAGACAGTTCAGATGATTCAACTTCATTTTTCTAGCTTATATGGTCTAGTAATGTCTGACAAATACTGCCCATGATTTAATACACACACTGTCTCTCCCATGGTTTTCACGCCACATGATACTGCAGAATTCTTTTTTTTTTAATCATGAAAAAGGTTTACTTATCATTAAATACAAGAATACAAGTAACATTCAGAAGTCTTATGCCTCAGAACAGAGTAAGCAGTCACCCATAAACATTATAGGCTCACTAGTAAAGCTTTTCTGGGCAGCAAATTGGTGACCTGTTCCCTTAGACATTGCCTAACCTTTATTACCCTGTACAGACATAGCCTCCAGTCTCCAACAGACAAAGCACCTTAAACCACGACAGGCAGTGGTGGTAAGCCTTCTGCTGCCGTGGTAGGCTCTGTCTTCCCCACTCCTTGAAGAATACAATCTCTGCAGTAAGCAGCTTCTTGACACCAAGTTTCCAAAGTGCCTGTTTTCAACCACCTCTTTGCAATTTGGGAAACACGAATGCTAACATGAGGTGCCACATAGAAAGCCAATGTATGTGGGAACAGCATGAGAACCACACCAAATGTTTCTTAAAAATGTAACATCCATTGAATCACGATAAAGGAACTTCACCATTTGCTTACAAATAACAAAGCCATGCACAACAATTGTAAAGAAACAATCGTGCCAGTAAGAGTTTACATTTTAAATTATGAGACTCCCATAATTAGGTGTGCATACATCTGTAGATCCACAAAGCTCTTCACAGATCAGACACTGTCCCCTTACAGAAGATGACAAGTTGTTATTTGGTTTCCTTCTCAAACTTAGCAGTCATTTACAAACATGTGATCAACCATTTCCATGTGCATTGTTTGCCCATTTATTTCAGACAACACATTGTTGGGATTTTTAATTCTGCCAAGAATGTTAATCTAGCTTCAAAGGTAAAGATAAATACCAGCTTCTGCTTTGTTCTCCCCTTTGTCGCATAGAACAGTAGTTGCTAAGGGCACAAAAGGTGTATAAAATCAGGTACCACAAAAAAGGCCAAAAATGTTCATATCTTATTCCAAAATTTAATCCTTTTGTCCCATCATGTTTATGGATTCTACTGTAAGGAGCAGATTTTGGGGGTAGTGGCTGGCTGGTTTTTTTGTCAAGAAACAGCATCAGAATACTGTCAAAAATTCAAAAAAGCATGTTCCAGATAAAGGTTGCATTTGTAGCTTTAACTTTTGTAATTCTGAGATTTTACGCACATATTAAATCATTTTCTAGGAGAAAATACACCACGATGACCTTTAATGAAAGCAGGAACTTTTATCATATATATACACGTTCAAGAAACTAAAATAAAATACTCTGAAGAGTTATAATCTTGAAAACTGGTATTTTTCATAGACTTTGCAAAGGAATAATTTAACTGATTTTTTGTTTGTTGTTTTTAACAGTAGATTCCCAAGGGACTTTCATGGCAGTCAGGAAAGTGGAAGTTCATTTCTGTTATTCTTCTAATGAAAAAGAAAACTGATTCCATTATGATCAACTGCAACACAGAGTCACCCTGGATCAAGGTTCAAGTTTATAATAATTACAAGGAAGCAAGAACATACATGACCTCAACTACAGGAGTAAAACTCCTACTTGCTGCTAACACCAGCAGACCATAAGAAGCAGCACTGACTGGAATAATGACTGTGAAACCCAGTCACACACTTAACTTTCTCTCACTCTTTTCTCCCCCATTTCCCTTCCTCACCCAGATTAAAAAAACTAAAAAAAGAGGAAACAGAGTCACTGTGACCACGGGCCAATCCCAAACTATTGAACATGTGAAAAGCCCTGACTCAATACTCCTATCCCCCACCAAAACAGCTGCCCTGGAGGTTTGCAAGCAAGGAAAGAAAAATGGCTATTTCAGAAAAGGATATCTTTCAATTACAGGTCAATCAAGACATCTCAGTCTCAGGCCTTGCTCCTTCCTGAATTCCAAAGGCGTGCTGAAGACAATAATGCTGACAGCGCTTCTCAGAAAGGGTCTGCATTAATTTTATGTAATGAGAAACAATAAGTAAGCTAACATAAATACAGAGGTCACTAGCAAATTCCTCCAAAGTACGAAGGAGTGAACTGATCTGGCAGTTCTGCACAGCATCTGACAAAAGATACTGGCAATTTCTTTTTTTTTTTTTTTCCAATGTGGGAATAGATTTTAATTTCACCTTTACATTTATGACAGTACTGAATATCACAAAATTATTCCTTGAAGGAAGGAAATTACTTACATGAAAATACATTTGCATGCATAAACTACAAGTACCAACTTATGCGTTGATTCTAAGGAACATCTGCACAAATCCATGTTTTGTTATTCTACATAATAATATTATCAGCATTATCATAACTTCATCAAAAGTTTCCATGTTCAAGTACCAATCTTAAAGAAATTTATCTTAATGTTTATGAAATCTTTGACAGTCTTACTCAATATAAATGCCATGGATCTCTTTTCTGTCAGCCATCAATAACAACCAGAACAGACACACAAGAAGAGGGGGACTGAATGCACCAACTTTTTTATTGGATCACAATGAACAACATGCCAGATATTCACCCACTGATTGCTTTCTGGAAAATTTGTTTTGGAAACAAAGGATCATTTATTTGTGTCACTCTTCCCCATTCTAAGGGAGAACAAAATTAAGTCTCTAAAGAAGAGAAAAATAAAGACTGGCAATTTTCAATACTCTAAATGCATCCATCAAATTCTTAAAAAATACTGTTCATAGCTATATGCTATTCCATGAATCATTCTGATAATAATGAACAAAGAGACACACTCCTGTTCAAATCACACAGTGGGATTACATGTGAACTGCCCCTCCATGTGTTAACTTAAGACAAAGCTTTACTTTGAGCTCATTACTGCTCTTACAGATAGACTGTCAAGTTTAGAAAGTTTAGTGTATTTCTCAGTTTCTGAATATAAGTTGGTTTAAAACTACAGGTGTACACAAGCAAATAAGCCCAGGTTTCACAAGTTCCATCACTACTTTCAGTGCAAAAGAACAAAATAGTGTATTTACAAAGAAAGGGATAGGGAAAAAGAAAACAGAATCACAACACCTTTGGCAGCTTCACAACAGTTTTAAAACATTTGTTACCATCTTTAATAAAGGAAAGAAACACCAGGCAAGTTTTCCTCCTAATTATATTAATCAGAGTGTCCTGAAAAAATATAAGCAGCCCTAGTGATAAAAAGACAGATCATTTCACCTGTTCTCACTAGGGGTTTGATCTTCTAGAGCCACTGACATCAAGGGAAGCATGATTACGTCTTGAGACTTTTTTATAGTATTTTTAGAGAACTGAACACACCAGGTTTTTGAAATGTAATTAAAGGTATTTTGAGACTGTAGCACCAACCCAAACTCAAGCATGTTTCTATTCACCACATTATTTCAGGAAATTGTTCAGAAACTGTTCCTAGAAAAGGTGAGAAATAGTGGGAGGGGATCTACACGAATGTTTGTACTTCCTCCATTTCTGCCTAATCCTGCCAAAGAAAGTGTTCCAGACTGTCACATCACCAAACAACAACCACACTACTAGGAAATGCATCTAGTTCAGAGTAATAACTACTGAATTTCAAAGTTTGGCAGTAAAACAAATCAAAACAGCATAAGCAAGTGCTTCTGTTTCATTATTTTTTTTGTTATTAAAAAACCGGGAACTGCCAACTAAAGCGTTATCCTGCTGACCTAATCCAGTGAGACCAGAGTTTGTTATAAATTAAACCAGGAATCTTCCCTGTAAAAGAGCCTCGGGAACATGAAGAACAGTAATAACAAAGTTGCTAAACTGCATGAAAATAACATGTAAGAGATTACCCCACATGTGGTAAATCCTGGCAAATTTCTTTCAACTTTAACATCACCAGCACCTGGCAGGATTACTGAGCATCCCATAGAATCTGCACTTGTTTTTATCTAGGGATTTTTAAAAATAAAAAATAAAAATAAATAAATATTTTTTAAAAAAATTTGCAGCAACTGTGAAGTATGAAAATTTTAGATTTCATTCTCAAATAGTCTCCTTAATGAGCAGGTGGTGTTCTCTAACACCAAATAATCACATACATAGTAAGGGTCTGTATTACAGCTAGAACACAAGCCAAGAGAGACATAGTTATCAGTATAAGGAAGATACATGGAAACAAGACCTGTTCCACAAATGCTAAAGACAAAAGTTTTATCATTTTAGAATTACATTATTCATCTAATTTTTTTTAACCTGAATCAAAAAGGTGCAAATTATTCTCAAAACCAGAAACAAATGTCTCTTGCTGCCTGCAAGACAAGAGGTTTCTTCAGCTTTATGGTTCATTTACTCCACAACAAAGTTAGTATCTGCAACAGCTTTTTTACTGTAAACTTCAGTGTAATGTGTGCTTGTTATTCTGAGCAAAACCAATAGACAATAACACATGATCTGCAGTGACTGCACACACAATATCCACTCAGGACTTTGTCCAAACGTTGTGCATGTAACCAACTTTCTCCTAGCACCGCTCAAATTTATAAGCAGCTGCATGAAAGCCCTTGGGGGGGAAAAAAATAAAGACAAAAAAACAGTAAAAAGGCCATATATAAGTCTGTGATACACAAAAATCTACTGAAGTAAAGAGGTTTTGAACAATAATTTTTATAAGTTCAGATATGAAGATAGTACTCTGTTGGCTCTTTGGTCCTTTCAGAGAATGCAGCTCCACAACACAATACCACCAGCAGAGAAGCCAGTTTTTAAACAGTTTTCCACTCCCATCCTGAAGTGCAGTTCAGCACCTTCTCAGGGCTGCTGATACAGCTGTTCACCAGCTGTGCTATGAATCACCAAAACGATCACTTAAAACCAGATACTTTTAACCTAGATCATTTTAGTGACCCAGTTTTGCTGAGCAGCATCATAAACAGTACAGGCATAAGCAAAAATGCCAAAAGGTTCTTACATCCTTACGCTCTTACAAACAGGCATCTCTCCTTTTCCCAAAAGAAAACACAGGCTGCAATTACACCCTCAAAGTGCAAGAAATCCACATGCACAGGAAGCATATTGAAATCTCCTATCTTAAGGTGTCTTTTAGATCTGCTTGGAATTGTTATCTTGATTCCTCAGATACTTTGGAATGAATATATGCCACCTAGTGCAACAGGCATAGTCAAGCCAATAGAAATAACTTACCAAACGTCTAGCAAATTCTTTATTTTCTGAAAGAAATCCATATCCCGGGTGTACCTTGGAAGACAAAAAAAAAAAAAAAAAAAAAAAAAAAAAATTCAAGCTGATTGAATTCTGAAACCAGACACCAAATTTACCAGCACCTTTTCAGATACTAGGGAAGGTTACATAGATCACTAAGCATTTAAATAGCTTGAATACCTTAAGAAACTGTCTTAACACACTGATTTATCTGTCCTAAGTCAAGCTGTTGAGCTACCATTTCTGAAACAAACATTCCTTACTTAACTACTGACTTCTGTCTTTTTAGCTCCATTGCAGATTTCCACATAAATGCTTATCTCTCTTCTCAATAACCACTATAAAGTACTCCTCATCCCAAAATATTTCCAGCACTTAATCACAACAGTAGTGCATAGGTCCATAGTCATAAGCCTCCTACCTCTAGCGACCCTTGCTGGAGAGCACAGTACACTGTCTTCAAGTTGTCTAAGTAAAGCATCATAGTTTGCCACTCACATCCCAGTATACATTCAGCATAATTACTTGAGATGAGCACGAGTAAGTTTTCATTTCACTTTTCCCAATTCACATAAGATTCTTGATCTCATACACTCTGATAAAGTATAAGCCATTTCATTCTCCTCTTTTAAAAAGAGCCAATATTCAATTCCATCTTCAGAGTTCCAGACTCAGAAACCCAAAGGGAAGAAAATATGTTTTTCTTTATAGAAAAGTTTTTAGCCCCTGAAAGCACCACATCATCTTTGAAAGAAATTACAATGCTGACGGAACTGTTGGAGGGTAAATTAGTGTTGCTCAATATACCCATCAAATTTTATTTTAATAAATGCTCTGTGTACAGTAGCATTGAGTAATACATTTATTTCACTGACAGAACAAAGAACATTAGGCATGTGAACATAACCACGCATTAGTTTTTCCAGCTGATTCCTGCTAAGCTTTGAATCTCTGGCCAATTTGGAGGGAGAAAGACAGACTAGCCCACATTTACGCACATCCAACAAGGATTTTGTAAACATTCTGAAACAAAAACAATTACAGGATGCACCAATTACCTTGCCATCCTTCAAATAACATTTATATAATGTAGAAAGTGATTCAAACTAAGTTTAGGCAAAAGCCTTTCTGGGCACACTTTGTAAAACATTCAAAAAAGCCATTATGGCATACAAAGGGTTAGCGCTCACACCTACTTGGGCTTGGGGGGGGGGGGGGGG
>JAWWEU010000001.1:79686745-79744055 GCA_035583155.1 Acropternis orthonyx | reverse complement strand
TTGGGTTTTCCCCCCCCCCCCCCCCCCCCAGCAAATTTGGAAATGAACTGAAGCTACTCCCTGGTGTGAAAGCTGAATCCAGCAGCCACCTGCAAGATCAGTGACCAGTGCTGCCAGATGCTACAAAGCCTTTGATTTCCAGTAGCGATTTCAGACACATTTAACTCATGTGACATGAACTAACTGGAATAGCATATTCAATCACTGCCCCCCCACACCTTTAAAAAAAAAAAAATTACAAACTCTGGCTTCTCTGCTTTCTATATATGAAACAGCTGCAGCAGATAGACTCATTCAGACTCACAGCTTGGGCCCTGGTTTTCCTAATGACTTCCATGATGGCATCCATGTTGAGGTAGCTTTTGCTGGTGGGAGCTGGGCCAACACACGCAGATTCATCCGCCATTTTCACATGAACCTGAAGAGGCAATATTCTGCATTAACAGATGCTCCCAGCAAAAATAATTACCATCACCCAGTTACATGCACACAAATCTGATTGTTTCAAAGATAATTTACATACCATAACCACTCTAAATACACACTGAAATTACCAACACTGACATACAAGTACTCACACAATAGATCTCATTTCATTTAACTCTAAGCTTAAGCCACTGTCAAAATATTTTATTATTCCAATATATTATTTTGAATTTGATTAAATAAAATCATGACAAATATAACTTCAGCTTCCTGTATGGATCATCTATATGTAAATTCAGACTAAAAACTACTTTGTTACATGTAACCAGAGTAGTCTAATATCTTAATACTTAATAACAAACATTCATGACCAGTTCTAAGCAGGCTCCCCAGGAAGTTGGGGATAATTAGAGTGAATTGAATGAAGGGATGCAATGAGTGTCCCTGCACAGCATCAGGTCAGCACCATGCACAAATTAAAGCCTATGACTAAAGAGTTCAATATCACTACACATGAACCAGAAAATCTTGAGAATTATTTAAGCAGGATCATGTTTGATTCCTAATCCATTGTATCCTTATCTATATGCATTTGCCAAATATTTTTAGTTAAATACAAAAGGTGCAAATATTTCCAATATTTTACCCAGAATAATAAAATAGCTAGGTTTGAAGTTAGAAGTCTACTTACAACTCACATACACACTTAACTTTAAGAAAAAGTTACAAAAGTTTAATTAGTCTTTAATATGCTTTCAGAGTTCAGAATGCTTTCTCTGGAGTAAAATACACACAGAACCAAGAAATCAAACAACATTTTTTTCCCATTCTGATTTTTGTAAGCTCCTTTTCAGTATGTTTTTAAGAAAGCATGCCACTGCTTAAACTGTGTAATATTATTAGTTATGTCTGTAAGAATTGTTTATAATGGCAATTAGACACGTCCAATACTTACCAATTTTAAAAGCTATTTTTATGAACTATTTGATATCCTCTTCAGCATTTGAAACTGAAAATACACTGTCTAAAACCACAGTTCTTTTAGAAGATGAGTACTAACATATGAGAAAAAAAATGGTTTTAGTTTCTGAACAAGAAAATTTATTCTTTGTGAAAAGAAATTGAATTTGCAAGTAGTATGAAGGCTGTCAAGTATGACAAACTAGTTAGAAGTAAAGTATCCTGCATGCACTATTGGCTCATTCAGAAAAACTAAGACCAGGGAAAAAATCATCTAGAAACACAGACAAGCAATAGTCAGATAGTATTTGAACAATACAATGAGAATTAAGTAGTCAGGTAAATAAAATGAACATGTATCAAAGGGACAAGTGTCCTTATGAAGCATTTTTTCTTCTGTTTTATTGACTTTTTCTGAACTTTGAAAAAGTTAATCCTACCACCAGGAAGAAACATTAACTTTTCACCTAATTCCAAGTTTCTTTCTGGAGGCATCTCTTATATAGCTTCTGAATTTGCCATATACTCAAGTATATGAGAGTTCACTAACCTCCTGGAATTGCCACACATTTCACATTTGAATTATTGCTTCTGTAAAGTCACAGCAGTTTTGTTTTACCACTACAGCATTAGCCTTATAATATGAACAGAGCCAAACCAAAAAAAAACCAAAACAAAACGTAATAACTAGTGCAGACAAACATGCAGTAGGATTTTAATGCTTTTTAGTAAGTACACCTCAGCAACTAAGTCAGTAATCTATTTTGACTAAATGCTATCAAGATTAGCCTGTCCTCCTTCCTGCAGCACTAAGTTCAAGAAACAGATTGGCCCTTGGATACCTTTATCTTCACAATCAATTTATATACTTCAAGTTGTTTTGAATTCCAATGTGGTTTACATGTCTACACAAAGTCATTCAAGCTTAAGCTTAATTAACCATGTATGTTTTACAAAACCAAAAGCTAACCTACAGAAAAGGACCAACTTAATGTAGTTATCTACTTTTAGGTATCAAGGGAGAAACCCCATACACACACACTTTTCACACCAAGACACCAACACAGTCCTACTAGTACCAAAAGCAGCCATTGAAGATATTGCAAACCTATTGATTTTATACACATAAACAGTCTTCTGCACTTTTACCCCCCACCCCATTCTCCTGTTCCCTTCTGAAATGTGTCATTGCTATTCAACTCCAAAGTTTTGACTCTTCCTCTCCCACATTCCACTGTAACCCAGCTAACCTATTTCTCCTTGCTCACCTTACTGCAAGTTGTTAGTGCCTCTTCTAGATCAGTGCCAGTGCAGCCTTGTACACATCCTGATGTACCTCACATGGGTATAATAACAGAGCAAATCAGTAGCCATATCACATTCATATTAACTGATACACCTTCTCAGAGCACCAAGCAAATCCCTCGAAAAACAGGTCTCCATTCCCACTTCACTAGTTCAAAACCACTGGATTTTCAGGTTCCAGTTGACAGCTCCTCCATCTAGGGGGCTTCTCATATGAACTTTTGTTATAAATACAAGTAAACCAGCACACATACAAACTGTTTCTTCTTAGTAATTCACAATAACAATTCCCCTTAGTATTTAGATTTCTTTGAAAATGCACTGTCGTTTATATTGTAACACAAAAACATTATAGGTTTTATAGCAAAAATGTAATTACTAGCAAGCCCCGTAACAAAAGCCATCATATGAAACTACCTGACAACTGACACTTACAGCTTATGACCAAATGCTGCATTACTTTACACAGTAATTCACTAAACTTTTTCTTCTGCAGAAGCTGACTTATAATGCAATATTTCTAGATAGTCCAAGGAATCCAGCAACTCCCCTTCCTCAAGCACTACAACTTTCAAATGTATTGATTTTCAAATTCAAGGACTGCATAAGTACTTACTTAAATCACACTTGACCCTAACAACTAAAACTTCAGAAGTGTAATTTCTTCCTTTTCAGTTTTAGTTCACAAAAAACAATGTCAACAAAACCAAAGAACCAAGTCAAGGAGGTTCTTGAAGAAATGCAATTTCTGCATAATATCTGAATTGACCCTGCAATCTCATGTGTGAATGGGTAACAACAAAGGCTGGAAAAGTAGATAAAACCTTAAGTCCTTAGCAGTTTATGCTGCAAGTTTTAATTATATTGGGCTACCTGTGCCTGGAGATACATCTCAAGCAGTTACCAAGGGCTTGCAATGTTAGAGAATACAAACAACCAGAAATCAGGAAAAGACATCTTATTTATCTAAAAGCAGTTTCATTTCTGTACAAGTTTTATATTTTAAGTAGTCTATTTCATAAAGGCTAATTATCTTGCAGCAACAACAAAAAAAAGAGATTCACCAAAACGTAGGGAAGATTCTTTTTATAAAACCTCCACTTAATTCAAAAACTACAGACTGATTACAGTCACCTTTGGAAATCCAAACCCAAACCAATCAAGAACAGCCAATCAGCTCATGACCACCTCTTCAGTTCTGCATTTATGAGAAACAAGCCACTAATAAACTACTCTGGATTTAACAAGTCCTAGCAGAACAACGTCAGAATGAACACTATTAAATAGCATAACTATTTTTGGATTAAGTACAAAGTCAACTGGAAAAAATTTGAAGTACTACAGCTATTTTATTGCACAAGTCTTCCTGATCACATACAGATACAAGAACTAGCTCAAGACGGGTTCCAAGCACTGCTTCAGGCTGCAGCAGCTCTCAGGGTGCAAAGTGTAGTAAAAAGTAATAAAAGTAGCAGCAACTGGTTTTGGAGATCCGTCTACATTATATTTCAGTATTTCAGGAGGATTTATAAACCAAGTTTGGTACCAGGCCTTGGCATCATGCCCAAAAAGAAAAATATGTCCATAACCCAAAGTTTTGGACATAAGCACCACAAAAACAGTTAATATCCGCTTTGCAGGAGATAACCCAATTTAGAAGGACAGTACTGAACCAGAGCTAGTAAGTACCCCAATTACCTAGCTTATGTTAGCTCTTCTTTACCCTGGAGAGTGGCACATATACTCATTTGACAGCAGCATGCCCTCTTCCTAGCAATACTCTGAATTTACTGAATTATCCCTGTAATTAAACCCATATCTCAATCATAATTTCAAGATACCAAAATGAATAGCTTACTCCCCAAAACATATGTGGGTCTCCTAGAGATGTTCTGTTTCACACAGCAGAATCAAGGTAACTTTCTCCAGGAGTCACACAGCTGCTTCAGATCTCTAGTTGAAATCTATATTATTAACAAATTACATTTAAATATGGATGCCTATCAACATTGAAACATAGAAAAGTTTTCCCTGTATAGATATAGAATGTATTAAAAATATTTTAATGAAAATAACTAAACCACTTACTTTCAGTGTCTACGCAATCTATACAACAAAGACACCAAGACAGTTTAAAGATCCCTAGCACTGTAAATATTCAGCAGCTCCAGAGTTTGTTACCTTCATGTGGATCTGGTTCATGACAAAAGTGCTTTTCTCCCCCATTTGTTTCACAGTGATTCCCATTTACTAATTCCAAAAAGTAAAGGCTTTGTCATGAGAGCTAACAAAGAAAAATACATCTATACGCATTTCCTAACAGAGTGCTGAATATCACTTGCCTAGTTTCCACAGATTTTATATACTTCAGCAGTTTGAGACTTATCATGTGACAGATGTAATTTACTTCAGTGTAACTGCCTAATTAACACATACACAGACACACTCACTCCCCTTCTCCTCCACCTCCGAGGAGGTAAATGTCTGGGATTCCCCAGTGTCCTAGTTTTTCAGGGTAGGTCAGTCTGCACATCCCCAGGTCTCAACACAGGTTGATATTCATGCAGCAGAGACGGTTATACTAAGTTGCAGGCTGCATTTTCCCCCTAATTCTTCTTCTGTACTGCTTCAGAATTTATATTACAGGAAAACTCTTACAGCTGCATTTACAGTGCTAATCAAACCTAAGAAGCAATTAAAAACACCTCAGTGAAGAGACCACTTTTGTTTGGTACACTAGATAAGATCGAGCATTGCCTAGACAAAGAAATCTAACCAAACAAGTCATTCTCCTTTTATAGCTCAAATCAATATTATACATTGGAACAACATCCGTTGGTGTAAGTGGATTCACTTAATTGGCCCAAACTGCATAATACTGCTCAGCAAGACAAATCACAATTAGCTCAACCCATAAAATAGGGCTAATGAGTAAATCCTTTGTAAGGTAGCTAAAAAAAACCAACCACCTCAAATCTTGCCAGCACCATTGCCAACAGACACAGACAAAACAGAACAAAAAGCCTGTGACATTGAACAGTCTTGAGTTCAAAAAAAAAAAAAAAGAAAAAAAAACTCAAATGGATGCGAAAAAGGTTCAAATTTACTGCTTTGCCACAAACACATTCTTAATCTGACCTAAATGTATTTAGCAGCTTCACACTAAAACACACACACGAATAATACAATAAGTCTGAGCACACAGTGTGCAGTATTCATACAGCTTTTAAGGTGCTATCTGCAAAGAAATACTGCCACACAATTACAGCATTTAACCTTAAAATAATGGAAACATTTCTATAACATATGAACAACAGAACTGTGAAAGGCATAAATAGCATAACTATCCCATATTTTCCACATTTATTTTTACTCAGCATTTCAAAAACCTAAATAAAAATTTATGCAAATAAACAAGTCAACCTAGAGTCAGCATAAGTAGATTTTTTTGCAAGCTTATTTTAAAACATTTTAATTTGATGGCCCACAAATACTTATGCAAGGACTATGTAAAACAATTCTTGAGTGGCCTTCAAATATGTTTTGGTGAAGGGTATTTACTTACAGTTCCCTCCAAGTCTACAATGACCCTCAAAACAGCCCATCCATTAGCATCTGCAGGATTAGATCCTTTGTTGGTGGACACCAGCTGAGAAGAATAAATTTTAAAAAAATAGCACCTTTTCCTTTACTTCCCTGTCTTGACCTTCAAGTTTGCCAACTAGTCGAAATCTGAAAATGGCAATAGCCTCACTAACCAGTAGACTCAAAAATCCACAGATTACAACTAAAATTAAAAGGAAAGGATCCAGTTTGAACTGAACGATCTTTAAAAGATGAGCAACATAAACCAGCAGCCAGGAAGACTACATTTCTAACCAAGACTAAGAGAACATACTTTTCAACACATATCAAGATTTCCATCTGTTTGCATTCTCACTTATAAACACTAATTAATTTCTGTAAACTTTAAAAAAGAAAAAGTAGTCTCAAAATTGTCTCTCCCATGAACGAAGCTCTGGAACTTTGTTGGTTGTCAAAAAGACACACAATTTCACTTGCCCTAAGAACAGGAAAGGGCTCCCCATTGTACCGAGAGGCCTGATCAATCCTGCTGCGAAAAGACCATGCTAAAGCTGTCATGCAGTGGTACTCTCAAACTGTGCTCTGCTTGCTGTGGCAACCAAGAAAATGCCTCCTGAGTCCTAAAGACATTACAGATAATAATCTAGAGAAGAGTCTTCCAGAAAGGCTTTAACTCTTGCAGTCTTTTCCTATCTGCTTGTTTGCTTACAGGTAACTTCAGTAGAGCACCTTCTAGAACAATGGTGGAAAAGGCTTCTCCATCAGAATTTTATTGCAAGTGCTACCTGTGTTTTGCCCTCCAAAACAGTAAAGACCAAAAACTGGTACAAAAGTTTGCTATTGAAAACTCAGCAGAATTAAATGGTTGGTTTGTATCACAACCTTTCATGTGTTTTACTCAACACCAATCAGGAACAATCTATCTATCTTTGGTAGAATCACTGAAAAAGTAGATCAATAGTCATCTTGTTTATTAATCTACCTTTGGATGAACTGAAGGATTAACAGAGGTAGACAAACCAGGAGCGGAAAACCAAAACATCCCATTCTCTAACTCCAAGCCATTGCATCACTTACAAAACACATCTCATGATCCTGAGGGAAAAGTATTCCCCTTATCTCCTTCCACTCGCATCTCCCTTTGGTGGGACAGCTAGAAAGTTCCTTCATCCAAGAGAAGGTTACAGGTGGAGCAGCCACTCCAGTACAACCTTTGCTAATGTCTGGGGTGCTGTGAAAAACCAGTCTGCAAGCTAACAACTGCACTCATACATCTGCCGACTATTTTGATTTTGGAGTACACTATCTAGAGCAAGTGTCCAGGAGAAACAGAACTTTACCTCAGAGCATACTCTAACAATTTGAGAAGACACTTAATGAATCTGTTTACCAAAGAACGAGTGTCCATCTGTTGCAAGAGTTGAGCAATTCATCACATTTATTTAGAGCAGTCCGCTACGCTCTGTGGGGACAGAAGTTTCATCTTTGCAGAGTATGTGATTCTGCACCTTTAAGTGTTTTAGAAAAAGAAATAAGTTTTTTTGTGATGTTAACAAAATATGGATGCCCTACAGTGTTTTTAGTAGCCTCCCTGCATTTCAAACACATCTGCACCCACATGTCAGCCTTTCCCTAATGGAATCTCAGCTTCTAAGCACATTAGCAAAGCAATAGGACACATCTTTATCATGCTGTTTCTTTTTCCTGCCTCTCCCAAAAACAAGCTCACCAAGGAATGTATTTGACACATGCTTCTTTGTTTTGCTTTCTAAAGGGGTAAGTCACGTGGGAGATGGGAAAGCTAGTGGTTAGGCAGGTGTAGGAAACAGTATCACACAGTAGTAAGGGCAGTCAATCTCCTACAGTAGAGATTTAGCTCTTAATTGAGCTAGATATCCCAGAAGACATTTGGGATTCAGAAAATAGCTCTGTCACATTACAAAGCAACACAATATGCATTGGTAACATGCTCCAATCCACCATTTTCAGCTTAATTTGGATGGAGTTCCTCTTTCAGATAGATTAATACAGTAAACAGCCATTCAGATGAGGTTCCTGTCTACAGATGGATGGGCTGCAGAAATAAATTCCAGCATCCAGAGACAGCAGTCAAGTCAGGAATCCCTGAAACCAGTTTCATGGTTGAGAGAACAGCTCACAGCAACAGCAAGGTGAATTCACAGCTACCTGGCATTTCTGCTACACAACAGTATTTAAAAGAAAGTTGAGAAGGGAAGTACAGATGACATCAGGTAAAGGCAATATATTCTGAATCAGTCTTTGGAAGACTAAAATTTAAAAAAAAAAAAAAATTAAAAAATTAAAAACACAAGATGCAGACCCTACAGTGAATTATGTTCTTCCCAGTGTGGACTAACTTCAGGCCCAAAATTAACAATATATTAAGATTTGCATTAAGTTTCATAAAAGCCTCACTTTTGGCATATACAAGATGCCACTCATAAGATGATCCCACCCCTAAACTCTCTGCCACACTCAGCCCTAGCAATCACAATGCTGCTGAGATAGATCAATGACCTGAACAGAGAACAGACCCAGCGGAAAAGTAATCTAAAGAGAGGGAAAATTAAACTTTTGTCAGACCAGCAAGTTAGATCAGCCACATGATCATCAGATCCAGTGCGCTGAATGAATGAGAGGGTACGAGAGAGCCCAAATAGTCCTTTCAGAAATACTTCAGACTTAGAGAAATCTAGACATAATGAGAAACCAGTTCTAAAATGCAAAATAATTCAAAGAAAATACCAGAAAAAAAAAAACAGTTTGTGAATAAATGCAGAATAACTTAAGGATGAGAAACTTCCAGTGCAGGTTTTAAAACAAAGATTTTCTTTATGCCTATGCAATATATATATATGCACAACAGAAAATAGACATGCACATGTGTATATGTATATATGTACATACACACATCCTTTAACCACTTTTAGGTCCCCAGGAAGATGGGTTTTTCCGCTGAGGTTAAGTACTAAAGTAGTACCTATAACAAACCACAAAAATGAAGTCATAAAATATCAAAACTATCATGTTGACTAGCATAAGATTATGTTTTAAGAAGAATTAAATATTTTTCAATGCCTTATTAAATACTGGTACTTAATATTATCTACATATCTTAGTATTATGTTATTATATAATATTCACAAAAGTTGAGCATTTTTCCTTCAAAACTCCACTAATGTGAATATTCAGATTTCTTAAAAACAATGCTTTGTTAGTTCTTCAATAAAATTGTTAGTTATACAAGAAAATTACTTCTCTGCCAATGTACTATAATCACTCATTACAGGACAGCTTTGAAGAAGATAGTCCTCTATATAAAACCCATCCTCAGTTTTCTACCCTCAAAAGTCTTCTGGAAGACAACTCAGCTTTAAGATTTCAAGATGCAGATGTCAAGATAAAGACTAAAAACAGTGTAATGGGAGAAAAAGCACCAAGCATGTTCACGTTTGCTGTAGGGACTCACAGAACACAGTAAGCCAGAAATCCCATAAAATTTACTTGTTCCATAACTTTTCAGTACAGGGTTACCTTTTAAAACAAATACAGGTGTTAGAAATCTGCCCATGCTGGAAGTGCAAACACTTCTATGCCATCTGTTTGACAGTCACTTGGTCCCATTACAACAAACATAGCAAGAAAGCACAGAGCAACATTTGTTACAAACCACCACTAACTGCTAGCCCTAACTTAGATTTTAAGCTAGGGTCTATGACAGAGTCCGTCAGTATTTGCAACCCTGTATTCAAAGAAAGTTTAAGCAGATTTTGCACAGTATTAGATAAAAATAATCACAGAAGGCCCCAACATCAAGTGCACAAAGAATTACATGGCAAAAAATGTATCCAGTAAAGAAGTATCAAACTAGGTAATGGGGCAGAGTCAAGGACTTCCAAAAACAAAAAAAAGGCAGTTCGGTTCAGCAGAACTAAGTTACAGGATGAAGAGTTCAAGATGACTGCTAGACATGTCACAAGGCTATCTTGGAACTGGGCAAAAAATGTATTTTTCAGTTTCATCTTATGGTATAATGTGTTTAGAAAAGGCATCTATTGTTCACCAGACCACCACACTAATCTCCATTCCATCCTTAAAGAGAACTTGAATGTCTATATTCTACAATGCCAAACATATTAGCCATAAAGCAAAGCAGGGGGTATCCAGTACAACTGAAAATGACTGTACAGACAAGTAGCGGCTCACAAAGTCTGTAAGGACTGTGCACAGTCTAACAAATGGGCAGGAACAGACAAGAAAACCTGCACTGTCCAAATACAATTTTCACACGGTTAATACCAACATGGGACAATTCAATTATGGATACCAATCCCAGACTTTATGTGGTCCCACCCTTTCCCAGATGATCTTACAAAAGTATTTTCAACAAGGTTTTTTTCCCCCCTCTTACAGCCCTCAGAGTTCTGCCATACCTACATCTCAAAAGGTAAAAACTTTATTTTAGCATGACGCTAGAGAAATTCTTAATTTGTCTGGGTGTTTTTGGGTTATTAAGTATTTTCCATAAAAATGTTTCCACCTCCCAGCTTCTTTCCTATGATACACACTTTTCCATCTTAGGGGAACTTAAGGATAGTGAGCAGAATCTTAGTCTCTAGTGTATGCCATTAACCTCAGACATTATTATTTCAGGATTTTTTTTTTTTTTTTTAAATCCACTGCGCAGGCTGGAAGGGCACACCCACGTGGGGAGAGCCCTTCCCAAGATCTTCGTTCGCAAAGTCTGGCCATACATACATACATATTATTTTAGGACATCAAGCAGACTTAGTTTAAAAACAGTGCATGTACTGAGGAAACAGGTCTTAGTATATTAAAGAGCATTCTTCACAGGACACTATGAAGTTCTGCCCCCACCCCACAAGGGTTTATGAACAGATCTTGTTCCAAAATAAACTAAACAATAGCAAAATGTCAGGTCTTTCCACACATGTACTTCACATCCTTTTATAACAAGCTATCACTTCTGGGATCCTCTTTTTTGAGGCAATAATTTAAGTTCTAAATCAAATGCTCCTGTTCTTCACCTCTGATGATTAAGCAAAATCTAGGAAAGATGGGAAATATTACTATCAGAATAGCTTAATTACAGTATATAAGTGTGTGACCTATGCAGGTAAATTCTATAAATACGTACTTAGATCTTAAATATAGCACACTTGTCAATGTTAAAAGTTTTTCATAGGGTTGAAAGAGATAACTGCATTCTATACAGGCAACACTAGCACAACACTGAAGGAAAGAAAGAATCTGTTTCTGCACAGTGACAACTCTTTCCACTTCAGAGAGGCACAAACTTTTTGCATTCCTCACAAAACGTAGGTAATATTCACAGGTTTAATAAATTAACTCAATCTTGTGTATAATTTTATAAGCCACTGCAGTAAATTTATATAAATAAATTCCTGTTTTAAAAAAAGCCTGGAATTAAAAAAAAATTCTTTCGAAGTTGCATGGAATCTACATAGCACAGCAACACATGCACTTACAGAACAGTTCCTTCTAAATCCTCTTTCCTGTTAGCATTTTTCCCCCTCCAACCTGCTAAATAAAGTCGTATTTCCTGCTGACAGCAAATGATTGGTTTACCTTTAACTCCAGGGGGTTTAACTATCCATCCTTTAAGAAGCTTTGACAGTTTAACCTGCTGAGCTCACAGCACCCAAGGGAGGGTCTTACTTGCAGTTTTATTTCTGCTGCTGCTGACCACTAATACTGACTCCACAGATAATGGATTTCAACAGCAACCTCCTACAGGTTAACACTTTGGGTATTAGCCACAATACTGCTTTAATTAAGCTTACTCATGAAGGTTACAGTTTGGTAGAAAGTTGTATTAAATTTGGTGATGCTTACAATACCAGGGAAAGTGCACATAGTCATCTGTACAGTAGCTCTGGGCTAAGTTTGCCTACAGCTATAATCCAGTTGGTTTATGAGTTTACACTACTTTTCTTTAAGGTGAGCTCAACTTATTAGTTCCATTTCCTCTAAACATGACTTTTTTCAGCATAACTGATAATTTCATGATGGATAGGAAACGGATGCCTCTAACCATGCTGGGCACAGAATGTGTCTGCCTGGCATATAAGCAGTCCAATTGTCCATACACTACAGTTAAAGGGTATTGAGTTTGATTTTTTACTTACAAGGTTTGGAGTAAACTAATAATGGAAAATATTAGCATTTTTATATCTTTGAAGCTAAGTTGCTAACACTAAAAATAAACTTTAGATGTTATCAAGCTATTAATTATGTAAAAGTTTAAAGACGCTAAAAACATCTGTTTGAAAGTGGCAAATAATTAATATTCACTGAAAACAAGCATTTAACAAAACAAAAAAAACGCAGATTGGAGAGGTACACGTTTAAATGCACTTTTCAGAGTAAGTATTCAGTTATTCTTTTCCAACATAGCACTTAAAAGCACACATTCACATCAAAAATAGAGGGGAAAAGAGGTTCTTTGTTAAAAATCTGCTATTAGCTTTACCTGCAAAAACATCTACTCCTTGGATTTCATTTTATTTTTTGTTAAAGTACACAATCTGACAGACACTCTACCAAGTAATAATGAAGCAGCATGGGAGCCATTTAATATATTTCTTGATTAACTCATTGCCTGTCCAGTTCTCATTCAGACATGTGCTCACATGTCATAATCGTCATAACTCCCATCATCCCTACAGTTAACACACAAGCTCCTTGATTAGCGCACAACTCCCAGACAAGCCATTGCTAATGCTAAATAATTCCCTTCAGCCTCCTGCGACTATACCGCAGGCTCTCCAATTAAATATAATGTCTCTGATGAGCCATATTAATACAGACAAATTCCTGCCTGAGATTCTAGCCCACTCACTTCCACCAAAGGGGCAACTGAAATAAAAAGAGGAAAGCTGTGTTCATAAAAATTAGCCAAAAGAATAGATTTGCCATGAGGCTTTAATTACAAAACTTTGCTGTCACAGCCATGCTATTCTTAGAGGCATCCAGGAAACTGGCATACTAATACAAGTTTACTGAAAAATGACAATGAGTAAATTACCATTTTAATAATTGAAAAGCAAGCATGTAAAACAGATAGCTTTTCAATCAGTTAATTACAATTAGCAATATCTAATCACATATGATAAAATTAACTCAGATCACTTGCTGCTCGTATAGCAATTATATTCAGCTGGTCTTGTGCATTAAGCATCGTTTGAAACATTGGCATAGCTGTGCACACCCACACAAAAGGTTTTTTCAGGTTATAAAAATATTTCACTAATGACCCACACATGAAAATTTCAGAACTTGTACCAAGAAACCACCATGCCTATTAAACACCTGTTGCAGCATCACAAGATTATATAGTGAAGTCCACATTTTTAAAGATATGTGAATATGTACCAAGCAACATTAAAATATTTTAATAATAGAAAGGAGCTAGTCATCAGTCAAATATATAAAAGCCAAATTCATCTCCCCACTTTAAAATTAGAAGAGTCTCTGGAAAACCTAACCTTTTCAGTGTACATTGGAATTCCTTGACATTTAGCTCAAAACTGCTGCCATTAGCTGGAAATTGATTACTCAGATTTTATGAAAATCATATGGAGTTTCCAGTCCTTACAGCAGAGAGTCTAATGCCCTTAACCCTAGTGCTGAGCCTCGCACTAGAAGAGATATCAACAAAGGACACATAAATAGACTGTTGCAGAAGTATCCTTTAGTAGTTTAAAATATTGCTTGCAACTGCACAAATTGTAAGATATTCAAATAACCCCCATGAAATTTTGATAAGCTCTTCCCCAAGGTCCTTGCACCTTCATCCTTACACTAATGCACTTCATCTTCATTTACCTGATCATTAGTTTCCAGTTTGTTCAGCTGGAAATCAACACACACTAATTACTTTGACATCACAAAGTCCTATCTGTCTTCACCACCTCCCCAGACAGCAGGGAGAAATTATCAAGGGTAGGCATGATAATATCCTGATAAATGATGATTCACATCACCTCACTGTCAATCATCCAGAAGTGCTCACGCAAGATACCACTCAATCTCATTACTGAATCCTAGGGCTAAGAGTACAATACACACCAGGAGTCATATTTCAAACAGCAGGCCACCTGGATAAGATGCAGCTCTCAGAGATTTTCATGAATTTTGTTGGCTTTTTGTTTTAACACGGTAAATGTCAAATATTCATCTATTTTACCATGTGTATGTAGGCTGGCAGAAAAGGACATGATGAAAAGCAAGGCAATTCATCTTGAAGGTTCAAGTGAGAAAAAAAATAATGTAGGTTCTTTGGAGGGGAGAAGAAGGACAGGTAAATTTCCTTAATTTAAGAAGAAAATTAATCAACCTATCTAAAGTTTCAAAGTTCATTTTCATGATTTAAGCATCCTTCCTGCTGAAATGATATAATTGTATTCAGAGCTCTGAAAGAAGTAATGCTAGCTTTGAAACTCCTTGACATAGGCAAAGTTCACTTTTTCCATGACAGAAAGCAGATATTCACAAAAGTAATGTTCCAGCTTCAACAGATAGGTGATAGGGAGTGCGGGGAGAGAAGGTGTGTGTGACCAGCAAAGGAGCAAAATAAAAACCTAGTAGGAGCTGCTTTCTCAGAAAACATCATGTCTTTCCCTATTTCCAAAATAATACCATCCTTCTAATCTCTCTCAGTCCGACTACACATATGAATAAAGTAACCACTAACAGATAAAGCCCAGGACTCGGTATCATAGCGTTCAATGTATGATGCATCACTTATGGAAGAGATGAGGGACAAAAGAAGAAAACAATACTGAAAGAATATGGGAGGAAGTGTGAGGGAATTCCACAATCATGTGTGGTTGTGCTACATACCATCAGAGAGAAGAAAAACAGTCAAAACCTAAGACCAAAAACTGAGAACACTATAGAAACAAGCAAAGAGCAGGCAGCAAAAGAACAAAGAAAGTACAAATATGCATATTCTACCATTGCACAGTATTTTTCTGGCTGAAGGCACATTCAACACTCAAAGCAAGTCAAAGCAGCAGAGCACACTCTCGCAGGTATGGATGATACTGCTACAAGCATACTGCTTCTGCGTTCAGCAACCGTCTGCCCACATGACTGAGCCTGAACTTGGCAGGAACCCTCACATCCACTTTCTTGCACCTCTGCTGCCCCAGACTCTTTGAAATATGATCACAGGCTCACAATGAAACCCCTGTCCCATTTCAAAGCACTTTTTCCCTTTGGGGCTACACAAGACAGGCAGAAACTTCCAGGCTCTTGTTCAGATAATGTTAGCATAACATTTTTCAAGGAGAAACTCGGAGGTTTCTCCTTCAAATGTTTTAAATGTTCTAAAATATATGTAAATGAAAATATAATAAAAACACAAAGCTCCATAAAAAACTCTGAATGAAGTCATTTAGGTGTGGTTGCACTACATACCTGACACAGACTATTTCAATCAGGTGTGGATCACAAAGTTCAAAACCCGAGAGCTCTTCACAAGCTTCCTGTCAAAATACCCTAACAAAAGCCAACTTCTGGCCTACACATGCACACATTTCCCACTCTCAAATCTGTGACCCACACCCTTCACCTCTGTGGCTTATCAAACATACCTTACCAACCTTACCTGTCACACTAAGTATAATCAGTAAGTGATTCTACAACTACTTGGCCCACAAAGGTTAAACACCATATGCTTGGACAACACAACTCAAAGCATTTTCCCCTCAAGAATCAAAGAGTTTGAAAACAAAACATAACCTATTCACTCTTGCACATCAAGCTGGATAAAACTATGAGCAAAAACAGGTAACTTTTCCACTGAATGCAACCTCAGTGCTTTCCTTCCTAGCTTCAGAGATGGGCTGCTAGGGAGGGAACAAAATAACAAATAGTTTGCAGAAGTAGAGCACTTAGGAGAGAAAGGAAGCAAGCAACTCAGACTAGAAAGCATCACTCCAAACAAGTTTCAAAGCTACAAAATTTTAGAAACATCGTTCAACTATGAAATTCATGTGTGTCAAGTTTTAATTTGAACTTAAAAGCAAACAGCCACCTTCATCCCACACTTACCACATCCCTAGTTTCTTAAAGAGCATATGGTGTGACTATTTGTACTGTGAGAAGACCACTGTAGGCTTAACTGCATGAAGGTGTACAACAGAAATTTCTTCTTCAGAAAGAATATTGGTGCAGAGAATACACAGGCAGGCAGGCAGGCATGCCTACCTGTAAAGTGAATTTATGAAAGTTAATGTGCTAGCTTAACTCACAGAAATCTGAGGGCAGAAAATTTTAACAGTGATTGTATGTATTACACGTATAAATAAAACAACCACTAACAGATAAAGCCAAGGACTCTCTATCTAGCACAGGGTCTAGCTCTTTATGCTAAGGAATGAGGAATAACACATAGCACCATCAGTTCAGATGATGGAAATAAATGACATGCCAGCACTTGAAGACTTTCTTAGAAGGGCCTATCTTCAAATCAAAACCTTGGTTTAAATTTGTTTATGTTAGAGCTGTAACAATTCCTTAAAAAAAAATCTTAACACAGCTGTGTCACTTCTTGAATCTCAGTAGCTTAATTTAAAAAATTAACTTTCAGAACTAATAGGAAAAAAACGTTTATTTTTGTTAGCTAAATTGAAAAAGAATTCTCTGCAGAAAGAACAAAAAAAAAAAAAAAACAGGCACAGAAACTTTAATATCAGATGACTACTGAGTTGGACACACTAAGACATAAAAACCTACACCCTTCTCTTAAGTTACTGAAGTTAACTTGTAGCAGAATTACAATACTTCCTCTAAAGGAAAAAAGAAAAAAGTACATGGGAAGCTGCTGTCAGCAAGTGTCACAACTGCAGAGTTCACAGTCTATAGTTTATCTGCCAATCTTGAGCTCCACAGATACTGAACAAGAAGCACATGACAAAACTTCGGGCTCAATTCAACTCATATTCAAGAATGATACTGAAAACTCTTCAAAACATTCAGCAAGTTGAAATTAAATAAAAATTACTCTTCAATTGTGACTATGACAAGTAAAACAAAATCACATTTACTACTCAAATTCTAAAATCCCACATAAGTCATAACTTTGTGTTTACAGAGAACAGTAACGTTATTCTACATATGCTTCTTTTATCAAATAAAAGCTAACGTTAACCTAAAAACCATGAAGAAATATTAAAACAACAAAATATTCTAGGAAAATCCATATTAGTACTACAGTCTTGTAAAAATAAGCTTTAAATTCATAATTTCATTACTGCATAAAAAAATCACCAACTGCTGAATTTATAAAGTATTACATACAGTATTAACTAAAGGCTTCTTAAACAAAAAGCACAGGAGATATTACAGAAGTTTCCACAGTTCTCAAAAATTTTGCTATGCTGAACAAGGTAAACAACACAAGCAAACACACAAATAGTTAAGGCTCAATCTACCTAAAAGGAGCAAGCAAAGTAGTACCTTGATGAAAGCATAAACAAAAGAAAGCGATGGGTTTTCAAATCCCAGCAGCAGGTCACTGCAGCAGACAGTGAGGCTGCCCAAGCCCAACCGTTCTACATTTCATTGTCCTTTATAAAAATGAAGGTTCACAAACCCAGGGTCTGGTTTTATCAGGCAATAGGACTCAGTACCCCTCAACTACTGTCCCTCCCCTCCCCTCCCACATACAACGAGGTTTTCAGCTGCAAGCAGTACCCTGTCATCCACACTCAAAGGTGCTTAGGATCATTTCTCACAGCATAAGTGAGTGTCCAAGGAAGACCTCAAGCAGCAGACCAAGTCAGGCAGGCTTCCAGCACCAAGCCTTCACTGCAACCAGGCAGCAGACCTGCCAAGGTCCTAACGCTACAGAACAGAAGTAAACGGTACCTAAAACTTGTTATTACAGTTGGGAGGGTTTGGTTGGTTTTGTTTTGGTTTTTTTGCTGCCTCCTTTTCCCACACCCTTTTTTTTTTGAGGGGTTTTTTTTCCCCTGTTAGTCTACAACACATTCCAAGTACCAGCTTCTCACCTCCACAGAGCACAAACATTAGCCAGCCAATACAATCACCTTGGTTATATTGAGGAAAAGCCTTTATATAAAAGGAAAAATCTGAAACACCAGGCTTAGCAAATTAATTTTTTCATGGGTTCAGAAGCATTCCTAGGGGACTGACAATTCCAATACTTAACTAGCAGCAGCATCCAGAAGAGCTAGTTAAGAGCAACAGCTGTGCCTGCTGGAACAAAACCATCACTCAAAAGTTGAACTGAAGAGCTTTCAAACAGCTGAAGCACCATTGAAAAACATTAAGCACAAGAACAGCAAAATTATGTAAGAAAGTGTCAAACATGAGCTATTATTAAACATCTTGGACATTCTCAAAATTTTACACTTGACTTTTATTAAAATTAAGAGACAAGTAGAGACTTTTATGTACATTTACTACCTCTATACTTTCTCAAAATCATGTCAGTACTTTAATAATTGTACATGCCAATGAAAGTCCTCATGGAAAAAAGCTTCTCCAAAGCTGAACCTGATAGTTCCGTCACAGGTGACAAGAAATTTTAGAAAACATCCTCGGGGTTAAAAATACAAACAAACAAAACAACCAAAAAAAAAGGAAAAAAGGTCATACTTCCATAATAAGCATGTAATGTAAGTTATCTGTGAAGAGGCATTTCTTTTCTCATCAAATATGATGCAATAAATAGTCAAAGAGATAGCTTCTTTCTTTCACCCTACATAACCAAGGACTATTGACTAATCATATATTGGCCTCTTTGACAACTTAATACAAACTATCTTAGTCTGTTTTGATTGTACTTACCTGAGCTCTCCTCCCATCTTGTGAGCTTTTAAAAAAAGCAACAAACAAAGGTGAACAATAATTGAGACCGGATGGGACCTCTAAAGAGTTGATCAAATTTTCAATCACTTAGTAGTTTACCTAAACTGACTACCTCACAAATTCAGCTCCTAAGTTATTACAGGACACCAGTAAGAGCAGAGCCCTGGTAAAGAAAAGGTAATTGACAACTACTGTTTTTAGAGCAGGTCACATCAAAGATGGCAATCAGCTCCGCCTGATATCATGATTTGCCACAATAAACTTGCTCTTAGTCATTTTCATATTTCATGTAACAAGACATGTCTCCCCAAAAAATTCACACCACGTTTTTTTCCAATTATTTCCTGTAGTTCTCTGTATCAAAGAAACAGTTATCTCCTTCCAGTTATCAGGACCCTCTGACAATACTGACATTTCAGAGATGGGAGAGAGCAGTCTCACAATGAAAACACCTTATTCTCTCAATTCAGATGCATCCCATACCTCCCATAGACTTGTCTATGTCCAATTCACTTACATAATCCCCTTTGATCTTTTCCTAGTCCAAACAAGGATACACTTTTGCCTGACAGTGCAACCAGGCTCACGGACCTAGGAGCAGACCTATCTGGGGCTCAGTACGTAACTTGCTTTAGCTCGTATCTCAGACTTTTCCACTCCCTTTGCCATTATCAGGTCACCTTGCTCAACGAGCCCTCATTTTCCTCTTCCTTGGCAAAAACTTCCTGTTGCCCCTTCACATCCTTCAACATGTAGTCAACACCAGCAGAGCTTTGGCTTCCTTAACTATGACCCTACACACACTCTGACTCTGGGTAACTCATCCCTGCCTTCACCTGCTCTATATCTGCTTTCTACATTTGAACCCTGCCTGAGTTCCTATGCTTGGAGAAGACTACCCCTGAGTATCAACAAGCTCTCCTGGGACACTGACTTCCAAAGCAGTCTTCCATCAGATCCTGGCAAGCAAATCCTTGGCTCAGGCAAAAAAAACATGGCCCTTCTCAAGTCCATGGTTGCCATTCTGTTGTCTTAATCACTCCTCTTGGAAACCTAAACCTCACCATTTCAGAGTGGTCCCAGGGCTGCGCAGCCCTGATCACCTCTTGTCAGCACAGCATCTCCTCAGGCTAACTCAGTCATTTGTGTCAAGAAATTATTCTCCACACAGTGCAGAAGACTCAATTGTTTTCACTCTCTTTCCAGCAAATATCAGGATGACTAAAACCCCACACGTGCACTAGTGTCTTGGAATCATGACATTTCCCACAGTTTTCTAGAGTTGGCTTTATTTGCTTCCTATTCTTGATCAGGTCTTTGGCATCCACCACAACATGGCCTAGTGGCAGAAGTCACAGTCTCCTCCATACCAAAGTTCTCTATCCTCCACTTACTCAAGCATAGTTTCTTGCAAAGCTCTTGGCTCTGCAGCTTCTCTGCAAAGACCCTGTCAATCTGTTTTTCCTTCCTGATTCTGCAAGTCAATTCATCTCCTCCCTGCAGCTCTTTCACCTGCAACTCAGCACCTGGACCAGAGCACAACTCACAAGGGTACCCAGCCCCTAGTCTCAGACTCAGGGAGAAACACCAGGCATTTGATAGAGCCAAAGACATGAAAGGCCACAACCCTGCTCTTTCCATGTACTTTTAAATATCAACTTATGACTGCTGGGAGATCTATTGTTAACACATGTTCAGCTACGCAAAGACACTTTTATTCTACTCTTACAATATGGTACAATAAGGAATTAATGAGGGCATGAAACAACTTTTGCAGGGAGTATCATAAGAAAACAGTCCCCAATATTAACTAATATTACTTTCAAAGCATCCCTTGGAAATACAGCGTTGATTCCATCCAAGAACACACAAGTAACTATCAAAAGGTTTTAACAAAAAACTGGTTGGTATGGTGCAATTTCTAAGTTCCTCTCATTTCTTGCTAAATGCATAGCATTCAAATTTGATGCCGTGTCCCCACCCAAGGTCTGGTTACAACTCAGAAGAGCCCTCTTGCATTCAGCAAACTGGCATCTTCACCATATGTACGTGCCCCATTACAAGCAGAAAAGTGAGATAACATGCTGCTACAAGTTTGTCAGCAACTAAGCCTACATTAAAAAGTTTCACTTTCAGAACTGTGAGGACCCTACTTTACAAGGCTAGTAACATCACAGGTTAACTGGTGAGCCAACATTAAGCACCAGCTACAAAGGGACTACGAGAATTCATGAATGCCATATAGCAAAGTCCAGGAATGAAACTCGGGGCACTGCCTGATTAGCACAGCAAGACAGAGATAGAAAACAAGAGGTACTGTGTCTAAATCTAATACATGGATCTCTATAAATCCAAGTCACCACTCAGTACAGCTACTATCTTGCACCAACTATTCAAACACTGACTACCATTCTTTCTCTACAATAAATATGTGAAAGGTTTGGGAAGGTGGTTCATTTCAAACAACTATAAAAGGATGTTAGTTGCTCCCTACAGACAATTCAGTGGTAATAAGTAAAAGGGTACCTCAAGCTTATCCTTTTTATAGTGCTATCTTGTTGAAAGTAAACAAGTGACAGATGCTTATTGTGAACAAGGAAAAGAATATAACCTAAAACCACAACACCCATAAAAGTGACATATCCATCTATACCTTATACCTTGAAAATTGCACCTTCACTTCATTTCCTCTCCAGTGCTCAATTTTTTCAATCTTTCAGGCACTTCATAAGCAATTCAGACCCTTGTTTAACACTCCCTAGAAAAAAGCAGCGGGATCCCACCAGACATCACAATACACTAGCAGTTGTTTGTTGAGCTGCACAGTTAACAATCAAGGAAAATATCTGGCTTTAAACACAATGCTGCTTACAAGAATCCTTTAATATGGCTTTGCTTCCCAATCCAGCTTTTCACAGTGTGAACCTTTATCTCTGATATCTATTTCCTTCCCTGCTCCCTTTTCCCCACATCCCACTGATGGGATGTGTGATGGGACTAACCCAAGACACTAAAACTACACTGCGTCTCAAAAGGTTAATCAGGTATTCTCCTTGTCCCCAGTCATTCACCCTGATGCCATTAGCTCTAGCGCTCATTAACCTGTACAAAGTCACATCAGCTTGTTGATTCACATTTCTTTCTTTTCCCCACTGTTCTCATAGAGATAAGCAGGCTGGATCCACTTACCAAAACAAAAGTATAGGTACAGAAAAGATAGGAAGGTAAAAAGGGGAAAGAACTACTTTTAATAGACAGCATAGTCTTCCCTCAGTTGTAAAAGTCATATTCTAAGTATTTTTAAACATTATTCACAAAAAACCTGCCTCACATCTGTCTCTGTCTAGAATTCACCCTAATAGCAAAGGGAAATTCAGACCAGGGCCTGCACACCAGTATTTACACTCAGACAAGAAAAGAAATAGTATTACCAAATAGTATTGTTCATTAATAGTGCCTGAAAACAGATCATCCTTGAATAACCACAATCACAGCTGAAAACAAATACCACAGCTGGGACAATACAAACCACAGGAGCAACAGATGTGAAGTATTTGCTACTGAGGACCTGGGTGAAGGATGAAGTCAGGAAAAAGACAGAATACTCGCAATGCCTCAAAGGAGAAGGACCAAGGGACAGTCTGTTCTGTCTCCAAGAGGGTAAGGTAGAAGGAAACCATGCTGCTGCAGGGCCTCTCTTACAGAGGAACATGGTATAACACTTTTTTTTGGTCACACTGACAATATCTAATTGCATTAAAATTACTGTACACAGCACTTTCCACCACCACCTCTGGAAAGGCCCTAGAGTTCAGCACAAGCTAAACAGACCACAACAGACGTACACCCAACTGGTTTCTTACTACTCACTGTAACAAGCACAGCAAGTTTGAGCCAGCACTATGGCAGTAGGAGCCATTGATCCAGAACTACCAATGGCAGTATTTCAAGCAGTGTCCTCAGCACACACCTGTGACTTCAAAGGAAGGAGCTGCCTGCCCTGTCCCTGCTGTTCAAGAGAGGCAAACCTTCAGAACAAGTGAAGCCTAGTGACTTCGGCCTTGCTCAGCCTAGCGCTTAGACTTGATGATTGAGGTGCCTGGGTACAGCACCAGAGCTCTGCAGACAGCCAGGTAACAAAAGTCACTTTAACTGATGGCTGACCTACTCCCAACTCAATTTGCTTATATACATGGATTCAGCATCTGTCACACATTCCACTGAAATATTTTTACATACAAAATCAGTAGGAAAAAAAAAGTTAACTAATTTGACCAACAACCAATAAGGTGTCTGGTGTGTTCAAATCATGGAAACAACTCAGCACAAGATCAGAAAAGTAACAGAGCTAGAAAAGGCCCCAGAGGGCAATACCATGCAAGCAATTAGAGTGACTTCAGTACACATCAGCATTTAAGCTCAAATCAGGACTGCTTTTTTTTCCTATATAAATCTCTGTCATGCCACTTAAAACAAATTTGTTTCCAACACAAATCTGTCTCCAAGCACACGAGCCAGATACCTCCCACACAAAACTCAACCAAAAAATGCAGTTCAGCAAGCACAGCAAACCACCATTAGCAGACAACCAGCCCACAGCACCAGACTAGAACCAATCAGAGATGCTAAAAGGCAGAAAGTAAGAACACTATGCCTTCAGCATTAACCATTTCACTCCATAGATACAATCCTATTACTTTACACTACCTACTGATGTACAGTCACCAGCACCCACAGAACCACTGCTTCACTTTCCGCAGCACTAAGGACCTGCACATTTAAGTTGCAACTAACTTTGCTGACTGGGCTTCCACGTTTTCCTGCCCCAATGATAATTCAGTATAACTTTTGACAACAGCCACCTTTCCTAAATGAGCTTTGTGAGAGGAAATTATTTTCAGTCTGTGTATTGATCCCTCAAATAAATCAGTTTGGTAACTAAATAACCATCTCCACAAAGATCAAAAGATCTTTTTCCAACATACACTTTCCACGTCCAAGGAAGTACCCCAAAAGGGCTGCAGCATGATGCTTGAAGCATTCTATTCTACAGCCTTGCTCTCCTACTTGGTGGTACAGTTTCAACCAGAATACAACACAAGTGACATTTCATCTTAACTATCAAACTACACAACAGGAGTCTGACCCATTCCAAAGGTCATATATGCATTTCATGTCACCCTGTCACGTAAGAAAACACTGAAAGGCTGAAACATTTGGATTCTAGAGCTCTGATGAGCCCCCACAACTTTTACAACTGCAGATCAAGCTTGCATTGTTCCTTACAGCCAATGACAAAAATCAATTATTTCCTCATCAACAGCATCCTCCACAAACCCACTCAGTTTCAAAGCAATGATACACTTGTTAAAAGAAAAGCCACACCGCACTTAGCAGGCAAGACAATTCTGAACAAAAGCACACTCCTTCCACAGAGGTATTTCCCTTCATGGGATGACCATCACCTGCATTTCTCATGCTTTACAAAACTGTTCATTAGTTCAGTCAATAAAGCACAGAGACAGGATGTAATAGGATCTCTGCCACATCTTGTGAAGAAAAAAGCAACATGGTGTCTTGCTTCTGAAACAAGAGGCAAATACATTGAAGGAAGAGTAGAACAGCAACTGCAAACCTGACCTTCATGTTTCCTTGGTGTGATCTGGGACATTCCTGTTCTGCACACCTTGCAAACACCACTTATGAAGAGTGAATTTCCCCATATACTACATGGAGGCAGAGTCCATTCTATACACTCCATGCAACAGCCTAGGAATCATGTATTTCAAAAAGACATTAAAATATTAGTTTCCTTTTCATAAAGGTTCTAAAACGGATCTCACCAAGTTATCTAAGTACAAACCCATGAAGTGTCATTGGGAGACAATGAGCTGTTAAAGTGACTGAATTTCTAGTTTTGTAGCAGATGACAGAAGAAAGCTTTGCAGATTTTACAGACAAACAGCAAAAAAAGATAAAAAGTAAATGAGAGCTTGGACAAATGCTAAGATTTCTTTAAGTTGGTTAAAAGTAAATAACACTCCTCAGTCTTGGATAAACATCCACTTTTCAAACTAATTTAATTTTTTAGATTAAAACTTAAATGTCAAATTCCCCTCCAACATTCATTTTTGCCACCCAGATTTCTTAAGAACAGAAGAACCTGACAGCAGCCCATTAAGCTATAAGGAAGTCTTCACCAAAATTCAAGTTTTTACGGCTTCAGCAAAAAACTCATCTTGTTCACCCAAATTCATTCAGCTCAAAACAGACTTGATATAGAGCTTACAATCTTAATCAGCTTTGCAGTTTCCCTAAACCAGATTTTCCCCCCAACTTCCTTCTGAAATACTGCCTCAGACTCCAACTTAAAAAAAAAAAGACAAGGTTAAGAAAGTTACACAGATCTTCCATTTCCAATTAATTTGATTTTTTTTTTTCCAATTTTTTGACACTAAAAAGACTACAGTTTCTGGAGAACAGCTCAATTCTGTGCAATTAGTCTTACATCAATAAAAGCATTTGCATTATTTTTTGTTTTATATTGCCTAGCAGAACAAGATTTAGAACAGGCAATTTAATACAATAACACCTGAAGTCTAAAGTGACTGATAGAAAAAAAAATCTTATATGAAAGAAGAATAACTAACTGCCCACTTCTCTGTTAAGTTTTAGTAGTTTTCATTACTTTCCCATGGGATTTTTTCAGTCATTTATAGTTCATTGCTTCGTATGGCTATAGAATCCCTGCTGTGTTAAAAAATGCCAAGTGAAATTATATCTCATTCACTGCTTTATGCTATACCTTCTTTTGTTCAGATCCAATTAGTGAAAGCTTGTTCTTCATTTATCATACTTTTAGCTGATTACGTTAGGCATTACAATAGTTCTCTAGCTTTCCTTGACAATGTTTGCACCATCAGTGTTACATTTATGGTTGAGGAGGCTCTTTCATCTTAACCCTCTATTCCAAGCAGTTCAAGGGGAAAAAGTACATAAGATTACTCTTGTTCAGCCAAAACTTCTTTGTTTTCTCATATCAAAAATAATTCCACCAGATGTTTTAATTAAAAAAAATATTCAAAATTCTATTGGCCCTTCCCCACTTTACCTAAGTGTAAAGAATGTGTTTCAAAAATTGAACGCTGAAGTTAAAAAACAACAAAACCTAGCATTGTGAACAGTATACAACTTTTTTCCTCTGCTTTCCCTAAAACAACAGATGTAATGAAGTATTAGCCAGTATTTTAAAAACCCTAAAAGCATCTATTATGACCTACTTTTTTCAAAATACTCAGTACCACATAAGCAGCTGTATGCTCTATGGGGTTCTCAACAGTCATTTTCTCAGGCTATTTTCCCTAACCACCACAATTATTTTTACTTCAGGACAGTTGTTAAAGCAGCACCTTCTCTTCCACAGTACAACTACTAACTTTAGACATACCTTTCTTCCCAGTTCACACACACTCCCACTTTCACAAAGAGAAATGCAATTCAATCCCATTTAATATCATTTCCAGCTATCTAACTTTGTGTTCATACAGGCACATCCAAAAGTCTCTGAAGTCACCCATCTCCTTTTAAGTTTTGTTAATGTTCTCTTCCCTATCAACATATCAATTTTAACCTACAAAAATCTTTCAGATTAAGAGCACAAAACAGTATGTTTTGTTCTTTATATTTTCCCCTCTTCAGGTAAGCTTTATTTGGCTGTTGACAGGTTGTTCAATTTTTGCCACATTCCCAGTTTATAACAGTGCTCTCTGCTGCTTCCTGTCCTAACAGCAAAGTTTTAATTCCTTTAAATGAAAATTCCTTTGTAATCTTATAGTTTAGTTACTAGTTTTATCTATTAATGATAAGTATGTCAAAATCAATATTGCTCTAACAATATACTCAAGACATTGACATGGTAATCCACAGATATGTCTGAAGACCAAGAGAAAGCTGTTTCAATGAAAGTTTATACATATTTCAGCTACTCCCACCACCTCTATTCAGCACTGTAAACTCCACAAGCATTTCAGATAATTTTAAAATTTAAAAAGAAGAAAAGTTAAATATTCAAAAAAAAAAATCCAAAATAAAGCTCTACAATAAGATTACTCACTAGCAAGTCTTACAGTACAAAGACCATTATTTTAAGACTGTATAACATTCCTATCCAAACACCAGTGAAAATGCCTTGGTCGGTCATTTATGCATATCACTGGATAAGGAATAAATTAGAAGCTGTCACTGAAGACATCACTGAATTGCTAGACACCTTGTGACTGTTTTCTTTCTGCCCTTAAATATTTAGTGAGCACACTAAAGGAATTCTCCCTCAGTTCAATTTCAGTTGTTTTCAACCAATATGGCAGAAACCCAGAGACACGTAACAGGCAGACTGGATTACCCTCTTTTACAGTTATTTTTTTTGTAACAATTAACACATATTAAGAATATCAGACTATTCATTTTTCAGCAAGTAGCTATATAGATGATGTAATCTATATACCTGTAACATATGTAGCTGCAGGTAATGTAATATGGGGCTATTACTACATCTCAAAGGTTAATCCAAGTTCTAAACAGAAAAATCTGTACCAATTAATGCTATTTCTAATCACATTAATAAATTATTTTTTTTTAAACCATCCCTACTTACTCTAGTCACTTAAAACCTGGTCCCACTGGATGGGCAACTAGTTCAACTGTATACCTTGATGTTTATTTCTGCCTTTGGTTCAATGACATCATCATCAGGGTAGCTGTCTATCATTCATTGTCTCCACAATATAAGTCACGAAGGAGTGAGAGATGTCCTGTCAAGCACAAAAATCAAAAGAGTATTAACAATTCTCTTGCAGCATCCTACCACTAAACAAACAGGTTTTCTCTAGCTCCTTGAAGACAGAGGTTCCTTTGTCAAGTTGCATCAGTTCCCAAGTTTGACTTCAGAGCATTTGAGATTTCACTATGACGAGTTACAACCAAGGCAGCTATTGATGGAACCTGACACAATTATGGGCAATCATGGGTGGTTACTTTATGGTAAGTAACAGAGTCAAAGAATTTGGCCTCTGGACTCTAGCTCTATCAAGATCATCCAGACTGGCAATTCCACACATCACTGCAATGGGTCAGGTCATTCCCACAATGAATAACTGAGGGTACCCAAGTCATTAAGACAGACAACATTAGCTAAACTATTTCCCAGTGCAAGAACACAAGTCAGTGGTTAAAGGATGTATGGTAGGCATAAACAATGTGTATAATTAGATCAAAAAACTAGCTTAGACTTAATACCACTACCTTACCTCAAGCACACAGCATAGTGTTTCAAGTAGCCTGCCTGTCATTTTCCTTTAAATACTCAGAGCTTCTTCAATGCACATAGGTAACGCTTAACCTTGTACAGATCAGTTTGATCAGTCTTTAAGTAAGGACCCAGAGAGCTAAGCAGACGCTATGTCACGGATACAGCATTTGTTAGAGTCATCTCATCTGTGAACTCAGAATGTCAGCATCCCATTTAACAGACTTAATGTTACCTTTATGAACTTTCACAAGTATATTAATGCATTTCTGAAATATCAGCTCGGAAATCCTTTCTCCTGTGAACTATTACAGATTAAAGACACTATATGTATTTTAAAGGTAAGACAGCACTGTAGATTGAAGCAGCATAGAAACATTTTCTATTTCTTCTTTGTAATGCACTATTTGTACACCTTTCCCTAAGGTCATGAATTGTACTTTTTCATGTCATTCTTACTCCTTTCATAATGTTCTTCAATTTTGGTTTCTACTTACTGCTTTCAGACTTTTTCATAGTCTCCAGGGCATGGCAGAGTCCACACAATAAGGAGACACACCAAAGAGAAGACCAATTCATTTTCTCAAGTCTGGTATGGACTAGTGAAAGAACATGTCTTCTTTTTTTAAACAGCTTTTAAAGTCTGTTTTCAGGATGAATTCACACCAGTAAACAAAGCTATGCAGTGCTGCTAAACAGTCAATCCATTTATCCTAACAACAGATACCATACACATAAGACAGAATTCCAAGTATCCATCAGCATACTTGACTTTTACTAGAGGAACCATAGGTCATACAGAGTATTTTATATTCATATTCACATAATCCCTAGTTTCCAAAAGAGTTAGAATTCATCACGATGTCTGACATCTCCCCATCATTTCAGTCCATTGAGCACCCAGAAGCTACTACACTCTACCACTTATGGCCACCAGTTCAAATCCAGACCAAGTATACTTTCCATTCATCTCAAAGAAAGAATTACCTTGGCATAAAAACCCTTTAGTAAAGCATTTCAGAAAGTCCCATTTCAGTCCCCTGCGCTATCTACAGCCTATTCATATGAACTGAGCTTGTCATGTAGTAATAGAACCATGAAGGGACTCAGACAAAAACACTCTCAAAGTCCGAAACTCCCAACAGTTCTCACCTTTTACTGAACTCTGAAAACACCTAAGTTCTAACTACTTTCAGATTTCATCAACCATGCTTCAGTTTTTCCAGTGTTGAGCAACTCACCATCTATATTCACAAGTCCTGTCCTGCATAAAATACACCCTTTTTTACCCTGATATCTTGTCTGAATGAATTCTTTATTAAATCATAATAGAGGGTTTTAACTCCCAGATTTCAACAAACTACCCTGGGACATGCAGGTATCCCCAGTCATTTCTCCTGTAGCAGTTTTTGCAGGCAAAGAATAATACCATGTTCTCTCTAGTCAACAAGGATATGCAAGTATGACTACACTTGCTGCTACATCACACAAAAAAAAAAAAAAACTATCCTCCTATTCTTGCCATGACTGACTTCAATTATTTCTAAAATAAAGAGACTACAAGGCCTGAAAGTGGGAAAGTAACTAGGCAAGTACTCTACTTGTCCAGAAAGCCATTTTACCACCTTCCTGCCATGCTGCTGAATATTCAGGGCACCTCAATATCCTCATCAAATGGAACGGCTCCAGTAGGCCTGTTCAGCACAACTGGGAGGAGAGGGCATTTCTCTGGGAGGTGGGAAGAAATTAATTTGATTTACCAGGCACAGGAAACATTTATACTAAGCTCTATATCATCTCCTACGATCCACTTTTCATTGCCTCTTTTGTTTACATTAGCAAAACAAAATTTAGATTTCACTGTCACTCACACTTGGTGCACATATCTATGTGCACCTGTATCTAGCTTAATCCACACAAAGAGGAAGGTAAACATTTACACAAGCAAAACATGGAAGAGGTCACAGCCAAAACATGCTAAATGCTTGTCCAATCCTCCCTCCAACTTGGTATCTCCACTCCCTTCAAGCGCATGGAAGGAAAGGATATCCAGAAAGACACTTCAGAATTGCCAATATGCCTACCACAATAATCAACAAGCCTGCATAACAGCTGCAAGTCTTGCTGAATTACTAAGAACCCATCTACCATTTAAGTAGTACTTACAGCATTGGCATCAACATCACTGTGTATGGCAACCGTTTTAATCCCCATCTTCTTACACGTTTTGATGACCTACCATGTAAGAAGCGACAGTTATCAATATTTAAAATATAATAATTTAAGAATTAACTAGAAAAAAAAAGAAAAATATTACAAGATTACATACTTACTCGGCATGCAATCTCTCCTCTGTTGGCAACAAGGAGCTTTTCAAAAGTCTGAAGGGAAAGGAACAATAAAAATCCTGAGAGATGAACACAACACAAGTTTTCTCCCTCCAGAAAAATGTATTATTTTCTCCTCCGCTTCCACTAAAATCGTGGTTTATTCATGAGCTTGTAATTCAGAGATCACCTACTTTTAAAAGAGTTCTGCTGATTTAACAGTGATGATATAACATAAAAAGTATGGTATACTAGATCTACCTAGCATGCACACGGGTTCAGAAGAGGAAGATTTTGACTACTCCCACCAGCATTTCCTGGATCTCCTTACCAGGCACTGTGCAGAAACTAGAACCCTATAGCAGCTCTAGGACCAGTCAAGTCCAGGGAAGAGGTGCAGGCCAGTATGCTGCCTGGTAGCAGCACAAGTACAATGCTGGCAGGTACAGTGGTCAGTGCCTCTAACCAGTACAGACAACCTGAATACAATACTCATCTATTATGGGAAAACTTTAGAAGACATTCCAGTTATAAGGAAGAGAGCCTCTTCTCTGTGTAGGGCATGGATGGTAAAAGACCAAAACTTCCAAATAGGCACTCTTGCTGAGTTGTACCAGCCTTGCCCCTCCTCATACCTGAGCCTCAGGCAAGGAACCTGGCAAAATCCTTCACTGCCATAATGACACTATTACACACTCAATACTAAGTGCAACAGAACATCAAATCAAATTTAGTACACCTCTCAAATTCACTGTCACCTTTCACACTGGATTGCACTTAATGTTCCAATACTTCTATCACGGCTGTAAAGAAGGGCATAACAAGCTATAAGAAGTCAGTAAGCCTCACTTCCCATTAAGAAAAGAGTGGTGCAAGAGCACAGTTGTATTTCACTGCTGGGAGTAAAGGTTATTGCTGTCACAGGCCTTGCTACTAAATACACAGGTGTCCTTTGGTACTGCACCTGCTTGGTTGAAAATACAGTCTGCCACTGAAAGGGACAGTCCTGCTATACACACTTAGCCCCACTGCTTTCCACACCCCACACCTGGCAGGGATGCAGCTCCAGGACACAGCACCAGTTTAACACAGTAACCAAACAGTCCTATTCTGTCTCCCATGCTCCACAGAAAAAAAAAAAAAAAAAACAGGATATGGAACCAGCAGGAACTCTCCCTTTCAGGGGCAGCCTGCAGTCATACTACAATAGGTTTATCAAACTATACCCGAAGACATTCGACAGCTATTCTCCTTCCCCTACACCAAACAGTTGGTTTTCATACGGACTGGGGGGAAAGGAAGTATTGCCACTGCAACAATCAAACTGTTTGTTAGCCTCACAGTCATTAGTTAATTTGAGGAGGGGAAGACAGGTTTTGGAGGAGAGAAAGGAATGCTGCAAAACCCCAAAAGAAACTGCTCTTGACAGACCAGAACATATACTGTTTGCTCCCCTACTCCAAACAAACTCAATGTGCTGTGCCCTTGACTAAATTTACTTTTTCAAAGTCAGGCCTGAGCTGACATCACATGACCAGTTTAAAAATATTACCATGTGATAACACTATACAGAAATTCAGTGATAAGAAACCCCTCCAGGTAAGAGGGGCAAATTTATACAGCAAATTCAGTCAGATCTGCTGAATAACACTGTCAAGTACACAGGTACACCCATATGTTTTAACAAGTGCATTACCACCCACAACCATGTAAAAGATTAACAGTTGTTTCATAATAACAGGTTCAGGCCAGCGTGCAACTTCTCCAAGATCAAAATCATTTATTCAACCTTTTGGTATACACTTCAAGTAGTATCCAATCTTGACAACTATCCTGCAAAAGAAACCTCCCTTTATGGCTTTAAAAAAGGAAGAAAAACATGCTATTAAACCAGCGATGGGTTATACCAGGAGAACTACCACTGTTAGCAGCACAGGAGAGAAGGTAGCTTAAAAACCCAAATGTCAAAAGTACAGTACAATGTCAAGAGAAAACATGCAACATACTACTTACCTTTTCATTTGGATCGTACACAGATGAATACAGACTATGTGAAGTTATAAGGCACCATCTTGCACACAGTGTTTCACGCTACAGAAAAAGAGAGTTAAACCTTTTTCTTCTGTTACAGTATGCCATTAAAATAAAAACATTTCATACACTGACATCTTGAGGAAACTTCCATATGCTTTCACTCCCTCAGCAAGTGGATGAAAGCTCATACAGAACTGCCCTTCCCCAAGCACATGGCCACAAATAGTAACTAGAAACAATTCAGAAGTTCCAGATACAAGGTCATAAACTTAGGTATAAGCAGAACCACACTTGATCACCCACTTGGAATCAAAAAGACTGTAGAAAGCCTTAACACTAAATATTGTCTAATAGGAAGCACGAAACAGCCATGACTGGCAACTGCCAGAACTCAGAATCTGTCCGTTCTGTCTGAAAGAACTGGTTTCAAAAGTTGCAGAAATGTGAGTAAGTAGTAGAAAGTAAGGGCTCTCCTGTAAGAAGACTGGGGCAAAAAAAACATGTACTACATTAGAAAGAAGACCAAAAAATAAGGAAGCATATATTCACATAAAGAGGTTAATTAGAGAATGCAGTTGCACCTTCCACAAGAGTAGTGAACTTAAGATAACCGAAAAAATAATAAAATTTTAAGTTCACTGTAAAGTTCATACTGATTTGGAAGTAAGAGTGGCTGGCAGTAACTGGAATGAGAACACTCTCTATGTAGTCCTCTGGCCTGATCAAGTTTGAAAATACTTCTCATGCTGCATCACAGAAAGCAGAAACCAGCCTGGGACTGAGAAGGCCATCACATTTGTAACGCAGCTGATATTATAATCTTACAAAGGAAAAAAATGTATTTCAATACAAGTACTGTAATAAGAACTAAAGGAGGCCTTAGAGCATAGCATCTTGTGCCAGCTCCAACCAAACCTCATGAGCAGAAAGCTACTATAGCTTCAAAAACCATTTAGATTCCATTCACTAGTGACATCTGTTGTTACCAAATAATCCAGCTATCCTTAATTCTTGTGTAACAATTCATGTATTTTATGAATTCATATATCTCAATTATTCTGAAACTAGAAGAAGTCAGTTGAATGCAACTGTTCCACCCTGTTTCACATGCTGGGTTCTTTCCCCTTCAGTTTTTTTGTTTTGGTGGGGGTTTTTGCTTCTTTTATTTTTTTTCACTTTACTCCTCAAAAATAAAGTGCAGAACAAACTGAACTGAAAATTACCTGATATGCTAGAATCAAAACCACCAGAGGTTTCTTTTTTTCTCTCCCCCACCCCCCACGGGGGGGTATTATTCCTATCTGAGGATGTGACAATACAAGCCTTTTCAGACATTAAAGGGATGCAGTTAAGGACAGAATTCTGGCAGCTGCAATCACACCTACCAGCTGGTCATTATCCCAAGTTTACAGCACAGCTGTACATCTTCAGTGACTGTATTCTGATCTAGACATTGTCAGAGGGAAGAGGAAGGATAGCTATAGCAGTAGCAGCAGAGTACACTCTCCTGCTCCGGAGCACACAGAGTTAAGAATATCGAGTCCCTCTCCTCTGAAACATTATTGACAGAAGTGCTTGAGGGACCACAAACAGTCTAAAGAAGGTCATCCAGGACACACACAAAAAGTCTTCACCGAGTTAATATTATTCATTGGAGAAAGTGCTTGTTAAGGGTCAGTGGGGCTAATCTAAATACTTGCAGTTATCAGGGGGGGAAGGGGACAACCACGCAAGGGAGGAAAAACTTCTGAACTTTCTTGTAAACACCTTTTATACAAAACTAGTTTTGAATGCTTAGGAGAAACCAGAAGAGCTATGTACAGATGGAGATTGGAAAGAAAGGCTGTGATGGGAAAAATCAGTCAGCATTAAGCTGTAGAATCTTAGCCATCTTGAAAAATAGCCCTGTTCAAATACTTTATACAGAAAGAGTAAAGTTATCAAGCAGTTAAAAAAATGGAAAAACTTAAAACCACATTCAATTCTATTTTTACACTACAGAATTAGACAGATTTCACATAAAAATCTTGTAATGGGCTAACCTAATTACATACCTATGCTTAAAAATTTAACTGCCTCCTCTCACACACACATGCAAATCTCTTTTTAAAAAAAAAAAAAAAAGTTTCAGCCTTCAATTGGATACATGTGGGGTAACTTCCTAAAATAAATCAAAGATACTGCTCAACTCAGATGGGAAATTCCAACAGCTTTGGAAAGAAGGGGTTATGTATGTATCTATACCAGTATACATTAAGGTTTACGAGCTTGCTTAATCTACAATCCACTACAAGAACAGTCTCTTTAGAGCTCTGCTCCTAGCCACTACAGGCAATTAAATAAATTGCTTAAAAATAAACAAGTATTTTGTAAATAATGCACTTCTAAGGCCACAAAAGAACACCACTGAACTGCCATCTCCAAATCCACAGTTATTCAGGTGTCATCACTCAACCCTGCATTCCAAAGCTCCTGCCATAGGTAGGTTCATTAAAACCTACACTGAAACTCCCAAAGAACTTTCAAACCACCAAGTCAGAAAACCACTCTAACTCTCAAGCTACACCCTTAATTGGCTGCCTCCCCAAAACCACACCTGCCCCAGGTATTATACCTTACATCGAAATTTCCTCAGAATACAGCCCAGAGAGCTCAGCTTGACTTAGTGCCTTTTATGTCCTGCAAAAGTTGGAAAGGGCAGTAGAGTCATCGGGTATGACCTATTTTTGTCATGACTTGTTACTTTAATTGGATAAAGCTTTTGACTCCTGAAAGCCCAAGAATGCAGACTATTCATTTATGAGAGCTCAACTCTGGACTTCTGCATTGGGCTTGAGTTCCCCACCTCATGCATTGTCATGAACAGCAAGAAAACCACAGTAAAGGCTCTAAGTAACAGCTGAAAGCACCCTAAATATCTGGGATAAAGGGTGGGTGGGGAGGGAAGAGAAAACAGTTCCACAAAGTCATTCTCTGTTAGCGAAGATTTTACAACTAAAAATAGCACAAAACTACCCTTACCCCAGAGTTTTGATAAGCTCCCGTTTAACAGAGGAGAGGGCAGAAGGAGACTGGTATTACAGAATGTCAGAATCTATCAGGCTGGAAAAGACCTCCAAGACCATCGAGTCCAATCTGTGCCCGAACACCACCACGTCAACTAGACCACGGCACCAAGTGCCACGTCTCGTGTTTCCTTAAACCCCACCAGGGACGGTGACTCCACCACCCTGCAGCATCGCAAACCTGCCCAGCAGGTTAATAAGTAATAAACAGTAAATAAATAAACAAGCCCTCGGTCTCCTGGCAACACGCCGGTGGTTTACACCAAGGATGCTGGGAGCCCTCAGGGACAGAGACCAGGGCCCAGCTCTTACAGCCGCCCGGCAGCCCTCCCAGCCTCCCGACACGGCCGCGGCCCGCGGCCCCGACCCAGAGCTCCCCGACGCCCCTCACCCACCCGGGGGTCCCGACACGCACTGTCCCCCGCGCGGCAAGCCCACCAAGCCCCATGGCTCGGTGCCCACGGTGCCCGAGGCGCCGCTCACCCCGGGCCGAGCCCGCCGGCCGCCCCACCGCCTCAGCAGCAGCGCCGCCACCGCCATGTCCCTTCCGCCGCGCCGGGGCCGGGCCGAGCCAGCCAATCGCGGGGCGGGGCGGGGCGGGGCGCGAGGGGGCCCGCAGCGCGCCGCACGTGCCCCGCCTCGGGGCCGCGCTTGCGCGGGGCGGCGCTTGATGGGGGTGCGCCTGAGGGGAGTGGGCTCTGCGCGCCCCCGCGGGAGAAGCTGGGCTGCTCGGCAAAGTCATTGAGGGATGGATGCTTCAACAAGTAAATCAGGGAATCGCAGACTATCCCGAGTTGGAAGGGACCCCTTGGGATGATCTAACGCCCGGTCCTACGGAAGACACCCCCAAGAATCACACCCTGCGCCTGACAGTGTTGTGCAAACGCGTCTTGAACTCTAGCAGGCGTGGCGAGCGCTCCCCTGGGGAGCCTGTTCCAGCGCTCAGCCACCCTCTGGGTAAAAAACCTTTTCCTAATATCCAAGCTAAACCTCCCGACACAGCTCCGTGCCGTTGCCGCGTGTGCGGGCCTGATCCGAGCTCCTGCCCGACGGAACGCGAGCAAGGTCAGCATCAGTAAGATGCTGCTAACCTTGTACAGGAGCCACTCACTCACTGCTCGCCTCCCCAACACACGGCAGTCTGGGCCAGCCTCCTCCGAAACGGCCTCCGCAGCTGGGTGTGCAGCTCTGCTGAGGCTGTCATGGGTCTCAGCTGATGGACCTGACAAAGAAGTGCCAATCCTCAAGGAAACTGTCATTCCAGGGATGCTAGAAGAGTTTTGTCATGGTAAGAGCACATAATAAGCATCACTTGTACTATTCTCAGATTTCTGTTGAAATACAACAGAGGCATAAACTGCTCACAACACTGAAATGTGGAAAAAACACTATCCAAGATGTTCAAACCAGTGTTCACAAAGCATAACAGTTTTTTCCTCTAAATAGTGTTATTTCCACTATTTGTTTTTTTCCTACAACAGTAAAGTGAGAAATGAATATAGACCTGAGCCTTCAATTTTATGCTCGCTACAGCAGCAGATCAAGACTACATTTTCTGAAGCTGAAAGGCAACTATTTTCAGTGAAGGAAAGAGAATAGGTCATATGCAGTTTTCAGTTCATCCAAGACATGCTTTGCAACAAGTTCCCAATAGAGCTGGAAGACAACAAAAAAAAAATCCATAAGGAACATGTATATGGGCAATACGCATAGTTATATTAGGAATAAATCCCTCAGACTTTTGGACACCAGCTAGGTCCTCGGGCAAGTAAGAGGGCAGTTCCTTCACAGCCAGATGATTGTGTAACTGCAGTAACCATTGTGAGAGAGGTTTTACCAGACTACATCACCCCCTTAATTCACACATTATTACATCAAACCTTATATTTTCATCCCATACTTTTGTAGTCCTTAGTAAATTCTCTCAGGCTGTATGTACGATCACATTCTGCAATGAGAGCCAGGATGTCCCAGAACAAATGGCATATTCCCATGCCACAGGGAGGCACTGGAGGAGGAGAAGAATTGGTGAGCAACTGAGTGCACTGAAACATGGATATTTTCATAGTTCTCTAGCTTCATGGTCACCCCAGCAAAACACAAGTTCCTACTTGCATTTACATATTAGATTGAAAAATTTGGCCTAGTTTTATTGTTTGACATTACTTTTTAAACCTCTTGTATCGGTATTTAAACTCAAACTGATAAGAGGTGAAAGATATGACACAGAAGAGAATACTGGAATCTGAAGAAAGTGTATCAAGAGTTTGGAGCCAGGCTCCTCTTAGCGGTGCTGAGCAATAAGATGAGAAGCAAAATGCAGAAACTGAAACACAGCAAGTTCCATCTGAATGTGAGGAAGAACTTCTTTACTGTGAGCATGACTGAGCACCAGTACAGGATGCTCAGAGCGGCTGGGGAGTCCCCTTCCCAGGAGATACTCAAAAGCCATCTGGAAACAATTCTGAGTAACATACTCCAGGGGTCCTCCCTTGAGCAAGGAGGTTGGACTAGAAGAACATCCAGTGGTCCCTTCCAACCTTAACCATTCTGTGATCTCTGCTGCATACCAAGGATACATGAAGTAACTTCTCTTCCTTTCCTCTGAAGTGAGTAGCAAAACTAAAATCAGCATTGGTTCCCCTCTGTTGGCATGCTTATGCATTTACTCTTCTGTATTAACAGCGCCTACAACACACAGGTGGCAACAATGCGAGAAAACTGTTCTAAGTATGTCTAGAGGAGGTCACTGTATTTTCAATTGATAGTCACAATCAGACACTGCAGAGTTTTATTCAGTACACATGGAGAGCCTTGAAAGTGAAAGAGACCAGGAGCAGAAGGGCGGTACTGACCACGTTATCCTTCACCACAGGCTCTGCATTAGCTATATTAGATGCACAGAGATACATACCACAACATCATGTTATTGCATTAGAACAATATCCTGAGGCATTTGACGTCAGTTCCTCCTGCATGCATAAAACAAACAGTCACATGGCATCACCGGGGTATTTTCCTCTACAGAGGAGGGAGATTCTGTTTGCCGGCCCCAGCTGAGGGACCAGCAGCCACCTACAGAGATGCATCAAAGGAAACCCCCCACAGCTGCAAAGGGAAACTGGCTGGGATTATACACAGACACCACCAGCTGGGTGCATAAAGAACTTGATGAGAAATGGCCTAATGCAAACCTGTTTCAAACTGAAGCTAGTGCTCCTTATAAATAGAAAGGACTGAGGAAAAAAAAAAAACTCAAAAATGCTAATCTTCTTGTGTTTGCACATGAAATTTTCTGCTTTCAATATAATTTGATTTTGACTGACAGATTTCTACTGACAGCTTTTTTGCCTATTCTATTTTGAAATGGCCGCTGCACACAAAATATAAAATTTTGTTTCTGTAAGAAAAGGAAGATATCTAATGGATCACAATTATACATAATTGCTATTGAACATTAAAAAAAAAGGAACTTAACATACATCACCATTGTGAAAGAAATCATACATATACAAAAATTGAATTGCAAAAATAAAATATCTAGAATAATTAAAGAATATATGAATTTGGATTAAAAAAATACTCTAGTTCTGCATATCTGTAAGCACATTTGTAATACCATAACTCTCAATATACACTCCTGTCTCAGTTACTAAAGCTATTAACATGCATAAAGTTAAGCAGGTTTATAAGACACTGGAATATGTTGCAACTTATTTTCCAATTATTTTGAGGGGATCCTGGGTAACTGCAGCTTTCAATGCTGAGAATTTCCTTGATCCTTTCTTTAGAGCAGAAAGTTACCTTTATCTTCTAACATAAAACCAAACTCGGACAGGAATCATAAGTTGTTGTATCATCACCTAATTTTAAGCTGTAACCCAGGGAGAAAACTGGAGTAATACTTCATCTAATAAGGAATATATTGTATCTGGTTTATAGAACATGAAAATATTTTATGCACAAAAGCTTGTGCCCAAAGAATTCAAAGCTAGAAGAACTCTGAAGTATTGCTTATATATTCTGTAAACAGCCTTTTCTCCTATCAACATTCTGCTCCACACACTGCAAGAGACAGAAATTCAGCCTTAGAGTCAGACAAGTCAGTATCTCCCTACATCTCTCTGCTATGTACCTACAGAAAAACCTTGATGGTGAGGAGAAATCCTTCATGCCAGACTCCCCTAAGAGAGTCAAGAGTTGGAGGTCACAGGGTTATCAGGCACCCCAGAGAGCCCCAAAGCCCACCTACAGACATGGGGAAGCCAGGGTGGGGTCCAAGCTACCAGCTCCCTGCCCATCTAGGGCACCTTGATTTCAACCCTATGCCCAGCTGCCCAGGCTTTGGATGGGATCTTTGTTGGGGATCTTTGGAAATGGCTGAAACATCCTTCTGCTTCCAAGGCATCTCAAGGGTGACCCTACTACACAAACACTTGCTTCAGAGCTGACTTGATCCTTATCTTGGCCACCTGGCCACAGGGGTGGTTTGAAGCCCATACATGCCACACTATCTCTCTTCTTCCAGCAACTTGAACCTCCTAGTCATCATCATTCAACTTCCCCAGCCATCAGGTCTTCTCAGCAAAGTCCTGAATCATCCTGGCCTCAGAGGCTTCTCAGGAGCAACAAAAGCATTGCTGGCCCATTTTTAGAAGAGCTTGACCTTATTCTATACCCAGTTTCATCCCCAAGCCAGGTTGTCCTGTTCTGTGACATTGTGATCCCCTTGGCCCCAGGGGCACCCTGGCCCCCTGCAACCACATAGCTTAAGAGGCTGTTTTGGGACAAGCCTGGATCACCCCAGCTGTGAGGCCTGCTCAGAGAGGGCTTGAAATTCCCAAGTTCCTATGATTTCCTCATAGGTGCTATCTCAGACTGCAGTGCTCCCCAATGTGAAGCAATTCCTCTCCTCAGCTTCCTAGTCTTCTCAGGGACATCCTGAACCCTTGACTTCATGGGTGCCTTGGTCCCCATCCTGTGAATACTTGCTCTGAGGTATATTGCTTTCACTCCCGTCTGGACACACAGGCTCCACACAGGCTGGATTCCCCATTTGGCCTCCAGGGTGACTTGACACCCCTCCAGCCTTTGGGGTCTCCTCAGGGAAGGTCTGAGCCTTCACCCAGCACAGTATGGCCTAAGGGGTGATTTGATTTATTTTCTATCCTTAAAGACTGCTCTAGGAACCCCTGTTTTCATCCCCCAAGCCCTGCTGTCAGCCAAGGGACTGTTCAGCGGGAGCTTGATTGTCCCACCCTTGCCCAGCCTCACTGGCAGCTTCAGCATCATTCCATCTTCTTGCTGCTGGTCACACCCACCCACACCCCTTTACCAGCCATCCAGTCCCTAAGACTCTGGTGGCAGCCTGAACCACTCCCAGCCACCACAGAAAGGCCTCAAAGCCTAGGCAAGGGTGACTCAGGGAGGCCTTACATACATAGTCTTGTAGGATCTGAACAGGGTGGGCAGACCTGGGTGCTGGCATCAAGGTCCATCAACAATCCTAGACTGTTGAAGGCAGGATGATGACTTGAGTGCAGTTTTATCCTGGAACTCCTGTCAGGTGGAGTAGCAAGAGAGAGAGCTGAAGACAAAGGTCAGCCAGGAGACAAAAACAGAGTGGAGAAAAGTACACCTACAACAACGTAGCTTAAAGCAAGGCTGAAGGCTCAGGTCTAAACTTAAAGATGTCCCAGGATATAGGCAGAGACCCTTTGTGTTGGGGACCGTGTCAGGCTGCCTCTAGTCTGATGATTTAGATCAGAAACAACTTCTAACTTTTTCACTTTCTCAGGATGTTAAAAGCCCATTGACACAGGCATGATGTGAAAACCAGGAGTTAAGCACTGCCTACCTCAGGCTAGCTGGAATCTGCACAGACACTGCAGCAGGGAGGGCAGGCAAAGGCTGGGAGCAGAGCCTTGCAGAGCTTTCCAAGCAGCTCGTGAGGTGCGGCCCTAAATGGCAGTAGTTATCAAGGACATATGCACACTTTGGGAAGGCATCACACCTGGATGCGATGAAGTGATACCCCTTAATGAAGTTTCTTACAAGATTAGTGCAGGAATCACAACTGCTTTGACACCATAGAGTAATGTCTCTGTGGGAATTGGTTTTTTCCTGTGATTTCATGGACTAAAAGGTTCTGCAAGATTGCATCAAAGGGGCAAAGATCCAGACAACTGGAGAGAGTTCTTTAAGGAGGAAGAGGATGAGAATCTGAAATTCATAGAGAGAATGCAAATAGAACCAAAAAGAGTATTCCAGTGTAGTCTGGAGGGAAATACAACCATAAAGAAATACTGAAACAGACTCATGGGCTACGGAGGACTCAGACTTAGACTGTAAAGGTCTTGCTTCCTCCTCAAGAGCCTTGGGACAAGGGTGTTACAGAACCAGGTAAATGCGATGGCCCCAATCTGAGCAAATAGGAACTCACAATATTATCGACCCCATTGTACAGAAATTGGCTTCAGCTTGGGGCCTTGCTGAACAACTCCTGAACAACTTGTAGGACCAAGGAGGAGTTAGCACAATCAAATAATTGCTAGGACTGCTGCTCAGCACCTGCAAGATGCCTCCAGAGGTTCTGCATGATGGGAGGGTCCTCTGTCCAGGGACCAGAGAAGTGACTTTAAAACCAGGAAGGTCCAGAGCACTTGCTGTGTCTGACATGTATTAAAGAACTCCAGTACACCGACAAAAGTTTTGCTGAGCCTCTTCTCTGTGGTGTTGTTCACAAGGAGTGACAATGGGCTTGCCTAGTAGACTGAAATTTACTGCCTACTTGTAATGTGAATACAGTTTTAAACAGCTTTGGATCCTTTCTAAGGCATTAGAGTAATCCCAAAGATTAAAAACAAATTTGTAATTCATTTGATTGAAAAAAAAAAAAAACCCACCACATTGTCAGGACTAACAAAGATTTGTACATTGGCTGTCTGGGCTGTCAAGCTCTAATAGAGTCCTGGTGAATTCCTGCCATAGTTTTATTGCCTGAAGGTTCACTGCTCAGTAAACAGAATAGTACATTTAAATTTAAGATTTAGAAGTTGCTACTCCTGGGCATGGACAGACTAAAGGAGATGATGGAATTCCTTAAAAGAAGCAATAAATTCAACAGGGCTAAATCATTTGTTTGGATTCCAGCCATGGCATGAAAGCTTGGAACAGAGAGGCAAGTTGGTTTGATGGAAAGGAAAAGAAGCTTTCTTCTAGGGTACATAGTGCAACTTTACCCCTGAGTACAGACATGGAAATGAAACACAGATGGAGGAAAAGGAAACATGCATGAGAAAAAGTATTTCCTTGGTTTTGTTCCTGATAGTGGCACCCAAAACTGGCAATAGAAACATTCTCCAGTGGGTCACAACTTGTACTGTTCTAGCAGCAAAGACATATGTTCTTATCTACCTCCTCAGAATTCTGATAGAAGCACTGGAAGTTTCAAACTTGTAAAAAGGAGCTCAAGAAGGCTGAATCTCAAGGTCAAGCAACACATTCATTTAGTCACAGCTCTATGACACAAAGGGGTCTCTACTGTGTGGATTATTCCATCCCATATTCCTCAGAACAATTAGTATCTTCTGCATGTGGCGCAACGTATGACACATGGGTGATAATCCTCATATCAAACATGAGGACACTCCTGGCAGGTCCTCACTTGCCCTTGAAGGCTATTTAGGTCCCCTGAGTCTTTACAGCTTTGCTCTGATATGAATTTCCCAATGCCCATGGTTTCATCTTCCTCCTTGGATTCCGTGATGAGAAGGGAGGAGAATGCACTCACCATATGGTGCTAGGAAGCACTGGATTTTGGTAGTTCAAAGGGTGGCAAAGTTAACAAAGACCAGCTTTTACGGTATCAATTTCAGGAACCCCTGACCACAAACACTGAGGGAAGAGCACTACCACCACTGCTTGCTCTCTCTCTGCTTTTCTCTGAGAAAAAGAGAGTTGTTATCCATTCAATCCATGACCCAGATTGGTGACTGGGGAAGGCTGGGCTGGGCTCCAGGGCCCTAATTGTCCTGCTCAGCCTCACTGCACCCGTACCATCAGCCCATTGACCCCATTTCGGCTCAGGTTTGGCACATTAGGCCTGCTCTGAGCTGGCTGTTCCTGAATTATTATTCAGATTTTCTGGATTGACCCCAGACCCAACTCATAACCTTGCCTGATGATGGTGAAACTGTCAATGGAACCTAATGCTGTCACCACCCCATGGCGCTGCTGTGGTACTGCCTCACCTGGGTGTGTCAACCCCTGTCTGCTGGCTTAAATGGAGTGAGTTTTCAGGGATCATGTTTCATGCTTCCCCTCCTGAAGCCTCATTACCCAGTCCCCATCCATTGCCAACACATTGCCTGTCCAGCAGCCATAGTGCAAGGTCAGCTAGAGTATCTAGTGAGGTAAATTTGGGGCAAACTGTAAACCAGTTTTGGAGAGGCTTCAATACCTCACTAGCTGGCCTGAGGAGCACTCCCAGGAACCAGGTGGATTGGTGAAAATGAGAAATTTTCACAGCAAGTGTTGTGAGGTGTAAGGTTGTACCATGGTGGGAGAGATGGCAGTGCTGGGCCCCTGAGCGCGCACCCACGAGTCCCAGTTGTCACAACCAGACTCTCTTGGGACCACAACCCACACCCACTGCCCATGCCCAGGAGCCCAATTTCAGCTCGTTGGACTGTTGATGAGTCCCTTTGCTATCACAGCTGTTGCTCTGTTCACCCTGCCCAACTGTGTTGGGTCTGTGCCCTAACAAGGAGGACACTGCCCTATCTGTGCTGTGGTCACCCTCAGCTCACCTTGCTTCATGAAGCAGTCTTGTGACTGCTCCTCTCTGACAGGCTGTGGGAATTGTAGGAGAAAGGAAAGTCCTGCAAGGGTGGTCTGGGAAAGAAGGAGATGGGAGAGGTCTGGCAAAGGTAATACACCCTGGCTGCCACCACTAATCCTCCTGTTTCTGACAGCAGCTTTCAGCTGTGTCAGAGGAGATCACAACAAATGCGCTCTTTGTCCAGCACGTCAGTAGAACAGCAATAGTTTATGCTGTTTGGAGCTAGATACATTCTCTTCCTTATTTGTGCAAGGAGCTATCTGCTTTGGAAAGATCTGTGTGGTAAAGCAGTTTCTGTTAAGGCTGAAGAAAGATCTCAAGGCAGCATCCTTTTTATTCCCTGAGGAAACATCCAAATTCTGGTCACTACTGCCTCGTGAGCTGACAGGTTACCTCCTTTCCTCCTGCCATGCCTGTTATTTCTCCTCCCTCTCCTTCCCCACCCCACCCCCCCTTTTTTTTTTTTTTTTTGTTTTGTTTTAGTGAAAGTATCTTAACAACCCCACTTGGAGCCAGATATCATTCCCACAGCTGCACCTTGAGGAGTGAGCACTAGTGAGACTCATCCAGACCTACCAGCAGGGAAGAAGGGACTCTGGTCATATACCTGGAGGTACTGAGGGGGAAAAGATGATGAAAGCAAAACCTCACTGGTAGTGATCCACCAGATCAGAGTTTGATTCATATTTAGAAGGATGTGTACAAACAGCAGAGATATTCCTACTTACACAGGACAAATGTAAAGTCTAAAGGACAAATGTAAATACAGATGGAAAAAGAGCTTGTCCTGTCATCCTTGAGGACAAATAATATCAACCAAAGCCAGAGGAAAAGAGTGGCAGAACAGTCTCTATTCAGCAGGGAGCACATGCAGCTGCTCAGAAGACCTTCTGAGTGTGGCTGGGTTATTCACATGTGCAGAGTTAAGTGTGTATTTAGGCTCTCTCCTACATAGAGGCCCAAAGGCAGTCAGGATTTGACCCAGATCACATAATGATTTAGTGAGGCAGTAGGAAACAATCTCTGGATGCACTGTCCCTTTCTCCAGCCAGTGAATCATGGTGCCTCTCTAAGCAATCTGACTGGCATAATCCTGGGGAGGAAAGTAGGAAAATAATAAAGGATTTCCATTTCATCAAGATAAAGCTGTAGCCAGAGCTGATAACAGGTTACTTGAAAGAATGCCGGTCATGTATGCTTAGTGATTGTTGCTTAATTTGTTTAAGATGAAAAAGCCTATTTCTACAGTGGAATACAAATTAGGATAATTATGTTGTGATGGAGTACTGCATGTATAAGATGAAAGCCTTTCTTTACAAAAGGCTCTTCATCACTTCACTAAAAGAAAATAGAATCCTACTTAAACAACATGTTGTTTTCTGTATTTCCATTTGAACAAAAGACCTTTGAATCTTTTTTCTTCCCCTGTAATATTGCATGGTTTTATTTTCTAAAAGTGCTTTTACTTTTGACAACCTCACAATTAAACCCTCTAACACACATTCTGATATGTAAATATAAGACCAAGGTAAACATGGGGATGTATAATTGTTTCACAGCCTCTGCAACTACCACTAGCTGGGCATTCAGGTTATGTATTTTTCATTTTCTCCTGACTGTCACAGTTGCTCATAAGCTATCTTAGTACTCCGTAGGTGTCATAAAAGCACAACACAGTGATATTTGTAGTTGGTTAAAATAAAGTATTGAGGGGTTTTAAATACGTTTTTGAGACACAAGTATTATTTAGCCCCTTTGTATTTGCTAGCACTACTGGGTTCTCTCAGAAGTTGAAATAGGTACAGCCAGATCATCTGATATAAATTACTGAAATACAGGTTGAAAGCAATTAATTGCATATCTATGTATCCATGATAGTTATTTTTATTTCAACCTATAAAAAAGAATCTTTATTTCAACTTTCTATGTGAACTGCTGTTGCTGCTTCGCATAGGACATCATCATAAGCATCAGTATGAAATGCTTATTGAAAATGCTTACACTTACTCCATGCACATACAAGCTTGCACACTTATCCAAACGATCTTACACAAGCCATCCTTACCCACATGAACAAATCTTCTTGTCATTACTTTCAGTGAATTGCTGTCTGCCTAAGACCTGCTTGCAAAAGTAAGAATTTGCTGGAATGTGCCCTTAGTTAACATGACAGGTGAGAAAATCAATTTCCTTGTAAGGGAAAAATAGAATGTGTTAAACTGAATACTCAGAGAATCATTATCCATTCTCTTCACACTAGAATTCAAAAGCAGTATTTGAAGTTTTGGGAAGTTGTCTTAATTAGGATTATTTTAAATTATGTCAAATTAAAGACAGGCAATTTAATTACCAGGAAAACAGATCAAAGCAAATGCTTGCCATGAACATTTTAAAATTACTTATCAAAGAAGATAGAATTCAATAAAATAAGGAGAGAAAGAAAGGAAATGTGCAGATTGCCCAAGTACTCCCCTCAAGGGAGCTAAGAAGACACCTTCCCTGGCTTTATGAGCTTGACTGGAAAACCAGTCATCCTTGTAAGAACCAGATACATCAGACCTGGTATATGGACATGTACAGATAAAGACAGAGGATCAATTCTACCTCCAAAAACAAATGTTATTTTCTGGGTTACTTTTCAAAAGTAAAACTACTATCACACATTACATTGCTGCATTTGGCAGTAAGGTAAAATGTCTATATCACAGCATTTACAGCTATGATTGACTGTGATACAGAAGGCACCTAAAAATGGCAGGCATAATTGGACTTGCAACAGTACAGAGCCATGCTGACTCACGTGCATCTTGGCATGAAGGTAGATTGTGCCTAGTCCTGCCTACCTTAGGAAGGTACAAAGATCCCAACAGAGGCATGAGGAGGGGAGCAGTCCTCGTACCTCTGTGTATGGCTGCGGGGGAAGCTGAAATTGCTCAGTACTTTCCATGGGGACCTATCACTGTTTATTAATTTTGTTTTGTTCTCATTGGTTCATAATGTTCAGTAACCTGAGTTAAAACATATTCTTAGAGTCGCTAAAATTACACAGTGCAGTAAGTATGAGAAGATACTCACTAGGTATTTGTAAGATCTGAGTCTCAAGCTATGAGCTCACCAAGGGAGTTTTACTTTAAAAACATACAAGGCTCCAACAACATCCACCCTCCGGATTATTAGTAGAGCCTTTGGTTCTTGTAACACCTTAAGAGAAAATGCATGGGAGAAAAGTTGCACACATTTTCTCAGGGGGTACTTTTACTGGTAAACTTTAGAAAAAATAAGAGCACTTGACGAAAGTTTAAAGGGTAACATACAGCCAAAACAAGGCATTTCACAAAGCATTAACTTAGCACATACTAACCCATACAACTCAGCAAAACCCAACCCATTCAGTCCCAAGTTACCCAAAATACTAGGAAAGGAGATTAAGAGAAGAAGAAGAAGTAGAGAGAGAGAGAAAGAGAAAATTATATAGCTACCATCAGAGTCCCATGAGAGTCCAGCCTCCACAAGACCAAGTGGTAGGTCTCAAGCAGCATGGACAGCCCATGTTGCTGCTTTTATAGCTGTGGCCCCATAGCCACCCCTCCGGGCTGGACTCCCAGCACACCAGCCTCTCCGGGCGGGATGAGGGCGATGCTCCCGCCGTGCCAGCCAATCAGAGACTGGGACAGGGCCCAGGGGGCATGGCCTGGGCTGCCTCTGACCCCAGGAGTCTGGCAGGGGCTGGCACGTGGGACAAGGCATCGCCTCACCTGCATGAGATCCGACCTGTCCCTTTCCCACACACACACCTGAGTTGGCCCGCCCCAGCAATTAATGGAGTAATCTGGTGTCTCACAGTATCTATCCTTTTTGTAAGAAAATTGCTCTAGTCTATCACAACTCTGATTACTTTTAATATAGTCAATAAATAGAAGACCAAAACATAAAGCATTATATGACAGAAAGGCAATCAAAACAATTAGTCACTCTTAAATGCTTAGGGAAATTCCACTGGGTCTTTGTGACTCTGCAGAAGTGACTCTTCAGGCACAACATTTTTATTGTCATTTTTTTCCTTTTCCTAAATGAAGAGGTTCTCAATATATGCTATGAAAGAAAATATTTTATTTTATTTGGTGAATGTTTTAATTGAGCATATTTTGTCTCCCTCTGATATCACTTGCAGTGTTGTTCCAGTAGTGCAAGATAAAGAGCAGAGTTTCTCCATTTCAGTTCTCCAAAGTGATGCTAGCAGTCACACAACTCATCAGGATCTTTTCCTTAGTATAGAGATATCACACCTTAAAGTAGAGCACATTTTGAGAATAGTATTCAAATATTTTGTAATGATGATGCCCTTATGTTCAGCTCTGACAAAAATGAGAGCAAGGGTTTTTACCTCTGTGATCTAAAACGGGTCAGGTCACAATATTGACCTAGCAAAGCTCTAGGTGATTGTTGCCATAACACACTGTTATATTTCTATATGATTATGCTGTCCTCTGAGCCTTCCACTGACATCCTGTGGGAGTTGCTCCTGTGTGTCTGACAGCTGAATTGATCCTTGGTGAATTTTTAGCACATGGAGCATACAACTTTGGTTAACAATAACGTGTTGGTATGGGAGCTCTGTGTGTGCAACTTTGTGCTGAAAATTGCTCTGGAAGGCAAATGTAAGTATGTCTGGTATTAGCCTAATTATTAAGTAGAATTAGAATCTGGTGTTCTATGAATATCAGCCAGAGAAGGAGCTTAGTGTGAAGAAGGATGCTCGCCTTCAGTGGCTGAGGTGATTCTTCTGCATTCCTTTAAATGGAAATCACATCCATAGCCGGGAGACTAATTATTTTGGAACCTAAGGGAAATGCAGCCTATATAAGAGAGAGAGTGATCTGCAGTTAAGGATCAGTGAGCCAGCTAATGGCTGGTTAGTCAGGAGGGTACAACTCCGAAATGTTAATAAAATGTGTCTGAAGTCCAACACCTCAGGGAAGAGGCTGAATCCTGTGGAAGATATATGTAGACAGAAGCTCTGTTGTTTTCTGCTGCTGAACTACTTCTTTAAAGCAGGTTTTAAAACTGTTTTGAGACTTGTTTATGAATTTCAAAATACCAGCAGGACAATAAAACAAAACTCACTTTGGCTGAAGCAAAAGCAGTTGCTAAAAGCAAAATATTACTATTTTGTGAAGTACATAAAACCGGTTCGGAGCTTGCTGAGCAGGTGTACAGTGCAGTATTCTTGTACAGTAGAGATTTGACCGGTTTTGATCATGCCATCACTAATATAGATCATGACATTAACCAAAACAGCATGTAACATTCTAAAATGCAATATAAATGGTAGCCATTTAATCCTTACAAGAAACAGCTCAGGTCAATACCATAGCTTTACTTTTCAGAGAGAATAAAGTAGAAATCAGTTAGAGGTTTTGACAAGAAAGCCTGTGGGAAATACCAAATTGCTACTTGTCATGTATTACATGAAATAGTTCTTATGTCACTTGATATAAAGCACACAACTGTAATAAGTGTTACAGAATAATATATTGATAAATGCAAGAGAGAACACCCTCCTCCTTAAAATGTCCCCTCTCAAAGGACCAACTGCTGTGCTCCTATGAGCCCCACATGCAGGCTTGCAAAGGACTGAGCACCACAGGATAGATCCCATGCACCTTGGAGACCTGAGCAATAGGAAAACTGCAGGAATAGCTCAGAGGCAGGTGACAGCACAGCTCCTTGATGTGCACCTGGAAGCAGACACAGACCCGTTTTGTGGTGGCCCAGACGCCCACAGCCTCCACAACTCCATCCCTTCATGCTGCAGCAGGAGTCACTGGCTCAAACCCCTCTGTCCGTTGTCCCCAGAGAGATTTCTGTCCAGTGTAGAGCCCTTTTATACTTGTGGTAAGAGTCAGGTATGTGTTCTACAACTCTTCTACCTCTCAAACCACAGCACCAGTTGTTCTGTTGAATTTTCTCTTGGCAGAATCATATGTTTCCTGAACAATAGGGGCAGGCATTTTTCATCTGAGAAAGGTGCTAGTGAGATTGTGATATTGTCCCCAAGGCATCCTGTAGTGTTGCTCTTATAGAAGCAGATCTCAAGGGAAATGAAACTTTTTACATTAGACGTGGAAGATTACTAAAGCCATGCTTATGTTATGGTGTCAACAGCAACCTTCTGCAAATAGTGCCACCTCACAAGTTGTCTCTTGTAGTCTAATCTCTTCTTCCACAGGAGTTTATAATGCACAGTCTAGACTGTTGGGTTACTTCACCTTCTCCTCTGCTTGTGCTATTAGTTTTTGTAGTCATGGTAGTTTCACTTTCAAAAAATTAGTCAGAAGGGAACAAAAAGTTTTTATACCAATTGCACTGCAACAAGAACTGGACTATTGTCAATAGAGTTGTTTCAATTTACAACACCCGAATTAAATTTGCTCTTGATTTGCCTAAAGCATCCACAGGAAAGATGTGTCAGCAGGTATTTTTGTAGTTTCAGCTCCTGAAAACTGAGATATTTTAGTATATTAGTCTTTTCACTGGCAACATAATATTTAGATGAAATATTTTTTAGGAGTTAGGGATGCTTCATAATAAATGAGTGTGTGTGTGTATATATATGTATATGTACATATATATATAGATGTATATATATATATAACAAGAGGGTAGAACTCACAAGTAGTCCAGAACCTCTGAGGGACTTCTGCTTTATTGAGAAAAATTAAGTGTCCAGTTCAGAAGTCTGAACAGTAGTAACTTTTAATCTGGGAAGGAAGGGAAGTAGTCAGACCATGGTCTTCACATTCATATGGTGCAACAGTGAATCAGACTATGAATTTGTTCCTGCTACGAACAGGACATTACCAGCCTCTAATTAGGCCTTCTTGCTAATGACTGTGCCATTGAATGGTATCTTTGTTACCTGCTGCACATGCATTACTCCGATTGTTGACATTTTTTAATACCAGACTTTTTCTCACACTCCTATAGGGATTTGAATTAAAAATGTCCAGAGTATACCATACAACCAGTAATAGACACAGATACAAAATATTTTGTAGCAGACTTAAGCAAAAGTTGATCCTTATTTCCACATCCTTCTGCCTTCAATAAGCTCTGGCATCTTTTTCACGTTTGTAATCCCCCATTGGTAGAGATGAACGTAAATTCAAAACAATGCTTTGGCACACATCCCAAAAATGAGTTCATACCATGAGAAATGGATTCTTAACAGAAAATGCATGTTTGTAATTGGCTTTGGCCAGTTTTCATTTCCACATCATTTGTAATTTTGTAACAATGAAGTTTGCCGGAAAAACTCACTGAATGTTTACAGTGAGACCTTTCCAAAATGCAGTCAGTGTATTTGGTATTTGAAAACACGTCCACAGCTCATGAAGCCCTAGAGTGAAAAGAAATCTGGACTGAGTTTTCAAAGCTGGAAAGTGGGGATCTGCACACAGAATTGGGTGTTGGTTTGCACAGCTGCAGTGGACTGTCCCTTTACTGGGAACCAGAGCAACCAGCAAAACACTGGAGCTTGCCTGCTGCTGTGCTGGTGAGGAAATATTTACCTACATTATTTTAGGTATACCATGGTGTATTTGTTACTTTGAAGTGATGTAAGAGATCCTGCTTTCCTATTCGTGGGGGAAATCAAAGGACTACAGGCAGTTTCCTTCCTCTCAGCCACTTATAACTTCCCTTTCTGGACATCATCTGGGCTGTGCTAGCAAGTGCTTGAGTGGAGAAGACAACAGCACAGCACATTTCTACTCAAGTAACTGCCCCATAAAGTGTCTTTACCAAAATACTTCACGTTCCTGAACAGACTATTGCTTCTGTGTTGACTTGTGACTTCTGTGTCAGGTCCTGAGGGCACCTTCAAGCCCTACTGGCCCAAACAGGCTTCCCAGTGACCTGCATGCACACCACCTTCACCCAGGGCATTGGACTCTGTTTTGGCTCAGCCATGCCCCATCTCAGCCACATCTCTGCACTGTCTCTGGCCAGAGCTGGGCTCAGCACCATAGGTAGTTGGTCTCCTGCACTCAGTATTTCCCAAAAATGTCAAGGACTATTGGCACTCATGGGATGGCACCCGTCAGGGATGACAGCAAGCCCTGGGGTCCATGCAGCACCCCACTCCACACCCCTTTCATGGGGCAGCCCCGCTCCTTCTACACCACACAGAACATCTGTTTTTGACAACAAATGAAGGAGGAGTGGGGGTGGCAACCATCAGCCTCACCTGAACATAACAAACCCAATACAACTGTGGTTTCCCATGCAGACTGTACCTTCTTGTGGTCAGTAGTTCGGGGGGGAAAAAAGGTAAAATTTGTCCTTTTCGCTGTTGTGATTATGTTCACAAGTGTGACTATTCAGACAGTTTCTGTGTGTCCAAATAGTTTTCTACCGTATGGAACAGAAGTTTCATTTGATGTCTGTTTTCTTTTCCACTTTTTTAAACTCTGTTTTTGAAACTGTACTGGTGTGATATGCACATTTTATTACCTCTGAAACCATGATACTGATAACCTGGGAAACAAACTCTCACAAGGGCTGAAGATTGCATCCCTCATAGTTTCAGTTCTTAAATTCTAAATCGTGCATGGATTCAAATGGTTTGGGGGCTTCTATCTGAAAAACCGACAGATCAATTCAATGTATTTTAAAGAATATTGAGTTCACACTCTTCTCTAAACCTGGATGTTTTATTTCCTCAGATGTTCATATTTTCTTTACTTAAGGAATAGTATTGTGTCTTCAGTTTTTATTAAACATTGTAGTCCACATTTCTAGCCTGCAGTGGACAAGAAAATATGTTTTCAAAGACCAAATGTAAATAATAAGTTATTACAGCAAATGTAGCAGACCTGTAACTCATGCTATTGCCATCTTTTATTCCATACAACTTCCTGGCCTAGTCCTCTCAAAGATCTGCTTTCCTGCAGTCTCCTCCAAGGCAATTTCATGGAATTTTTTGATCAAGACAATGCAACAGTTTGAGCCTCAAGACAGTGCAATTTATTTTTTTTTTTACTTTACAAAAATTACAGATGTTTTTTAATCCTGTCTATGGACTAGAGGGCTGGGAGTTAAAAGGATAGCATTTGACAGAATACTTCTTGATTGAAAAGTATTTGTGAATAATCCAAGGGTGTTGGTTGAGATTTAGCTGAGCCACCAATCCTTGAAAATTATTCTTTGTGCAGAAGACGGAATAGTTGTTCTTCGTCTCCTTGAGGAACAACAGATTACCACATATCTCACGTGCATGGGGAATGGCCATGTCTTCTGAGCACCACATTGGTGAGGGGTTCAGGTCTGTGGGGCAGTGCTGTGTTAGCTGTCCTGCAGCAGAGCGTGTAGCTGGGGCGCAGTAGAGCAAGGTGCTGAGAGCTTTTCCAAAACACTGAGCACTCCAACCACTGACTTAGGTGCAAAATGAGTGAAGGGTCACTTATCTTTGTAACATTTTACAGGACTAGATCATGACTTTTATGTGGTGAAATGTTACTGTTCGGTAGGCATCAATTTAAAAATATACTATGCAGAGTTTTACACGGGTATGGCTCAAGTCTGATTCCTTTACAAATGGCCTTTTTCTCTTGTAAGTCCCCTTGTAGATCTAATTTGGGGCTCATCCTTCTGTTAATCCATCATAATTCCCATTAACTTCAAAGAGCATGCCCCACAGGAAGCAGTGTCAGGACATGGCACAGGCCAATATTTATTATTGCAGAAAATTACAACTTGCTTTTTATTTTTGCAATACATTTATTACTGTTGTTTTATCCACTTTTTGTAGTCTACATTAGCCTCTGAATCTATTTTAAAATTGTTAAGGGTCTAAATGGTCTAAGTTGATGTATCTACAACATTTCATGTTTTCAGAGCATTATGATTTTTAAGGGCATTATGGTAATAAGATCTTTGTTTCATAAAATATGCTTACATTGTGTTTTTCTTAGTGCTTTCTACATTTGATGTCTTAATAGGTTTTGAAAACTCTCTCACTGTTAGCGAGAAAGTAGTTTCCTGTTGATGACAGAGTATTGGCTTTCCCTTTTAATGTTTTTGCCTCCACTTCTTTGCTGGGACAGATATTCAGACATATATCATCCTCTTGCAGCAGATAAATCTGTTCATTTCAGCCATTTACCTTTTTTCCTCAGATGGATATTCTTTGCTTTTGTGACAAAAGATAATTTCAGAAAGAAACTTGATATGTTTGGAATATATCTTAGAATTAAACATTGCTTTTCAGTATACACATGGATAAGGTCTGAAAACCACAACCACTGACTCTTTGGAGGTAAAAGTAGTGGGGTTTTCAAACTTTCTGGAAATAACTTTGTTTAGGTGCACCCATCTATACGAGGTAAATATGAAATATTGGCATTTATCCACATTACTTAAAAAAAAAAAAAAGTCCAGAATTAATACTTTGAATGTGTTAGATTAATATTTCTCTCCTACCAAAAATTTCAGTGTGTCTATGAGAAGGCTTTTTTGAGCACTGCACAGTCTACAGCTTGCAGCCACTCACATGTTAATGCACCAGGTTCTTAGCTGAATAAAGGGTCTGTATTTAACACAATGTTAAATTGAAGACAGCAAGTTGGCTGTGCTTCCCCAAATATATGTTTGCTTCTGCTTCTCAGGTATGACATATAATAAGGCAGAACTGGAATTATTTACTATAGTGTTGCACTGGGGATAAAAATGGGATAAGTATGTGATTTCAGTAAAGAATTGTTCTTTGACTGGTTCCCTGTGCAAGGTGGTCAAGGTGACTGGAGGCTGTCTTATGCAGGGGATGGCCAGAGCACTTCACTGTTCTATTTCAGGCTATAGCTTGCTATTGGCCCTATCCAGTTGGAGGAGCAACCATAAGATGATTCCTGTTTCCCTGCAGAGGGAACTGTGGCCTGGAATAGCACACAAACTGCAACATCATCTTATAATGGGTGAGAACAGGACGTAGATATCACACCAGGGCTTGCAGCCTCTTGCCTAAAACAGGCTCCTGATTTATTATGTCTCCAAACATGTACTCCAAATATACATAGAATAATAGATTATCCTGAGTTGGAAGGGACTCACAAGGACCATAAACGTCTGGCTCCTGGTCCATCACAGGACAGCTTCAAGATTCACACCTTGTGCCTGAGGGCACTGTCCAAACACTTCATGAACTCTGTCAGGCTTGGTGCTGTGACCAGTTCCCTGGGGAGCCTGTTCCAGTGCCCAAACACCACACGTGTGTGCTACAGTGCTCCATGTACCCAGGTGAGGGTTAGTAAAGCACTTCAGCATAGGATTTGGATATGATTCGTGTACCTTAATCTAAAAAGTCATGTAAGAAAGCTCTAACTGCAAAACATACTGTATGCTTCTCCTGGTGTCACCAGTGTGCTAGGTGACCCTTGAATGCAAGAACATGTAGTGCCACAAAAAAACATAGTGAAAGTGATGAGACACCAGGCTATAGGCTGTCCTTTGCCTCAGAAGATCCAATCTCAGCTCCTTAACCACAGGCTTGCAGGCACTGGGGAATTACTGAGTTCTGCTCTGGCTTCCCAGAATTATTTATGTATTTGGCTAAGTGTCTTCTCTCTTCTGGCTGACTGCCCTACCCCCTAGGTTTTTATTTGATGTTTCTTCTTGCCTGCTTTCCTTCTGGCCTCATAACTCTTGCATTCCTGTCTCTGCCACAATCCAGAGGTAGAGGATATGGCCCCCACTCAGCCACTCTCCACTTACAAGGTTCCCCAGGAAAGTTGTGCTATACACCTCGACTCTTCAACAGCTCTAAGCCCACCTCACTTAAAATTTCTCCCTTATCAATCAGACTGTCTCTGAAAAAAATTCACAGCAAATCAGGCTGCTGAAGCCCCAGTGAGGGATGAGGGCTAAAGCACAGCATTTCTGACACAGCTGTGAGGAGATCCCTTGCCAATACTGAGCATCAGGTAGATTGTCTTTTGAATTTAAATGTTTAATTTTAAATATTTCACTGCATTTTTTTAACAACCCATGTGACCAGGCACCTAATCTGTTCATGAAATCTCCTCAGAAAGCAATGAAGTACCTTTCTGGATCACACCAGAGTTGTCAGAACCATGCTACATTCAGAAACACAGCAGTCAGCTCATCCTGTTCCCACTGCCAACACTGCGGTCCAAAACACATTGCCAGCTGGGGTGTGGTGACCATAAAGCATTTGGCACAAGTCCTACGTGATCCTTGAGGACACTGGTTCTTGGAAGGAGAGAAGCTCCTGCCTACTTAGAAGGTGCCCCAAGGTGTGGATTTTCTTTAGTCACCTCTTTATTTTTTTGTTCCCTTCACTACATCTTGCAGTAGACTTTGTAGATGCCTGTGCTGGTTTAAAGGTAAACCATCAGGAGGAATTAATCTAACTCACAAACAGATTACAAGTCAGAATTACAGTTTAGTAAAAAGATCACAAGAAGTACAAGGGTACAGAGGAAAAGGTCCGTTTAACCCACAAAAACAAGTGTGTAACCCAGCACCCCTGGGGTACAAA
>JAWWEU010000001.1:79652223-79668306 GCA_035583155.1 Acropternis orthonyx | reverse complement strand
CCCTCCCTCCCTCCCTTCCTCCCTTCCTTTTCTTCCTTCCCTTCCTTTTCTTCCTTCCCTTTCCTTCCCTTTCCCTTCTTATTCCTTTCTTCCCTCCCTTTATTTATGTCTCTCCTTTCCTTCCCGTCTTTTCCTTCCTTTCCTGACTCTCCTCCCCTCGCCCCTCGCTCTGCCCGCTCAGCGGTGCCGACACCGGGGTGCTTTCGGGGGGACTCAGTGAATTCCAGCCGGAGCCCCCTCAGGCTGGCCGCGCTCTGCTATTCTTTCAGGGCTCCAGCCTTACTCTCTCTGCAGGAAGCAGAGGAGCTGATCCAAGTTCAAAGTCACGTCGCCGTCCCTCCTAAGAAGTGCTTTATTTCCCTCTGAACCGCAAACCCCCTTTCCTCCATGTCACAGGGTAACAAGGGAAGGGAGCGAGGGAGGAAGGGAGGGGGAGCAGAGGCACCGGCAGCCAGCCTCGCACTCTCTCGTCGGGCCACCGCCGCAACGGCAGCCGCGGCTCACAGCAGCTTTCGAGGGGAGAAAGCAAGCGGTCACCCAAAGCCGGTGCTAAACCGGTTTATTGAAAGAAGTTTTTCAACAGGTTTCTGGACGTGCCAGACCTGCAGAGCAAACGTCAGCTTCCCCGGGAAACCATTCACGTCTTTGTAAGTTTTCCGAAATTCTCTTTAAAACTGCTCTGCTCTTGTTCTTGCCAGCTGGTGATGTGGAGGGATCTAGTGGGGGTGCTGGGACGAGGAAGAGCAATTTTTTGCTTCCCCTGGACTGTATATATTGTCTTCGCCTGCTAGCCTCTTTTCCCGGGAGGTGTCAGCGCCCTCTGGAGAGTTTCTGCGCCCCCATCCCGCCGTCCCTCACTCCACGACAGCGGTGGGTGCCTCGGGGTGGGGTGGGGGGGCAGGCTGTGGTGGGGCCGGAGGCTTTGCCTGCGGCGGGATGCGGCTCACGACGGCCTCATTGGGGAAAAATAAGTTGAAGGACCGGAGGGAAGGACCGAATAGGAAAGGGCAAAGAGAGGGTTTTTCCCCCAAAATTCATCCTTTTCACGGAGTACCGTGAGGGGCGAGGAGGGGGCATGAGGCCGGCCCGTAGCTTGGGAAGAAGAGGCCAGTTGAGCAGCATCACTTGCACCGTTGTCTGTATCACAGACACTCATAAATTCAACAAGCTCATCAACAGGATATTAAGTTGCAGGTTACCTTTGATGGTGCCGATCCGAGCCACTTCTAGGCCATTCGACCTATGACCCGTGAAGACCACATGTGTTGTGCTGTAGCCTCCCTCTGTAAAACACACACTTCGGGACAAAAGTTCTTTGTCAGGCTCTACTGGCAGCATAATGTAAAAGAAAAAGGGGAAATAATGAAAATCTCAGCCAAAGCTGTAACCTTCAAATACTTCTTTAAAAAAACCAAAAAAGCCCCCACCAAAACCAAAACAAAACCACGCTAGACAGACCAGGGGAAAGAGGAAGGAGCACCTCTCTTTTGTGCCATTAATATTTATTGTTCCTTCAGCTGCACTTACATATATACGTATAAAAGAAGTTGCAGTATAAAACTCCCTCTCGGCAGTAATGCCGTGAGGCGGTGGGGGAGAGGAGCAGTGTAGCGTTTTTTTCCAGGACGGGAACCTTGGCCGAGAGGCGGCCGGTGCCTCTGACCTGGCCAGCTGAGGCTGAGGGATGCGCAGAACCGCGTACTTTGCGCGCCCCGTGCCCTTCCCCGCTGCGCACCTCATTCTGCAGCCAGTGCGGACCTGGCGCAACGCCCCCAAAATGGGGTCTGCTGCAGCACTGCCGGGCACTTTTTTCCATCTGGAGATGCCCATATAAATGTTAGAGGCATGGAAAAAGCGTCCCAATAAAGCACGATGGACTTTGTAATACAATTTATGCTGTCATTCATAAATAACAATGCCATATGGTAACCATATTGCTTATACAAGTAAAGCCGTCAAAGTGTCACTATTTGATTTATCTCAACAGCTTCTTCCAATGGTGACGTTCAGCAACAGAGAGAGGGGAAGGGGGAGAGAGAGAGCAGAGCAAAATTTGGCCTGGGTTTCCTGAGACCGCCTCTCTCTTTATCTCTTTCTTTCTTTGTAGGCAGAGATAGAGAGAGAGACTGAAGAATAGAAATTTTTTTCCCTTTATTTTGTCCCTATTTGAGCAAACCCCGAAGGGGATGGACTACTCTTTCCCTGGAGAGGCCCTCACTGAAAACAGCAGCTCCGAAACTTTTGTTCTAAAGGTACTGAGGGTCCCGGCCCCCTCAGCCCGCGGACCCAACAGTCCGTGGACCCAACAGTCCGCGGACCCAACAGCCCGCAGCCCCGACGTCTGGGTCCGGGTGTCAGCTCTCGGGTTTCCACTTGGGTACACAGAGGGACGACATTTGACGCAGGAAGTTTATTTTTTAGCGGTATAACATATCCATCCGCTGAGCCGCTCCAGGAAGGAGGTGTGGGGAGTCTCACTGCCATATCGCTACTCTCTTTCCCTTTCGTGCCCCTGGGAAGCCTCCCCCTCCCGCCCGAGGTCTCGGCACCTCCCTGCCATCCCCCAGACGGGACCATGAGGATACCTGTTGTTACTCCCTGCCCGTGTCGGTTCGCAGAGGGAACCGCAACACAGGCTTCCCCATGTCTCAAGACAGCCCCACGAGCGAAAAAAGCCACCCGCGACGAGTCGGGAGGAGGGTAGGCTTTTGTAGCATATTTGGGGAGATTTGAAGGTCTTGCCGAGGAAAGCGGCAGTCGTGCTCGCTTTCTAATGGTTCCCCAGAAGAATGTTTCACACGTTATAAAATATTGCTCCCCGCTCCCTAATTATCAATAAGACGTGCATTAAAGACGATTGTTTGTAAATGGTGTTCATGATCATTAGCATACATTTACATAATGCAGCTCACAGCACAACGTTTTACAGTTAAACACCTCCTAAACCGATAGCCCGAGCTCGGTTTATAGAGGAAGCTTTACGAAATAAATCCGAAGGCTTTCAGGCTTTAACTCCGCCTCTGCAGCCTCCCCCGATGCCCCTTGGCAGACTTGCCGGCGAGGGGGGCACTGCGGGAGAGCTCCGCAGCCAGCTCCGCCACGGGAACCGAGTGCGTTCCGACCCCCGACGGGCGCTGCCGAGGTTTTGGGCGGGCTATGGGGATAGCACAGCCCGTCTCGCCTCTGTTGCAGCTCCAGAGGGCTGCGGCAGCCCGGGCCTGAGCTAGCATCGGTGAGTCAATGTGCTTTAAATTCTTCATGGCACTTTTGGAGCTGGAAATGTCCAAAAGTGTGCTGGCGCGGGCAGCCGCCTTCGCTTCCCGGCGTTTGCAGCCAGTCCTAAAAATGGGCTAATTTCCACGTTAGTCTTGATCAACCCCTCCCTCTCTACAGTCACAGGTCAGCTGCCTATTAGACAGCTATAAAATATTTTCATTGTTTTATAGCCTCTCATAAAAAGAAATTGATCGGGGGATATATTTGAATTAAGACGTATTAAATCGATGACAGATACATATCACGCTGCGTTTAACAAGAGAGGGACGAGGAGCCGTGATACTGTTCTTCACCTACACAGCATCTCCCATCAAACCATTTCATCTCTGGACCTCGGTCCAGCAACGTGCCCAGAATTTGGGGAGGGAGGGCACTGTTTGGACGGAAGTATAGAAAACATGCGTACATAAATACCCGTATAGACACACGGCTAGTTAGCGAGAAGTTTTTACTGTGTAATAAAACCATCGAGCAGCCCCTTTTAAAACTCGGGGATCATTTATTCCCGTTTCTTGCCTTGCAGCATCACTGAAACCTACACCGTGACCACGTGAGCCGAGAGCATCAGTTCGGCTCCGGGCGGGAGAGAGGAGAGGGAACCGGTGGGTGTCGCTCCCCCTTGAGCTCTCCCTGTATCCGCTCCCACCCTTTTGGCAGCCGTGGGCCAAATCTTGCGAGTTTTACCCCCGTGAGTGGCGGCGGGAGGGAGGGAGGAGGAGGGGCTGGAGCCTGGCCCAGGAAATGCCGGACCAGCACGGGGCTTCCTTTGAACACGGCTCTGCATAGGGAAGCGGCCAAGATGCGCAGATGTAGTTTGGTCAAGGCGATTAGGTAGGTGGCCGGGGAGTGCCGGGAGGTGTGTGTGTGGGTCCGCTGGTATCCCCGACACCGTTTTCTCTCTTGGCATAGCAGAGGAGCGTCCCTGGCTGTCCCACAGGCAGGGAAGGGCAGGCAGCCTGCCTGCGCTTTCCAAGGAAAGCGGGAGCTCAAGGCATTCCCAGGGGGACCAGCAGCCTAAAAAAAGCAGACATATCAATAAAAGCTACTTCTCCTCCCGCAGTCCCATAGAAAATTCACGACAATGCTCCTTTCCCTCTTTTGGCTCGGCAGGGAAATCCTGGCTCTGACTAGGCGTCTTCCTCGAAGGGCAGCATCCTTTGTGTCAACGGGGCAGTTTCGGCGCTCCACAAAGAGCTTCACTCTCGAGGACTACCACACCCGCACCCCAGGGGCGGTCCCATCGCTTTCCTCGCCCGTCCCCCACCTCTTTCCCCTCTCAGGAGAGCTCCCACTTTTCCTGCCTTTTCATGTAGGGCAGCAGCTCAAGGCTGACACCCTCCAGCCAGAGACTCCCCCATTTCCCAACCTACTGTCCCCGGCCCCCTTCTCCGACATCCCAAAGCGTCGAGGGGCGTTTATGCTCCGGGCCGGTGTCACTGCGGCAGTTCCATCTCTGTTTCGCCATTGCTGAAATAAGGCTGAGGTGGAGGCAGCTGCTTTAGGGTGCGGCTGGCGGCCCCCCGAGGGGCGTGGGCTGGCTCTGCCCACGGAGCGCCCCGACAAGGGGCTGCGGGAGGACTAAGCCCCAAAGAGGCGGAGAGGGCAGGCTCCCAAAACTTCACCCTGACATGTGCCAGTTGCCTCCCTCCTCCTTCCTTCCTCGCTTACTCGTTTATTTTCTAAAGGATAAGGAATCCCAACCCCTGCCGTGTTCTTTTTAGGAAAACTTTGGCCGTCTTCCCCTAGTGTTACCTCGGGCATGAGTACACACAGCCTCGCTTGGGTGTAGGGTTGCGTACATTGCATGAGGACGTGCTTTCCCGCCTCATCCATGAATGAACGTGGCCCTCCAAAAAAAAGCAGGAAACCGAGCGCAGAGCCGAGCAGCAGCCCCGCGCGTGGGCTGCTTCCAGACGAGAGAACCCCCACGGTCCCGTAAACGTAAACAGGGCGGCGCCTCCGAGCAGGGCGCCCCATCCAATGCCGGCGGAGTAGAGGCAGCAGCTGCCCGGTGCTGTCCGGTGCTGCCGGCGAGGGGCTGCGGGGGGGAGGCGGCGGGTGCGCCCCGTCGGGCCCCGCGCGAAGTTCTGCAAGTGCAACTTCGGGGGGCGGCGCGGGGGGGCGGCGGGGGCGGATCCCCGCTGCGCCGGCGGCCTGAAAGGGAGCCAATCGTGCGGCCCCGGCCGCTGCCAATCATCGCCATCCGTCCAATCCCTCCGGCGCGGTGTCCGAGCCGTATTCCCCAGCGCGCCGCCGGAGTGTGGTGAGGGCTCTGCCAATCGCGGGCGGGCAGAGCGGGACCAGGGATGCGCGGGGCTCGGAGCGCAGACAAAAGAAGTTAAAGAGCCGCTTAATATATACATGTTTTTGAAGGCGGGTAAAGAGAAAAAAATAACAACAGCGAGCGTAGATGGGCTTGGCTGTGTCGTTATGGAGCCCCCTTTGAGCAAGAGGAACCCGACACTAAGATTAGCGGATTTGGCAGCGGCTCAGCCCCATCCTCACCAGAACATGACAGGCTTCCCGGGGCTGGGGAACCACCACGTCCACCCCCACCACGCGGCCCACCTCCACCCCGGGGACGCGGGCGGCGACCCCGGCGGCGCCCTCACGCCGCTCGGACCCGAGCACATGGCGCAGCCCGTCGCCCTCAAGCTCACCCCCGAGGCGCTCACCGCCGCCGCCTTCGCCGCACCCGCCGCCACCACCACCGCCGCTACAGCCGCCGCCACGGCCGCCGCCGCCACCACCGCCGCCGCCTACGCGCCGCCCGCCGCCGCCCTCCCGGGAGACCCGTCGGGGGGGGCGGCGGGCCGGGACTTCCTCCTGCGGCGGGAGCTGCCCGCTGCCGCTGTGCACGGGGCGTTGGGAGAGCAGCACCCGCCCGCCGGCTCCCCACACCTTCCCCACCCGCCGCCCCACGGCGTCTTCATCTCGCCCGCCGGCACCTACGGCGGGGCCGACGGGGCGCACGCCGCCTTCCCGCCGCCGCCGCCCGGCGAGCAGGGCGCACCCGCCGGCCGCCACCCGCCGCTCAACGGGCAGATGCGCCTGGGGCTGGCCGCCGCCGCCGGGGAGCTCTACGGGCGCGCTGAGGCGCACTACGGGGCCGCAGCCGCCGCCTCCTCCTCCTCGTCCGCCTTGCAAGGCTACGGCTCCGTCAACCTCAACCTGGCGGCGGCCGGCCACGAGCATCCGCACCACCCCCATCCCCACCATCACCACCACCACCACCACCACCACCATGCCCACGTCGGGGCGGCGGCAGCGGCGGCGGCCGGGGCCTTCCTGCGGTACATGCGACAGCCCATCAAGCAAGAGCTGATCTGCAAGTGGATCGACCGAGAGCCGCCTCCGCCGCCTCCGCCTCCGCCACCGGGCGGTAGGAAGCCTTGCTCCAAAACTTTCAGCACGATGCAGGAGCTGGTGAGCCATGTCACCGTGGAGCACGTCGGCGGGCCCGAGCAGAGCAGCCACGTGTGCTACTGGGAGGAGTGTCCCCGCGAAGGCAAGCCCTTCAAAGCGAAATACAAACTCATCAACCACATCCGAGTGCACACGGGAGAGAAACCCTTCCCTTGCCCCTTCCCCGGCTGCGGGAAGGTCTTCGCTCGCTCCGAAAACCTCAAGATCCACAAGCGGACTCATACAGGTAGGTTGTTCTCACCATTCCCCTGCCCCTGCAAGGATTTCCTTCTTTTCTTTTTTTTTTTCTTTTTTTTTTCCCCCTTTCCTCCTCTTTCCCTCCTCTCCTACGCACCGCCGAACATGTGACTTTTTCATGAATAAGTAATTCGGTAGCACACGGGCCACGCATACACAGCTACGCACACGCACTCGGCCCCTCTGCACTGCACACACGTGTCCCGTCGCCCTCCCCCTCCCCCAGCCAGCCCCCCCCTGCACCTTGGGCAGCTCCCTCCCCACCCCCTCCGCCACCCACCTTCCCACATAGCGGCACCACCGGATAAATACACCGATTAATAAATAACGCAGAGCCGGGGAAGGACGAGCAGCAGCCCTTGCGGAAGAGAGGGAGAGGATGAGCATCCGCTCGTCCCAACTCCTTCCGCCACTGCCCGGGGCACCCCGGGGGACTCACCCCGTGTCTGGGGAACGCTGCGCTTTGCCACCTCCCTCCCCGCGCCGAAAAGCGGCCGTTCTGCTTTTCCTGCCGGTTCTGCCGGCGGGGCCGGAGCCGGACGGGAGACGCTTGGCCCGGCGGAGATGGGGCCGCTGGGGGCTCTTGGGGGCGCAGTTCTCCTGCGCTGCGGGCAGCGGCGGCGCTCGGGGCTGCCGGGGCTGCCGGGCTGCCCCTGTGAGCAGCGCTCCTGGGGTACTCGCGCTCCGGGCCCGCCCTACTGCTGGGATCACCGACACTGCCGTAACTACCGGGGATGCCGGCGGCGCTGCCCGGGATGCCTGTGCCCCTGCTCACCGGTAGTGACCCCGGTCCCGAGGCTGCTGGTGCTGTCCGGGCTGCTCCCGCCTGCGGCGGTGCCCGCCGAGCCGGAGAGCAGGGAGCAAGGCGGCAGAAGGCTCTCACCAGAGGACGCTTTGGTGATCTGAGGAGGAAACTTCAAAGTCGCCCCGACTACCCGGTGGGGCTGCGGGAGGAGGGAGCGGCACCCGCGGGAGATGCCTCTGGGGACAGGCGGGGCCCTTGGAGAGCTTCGGGGTGTGTTTTCTTTCTGGGTTGGTTTGGGGGTTTTTTGGTGTTTTTTTTTTTTGGTTTTTTTTTTTTCATTTTCACTTTCTTCTCATTCCTTGCCACCCCCGAAATACGCATTTCCATTTGGGTGTAAAAAGTCTGCCGAAAACGAACGAAGCCGGGATTTATAGTGGCAGACAAATATTATTCCTCTGAGGATACTTAAGGAAGTGGAGTTGCCGTAATTGCTTTCTTGATTTATTGTGTGCTGCTTGGGAAGAGAAAAGCGGCGACCGTGCAACGTGTTGTTGTGATGTAAAACCAAATGGCCCATGGCTGAAAGGATTATAGATTTTTATCTCCAGAATATGTCAGGCATGAGCCCATATGTAGCAGCGGAACCTTGAGGGTGCCCAGCGCTCTGCAGCCAGAGCCGGGGATGGGGGAGGAAGGTGGTGGTGTTGTTGTGTTAATGGCACCAGGGGATGAGTTAAGTGCCGGAGGCCCGTGGTTTTGTCATCTATAGCCTTCTCCGTCTGCCCTGGTTTGAAAAACAAAACTTCACCGCGGACTTTCCTGCGCTCCTCAACTCCTTACCCATCTCAGCTCCAAGGGGAGGGTCGGGGGGGGGGAGGTGGGAACAAGTCCGGGAGAGGCTTGGGAGAGGAGAGAGACATTCACCGAGAAAAAGAACACCCCCTTCCCCGCACCCCAATAACCCAAATATGTATCGAGCACAGTTTGTAGCTCTGACTTGAGGTCGAGCATTGGCTCGAGGCCTTGCGTGAGATATGGCCCCTTGCAAAGGAAATTTGGAGTTTTCAGCCTGCGGCTACGTGCAGTTCCAGGGAGGTGCCCACGCATGAGCCCACAGGGAAAGACTGTATCCATGCAGGAGTCGTTGCAACAAAGTAGCCCTCGGGGTGAGGGGTCAACAGCCCGCCTCAAATGACAGCTAGGCCCACGAGAGGACAAAGAGGTCCTGAGTCTTTCCCCACGCAGAGCCCTCGAGTGGACAAGGGATCCCAAACCTTCTGCCCATGCCTATGAGATTAATTACTGTAATTTTGCTGTCTCAGCTTTGATTTAGTCATGTGCAGCCTGGGAGCAGGAGAGATTTACAAACTATTCGTTTATTATGGGCATTCAGGGGGAAGGGAGGGGTGAGGAGAATAATAACACCGTAATTATATCATTAGGGGATTTTTCGTGTTTCTGGTAATCCTTCAGGAAGAAGAGTATATCAGTAATTCCGGAGGTGTTTGCTTGCTTGTTTTTTTTGTTTTTCCTTTTCCTCAAAAGCATCACCCTGAGAGCTGCACACCCAGCTTTGCAGCTCCTGCCCCATTTTGGGCACAAATTGCTGTTCCCACCCCCGGTGTGTCCTAATGGGAATGGGGATCCCTTCCCTCCTGCAGTTTCGCTGCCCCCTCACTATTGACGATGCTCAGGATGGTCAGGCTTCCTTCCAAAGATTCCCACACCCTGCAACCCTCCAAAAAAAGTGACCCCAAGTTCCTTCAGTGTCCCTCCCCACTGCTGGCACTGTTACTGCTGGAAAGAGTTACAGGATGGCACCTGGCATCTCTCCCCCTTCCTTGGGTTGAAACCACCTACAAATAGTTAAACTCTGACATGACGTGGACACACCAGGACCTTCCCCACTCCTGCATTTATGGGGAATTGGATCACTGAGATCTGGAGACTGGCAAGGGTGCCCACACATGAACCCACATGGAAAGACACTTCCCTAAAACCCTGACTGAGTGGATGCAGATTGTGCCGGCTGGTTGGAGCATCTCTCAGGGGACTTTGCTTGGGGCTCTGCAGGCCACCGCCAGCAGCAGGATGTGTGAGCCTGCATCCTTTGGGTAACACTGAGAGAAACTGGACAAAACCTCTGGTAGATTTGCTTTGCTTTCCCAGAAAAAAAGTAATAGTAATTAATGAGGAAACGAAAAGCCTGGAGATTTATCTTGGGGGTGTGCAGGCATTTTTGTGCACTTAAAACCCACGAGGTACAATTTTAGATGCTTTTTTCCTCCCCCCTTTTTTAATTTTTTTTTTTAAAAGGTAAAACTGTACTTTCTAGTGCTACCACTTTGGTGGTAGGTGAGCTGACTTTAATTGAAAAAATTGATGCATAAATAGGCTGTGGAGGTGTATGTTTCTATAGCAACGGCCGAGAAATAGTTTCTAAAAATAAAAATAGTTTTCTTACCTCCATTATTATTTTGCTAAATGCTATACGATTTTACAAATGGGAGGAGCAGTGGAAATCACTTGGTGTTAATGAGAAAATGTCCACTGAGAGAGCTGCTGGGTTGTTTCTTCTGAGCACTCAGAGCAAAATAGATTTGAAAATACACATCAGCAATGCATAAACTGACTCAAGAGTCGCAATAAGAGTCAAGAGTCATGACAAGGATTATCAGTGCAGGACTATCTGAGACCCACGTGTGCGTGGCAGGGGAAGAAAAAGTTGGTGTAAGAAACTTCAGTACAGGGATCTGGCACTTCTCTATCCCCCCGCCTCCCCACCCCCTCCGGTCTCTCAGCAATAGGCATTTACCCAGCCTTATTCAGAACTATGGGGAAGAGTCGGTCTGGGACACGGCTATATGTACCAGAACATACATATTTCGGGGTATATTATGTCGGGAGAGGAAGGTGTGTGTGAAAGGTATGCCAAGGCAAACCCGCCCAGGGCTGACTTTCACAACCCCTTTAACTATTAAGCAATGTGTAAAACTCTTAAAATAGATAACCCGGACATTTTTAGGTCCGAAATAGCCCGAGGTAACCAGCTACGGTAAGAGCAGTTCTGCTGCCCTCATCCCCAGTGTCCGGGTTGGTCCGCGCAGCTTGCAGGTTCCCTGTCCGAGCTGCTGGGTGCTCCCTCTTTGTATCGGGATGCTTAAACAGGTGTTACTTTTATTTTCCCCAAACTAATTATTTCCCCAGCGCAGTGCCCATTGGGAAAGGATTACGCAGGAGATGTGCCAGGCGAGCCAGGCTGCCGGCAAACGCCAGCCCTCGGAGGCAAAGGCATTGAGAGGTTTTGTTTGGGCTCGGTCATTAGAGCGGTAATGAAGGTTTCTCGTGTGCTAAGGGAGCGCCGCCGAGGGCAAACAAGGCCGGGGGGGCCCGCCGCCGCCAGCCCAGGGCTCCGGGCCCGGGGGCTGCCAGAGGCGTGTCACAGGCAGCAGAACACGGGGAAGAAGTCGGAAGCCTCGGGCATGTCACGACTGTCGCGAGGGGGGCGGAAAAAGGGGAAAGGGGAGCAGAAGGAGGGAAGGGGAAGCTTTTCCCTGCGGCTCGCCCCCCCGGAGACCGCGCTGCGGAGGGGCTGCGGTGGGGCGGGCGGGCTGCGGGCAGGGCCGAGCCCCCGCCCGCCGGTAACGGTGCCGTTGCTGTGTCCCGGCAGGGGAGAAGCCTTTCAAGTGCGAGTTCGATGGCTGCGAGAGGAAGTTCGCCAACAGCAGCGACCGCAAGAAGCACTCCCACGTCCACACCTCGGACAAGCCCTACTACTGCAAGATCCGCGGCTGCGACAAGTCCTACACCCACCCCAGCTCGCTGCGGAAGCACATGAAGATCCACTGCAAGTCGCCGCCACCCTCCCCGCCGCCAGGCTCTCAGGGCTACTCGGTGGCGGGGCCCCCCGACGGCCCGCTGCCCGCCGAGGCCGACCCGGCCGCCGAGCCGCCCCGCGGCCGCGCCGCAGCCCTCTCCCCGCCCGTCACCAACCTCAGCGAGTGGTACGTCTGCCAGGCCGGGGGCGCTCCCCGCCGGCCCCGCACCCCCTCCAGCCGCGACGCCTCCCCGGCTTCGGAGGAGGAGGAGCCCCACAGGACCTCGGGTGGCAGGACTGCTCCCTAGAGCCGTGCCGAGCCGTGCCGTGCCGTGCGGAGCTGCCGGTGGTCCCAGCCCCACCGCGCTGGCCCGGGCTGCAGCAGCAGCCACCTAGCACTGGGGGCTGCCCTGGAAGTGTCGTCAGGTTTGACTCACGCTATTTATTCCATGTATGAAACCCTATGGTGTTTGTACGGTAACTAATTTAATTAAAGAGACACTTTTTTTTCCCCCCCTTTTGATAAGAAAAAGCATAAATAATGCCGGGCTGGGCCATCCCAGCCACCCAAGCTGCATGGTTTGCAGGGGGACGCTGCCAAGGAAGATATCCATCTCCCACCCTGCCCATGCCCATTGCTCTTAACAAGAGAGCGGGTGAAGACTGCGAGTTGCCAGAGCCCAGCCACTCCCTGGAGTGACTCTTAAATACCTTATCTGCCACCCAGTGCCTCTTCTTTGGCCTGGGTAAAGCCCGAGGTCAGCAGCAGTCTCCTCACTGTAATGCAGCACCTGCTGAAGCTTCGGCCAGTCAAGGACAGGTTATGCATCCCTTAAAATAAAAGGAAATGCGTTTTCCCACCCCTCTTGCCGTTCAGCTCCTTTGTAATTGATGGTTTCTCTCCCGAGTCAGGGGATTCCACCTGCACCAGGCATTTTCTCTCCAGCTTTCTTTCTTTCTTTCACCCTTAGCCATCACCATGTACAAACGATTTAGGAAAGGAAAGACAAAAGATGCAGGGCTCCTTTATCACTCCTCCATGGTTTGTAAGTGTATGGCTCCTAAAAGGTAGCCAGAGAATAAAAGAAACCCGGTGCTATTTGACAACTGTGATACTGTGATACATTTTGGATATTTTAATTTTTTTTAATACGAAAACTGACAGCAAATTTCCCTTTACTCGGGGTTGGTACTATTATTACTCTGATTATTATATTGGTTTTTAGAGTTCATCTCTCAGAGGAATACTTTGCCTCATGCTACCTCCAGCCCCTTTGGGGACTGCGAGGGGGAGCAGCCCGCCAGGCCCGATGAGTTTCAGAGTAGGGGGCAGGGATAGAGGGATTATCTTTTTATTATTTTTTTTACCTATATTATTGTCTCTCTCTCCAACTGAGACAATGCCTGCACTCTTTTCACCACCCCCCTGAAGTGGTCTGGCAGAGTCACCTGGGAGGAGGAGAAAAGAGCTACTGGGAAAGGAGCAAGGGGTGGGGACGTAGGCTGGCGTCGGGGTGCCAACCTATCCCCACCCTCAAAGGGCCCAGCCCAGCAGCTGAGGGGCTGCGGGGGACACCCCGGCCTGTCGCCCATCCGTCAGGAGCCAGGAGTGGGGCGCAAATGAAGTAAAGAGCACTAATTCCTCCTCAGAGACCCTGAGAGGAGAAGTGGCAGCCTCCCTCCCCTCCCCCAGGGCTCGTGGAAATGTGTTTTGTGTGCCGTGAATGGTGGATGTCGTCTTGTCATTGTTAATAACTTGTATGTGAATGCGATTATTTTGTACAGTTGAATTAATTTATTTTCTGACATCACCTTTTTTTTTCCTTCCCCCCCTCCTCCTCTGGAACAGTACAGAGCACACCAAAGAATTCTCTTATTAATTTTGGTGATAGATTGTTGTTTATGATGCTGTGGTTTGTACAAAAAAATCATTATATTTTCAGCTTACTTGAATGAATGATGTAATGTGAAACAGACTCTTCCTGCATGTCCTCCGTGCGGTGTGTTGGTGCTGATATATATATGTATAGTTCATAGAGATATTATATTATTAGTACAGTGCATGGTGCTGTCACTCTGGAAGCCTTTAAACGTTGTCTTCATATTGTTGTGTTGGATCTAAAGAAGCAGGTGTTACTTCAAAAACAAACAGAAAACTTGAATAGAAAATAATTTTTTAAAGTTCATTCGATTTGCTTTTTATTCATTTTTCAAAGCCCATTTGAATAAATAGAAAATAATAAAGAAAGGTATGGACTTTTAAAAGAATAATTTATGTAATGTAATCTTATTAGAGATATATTGGTGCTGATTTATAAAAGAACTTTTTAATTTATGCATTTTTAAACAACAGATTGCACTATACATTACAACATGGCAGGGTTTATAAACTATGGCTCGGGGGGATATATCACTATTTTTATGTACTTGCTACATGTAGGGTCACACAATTCCCCACCAATTTTATGACACATGATACCTCCTCAATAAAAAAATGCTAATTTAAAATTTTTCATCTCTGTAAACCCCATAAAAATAATAATAAAAAAAGAAGTTATCATGCAAATGAATAAAAATATTATTCCTATGTATTGCATGTGCCTTACTGACAGATGAGGGGCAGAGACAGACCAAAACATCCCCTTTTCCCCCCTGAGGGTCAGTAGGTAGAGTCACACACAAACATAGCCTCACAGTGCAGCAGAAGCAGCACCAGGGGATTTTGGGGGTGGCTGAGATACCCCGGCTTTTCCCAGCGAAACGTGCGAGTAAATATGGTTCTTCTTCGGCTTTACGTTTGGATTTTCAGCCAGGGAGGGGAGGGATGCTCTGGGCCGAGCCAGCCCTGCCTCCCCTCACAGCTCAAGGCCTTGCTCTTGGGGGTGTTGCCCCTGAGCCGGGCTAAGGGTGGGGGCGTGGGGGCACAGGACTGGTGGGTGCCTTCTCATGGTGGAGCAGTTGGGTGATCTGCTTCTGGCTTCCCTGTGCACATGGGAAAGAGAGGGATGGACAGAAAGATAGATAATACAGACAAAAGTCAGACATTCATATGATATTCATAATTTCTCTCAAGGCTAGCTAATCAGAGTATCCAATCAAATCAATTAAAATGTTAATATTTCTGTCAGGGGAAACAAAAAAAAAAAGAAGAAGAAGAAAAAGAAAAAGAAAAGGTCTTCCTGGCAGTCTCGTTGCAGACACTCATGAGTTAAATAGCATTACTCTTCAGTAGCAGACATAGAAGCAAAACTGTATGCCAGAAGATGATTCTGAAACACAGAGTCACGCCAGGGAAGAAATAACTCCAGTAGATTACTGGAATGAAGGAGAAAAAAAAAAAAAAAGTTTTCCGGAACTGAGCAAGGGCACAGGTTTCTCATTTCTAGAGAGGAAAACTGAGTGAAACCCCTGAAAAAATCCGGACAGAATTATGTGTCAGCGTCTTGCAGGATTATTTCTTAATTTTTAAAATTGAAATCAAAGAAAATTAGCCCAGGATGATTACGTTCCCCGCCCAGTAATTTACCAGTGCTCGAAAATGACTGGTCAAAATGTCAAGAACAGTTTCACCAAAAGGTTAGAGTGTTTTTTAAGTCAATTTTGTTAAATGTGGTAAAGGTGAAACAGGTTGCAAAGAGTTGTTTCAAGCAGAATGACAATAACCAACATACGAAGCAGAAAAACACTCATAAATGAGGCTCCAATCAATGGGAAAACTTATAGCTCCCTAATGAAGTTTCTTGTGAAAAGGAAGGCGACACAAAGCCACCGAGACATGAATCATTCATGGGAAATATAAAAGATAAAAGATATCTGACAATGAGCAGAACCTTGTATAGAGTGTCTAAAACAAGTTTCCCCTTCTTATTTTCTGCTTCCCCCCCTCCAACCTCCCTCTCCTAGTGTTCCCTGCCCGCCCTATAGAGTTAACATTGACCAGTGCACGTCCTGCCCCACTTCAAAGTAATTTAGCCCAGAACGGAAGGCTTGGCGCTTGGACAATCTTCATGGTGTGTTAGGATTTCTATGGCAATTGGCAAGCAAGACGTTCCCATCTGAATATGGCTCAAAGAAAGCCACTTATTGACACCGAGTTGGCCATCATCAAAGACTTCATCTTTTCCTAGGCGAAACGTGGTTCCAGCAAACACTGTTTAAATCATCTACCTTTGTAGTCGCGGCTGGGAGACATCTCGCCACACACTATTGCTGGCGCTCGGCCGTTTAAAGGAAAGAGCGACGGTAGCGAAGTTTGAAGGGGCTAAGAAATTTCGGGAGTGTGGGAAATGGCATTGTGGGGAGGGGGGCTGTGGATATGGATAAGCGGAGGAGTTCTTGGATAGCCGCGGGGCTGCGCCCTTCAACGCACCCTCCACGGGCAGGGTGTGGGACACAGGGGGGCCGGGATAGGCTGCTGCTTTGCTTTACAAGGGGTGGGTGATGGGGGGAACTAAGGATTTTTAGCGTTTTTCACCGCATGTTTCGTGCTTCTAGAGATGTCGCCAGGGAGTTGTGACGTGCTGGGAAGGATGGACTGTCACACGCTTTCCTTCCTCTTTCCCCCGCCCGGGGGGGGGGGGGG
>JAWWEU010000001.1:79609961-79652213 GCA_035583155.1 Acropternis orthonyx | reverse complement strand
TTCCCCCCCCCGCCCCCCCCCCCCCCCCCCAAAAAAAAAAAAGCCCCCGGGAAACTATTTCCAGGTAGAGCGGACGAGGAGGGATCAGGGAGTGTGCTGGCACACACACTCAACGCACACACGGACACAGACGCTCCCCCCTGGCTCGGACACCCAAACGCCGGCGGGGGGCTGCCCCCGCTCCCCCCCCACATCCAGCGTACCGCCAGCACACACAACCACGCTCCCGCATTCACACACACACCACGCAAGTGCCTAATCAGGCAGGGAGAAGTTCAAAGGCAGGTTCTTTGAAATTCAAACTACTGCTTTTATGGTACATCAACATGGAGCGTTAGGATTGCTATGGCAATGAGCGCACCAAAAGCAAGCTGCATTTAAAATAGTCCACCTCGATTCGAGACACTCTATTAAGATACAGTTGCACTGACCTTTAGTTTCATGCCGTGTTAGCGCAGTCAATTTTCACTTCATCAGAACATCTCATATTTTTTGGCCTCTCTCCCAATTCCCCTTTCTCTCCCCCTTTTTTTAGGACCCTCTCCTCTCCAACTTCAGCAGATAAACAGACAAGCAAATAAGCGGGGAAGAAGCTCCATCTTTAGCTCTTCTCTTTTTTTTCCCCCCCGCACCTAAGCTCTTTTATTTGCAGATCGATTGTTCTTTGTTTATTTAATACAAGTACTGTGTGAATGGTGAAAAATAAACACGATGAAAAATAACCAAACAGATGATTCCGCCAAGTGAAAAAGCCCGGACTTAATAAAAGTGCGAAGCAGTCACCGTTGAATGAGAAATCCTTTGAAGTGGAACTTATTATAGGAAGAATACTTTTTGGTTTCCCTAACGACGCTGCTGAATTGAAAGGGCTCGCCTTTGTCAACGATTTGTTCTCCTTTGCCGGGATGCCCGCAGAAATTACTTACATGGGCTGCCTTAACATGCAGCCTGCAAATCAGTAACTTCGCAGCTCAGACTCGCAGACGCCACTCTCCTAAGGACAAAAAAAAAGTCAGGTGGAAAACCCCCAACCTTTCACTCAACCTTTTATTTTGGGGGTGTGGGGGACGGAAGGAGAAAAGGGGGTTTGGGGCGAGGGGGAGAAGCGAGTGTAACCGTGTAACAACCCCCCCAATCTCCCCCAGCCCCCGGCCCCCCTGACCCGCCCCGCCGGGGGGCAGAGCACCCGGAGCGGGACCATCCTCCGCTCCGTGCGGGCCCCGACGGGAGCAGGGGTGCAGCGGAGCTCCTTCGGCAGCACCGTGTCTCTCCTTCCCCCACCGCGCTCCCCCTTTTTTCTCCTCTGCCAAGTGATTTTCCCAGGCAGAGACATATTTAATAAGGGTCGTTTATTACGAAGGCGCTTTGAAGGGTCGCCCCTGAAGCCCTGTGTCCATTAAAAACATGGAGGTGACATTTAAACCTCGTTTTAAAGGAGCTCTGGGGTAGTTCAATGAAAGGCAACTCGTTTGTCTTATGAGCTTGGAAACAACCTCCCTTCTTCTCCTTTTGACCACATGGCATAACTCAAAAACAATAGTTCAAAAGTAAAATGGCATCGTGGTGTTCAGCCTCAGACAGGCACCCATCTAGCAGGAGAGAAAAGGGATAGTCCATAACACAATGTGCTTTTTGTGTCCGACTCTGTCACAAGGATTTCGTTGTTTGCTTTAGAGGCTGCGCCTGTTATACTTTCTTGAAAGTGCTTGTGTTAAACAAGAGTTATAAGTCATCCAAAACAACAAACATTTTGATTTTCTTTGCCTAAAGGGTTTTCCCTGGCCATGGGCACCGTGAAAAAATAATGTACTTGCTGAGAAAGGAGCACCAGTAGTAGCATTACAAGCACAGTGCATTAAATATTGAATGACACGAAGGAAAAAAAAAGAACTTGTAGAGGGGCACTCAGCCTTAAAGTCTTTCTTCAACTTTGTCTTCAGTGCCTGTTGGACTATTTAAGGTGGTGTTAATTAAGGGCTGCATCTGATTCCACTACCCCCCAGCTTTGTCTCTGCAGCGTTCCCGTCAATAGCCCCTCTCAACCGCGGGCTTTCCCCACACGTTGGTTTAGTGGTGCATGTGTCACTTCTTATTTCGAGGCTGAAGAGAAACCCGGCTCGTGCATTAAGGGCAACGGGGAGATAGTAATCAAGCAGTATTGTGGGGCTGGGATTGGGAGGCGCGGCGGGGCAGGAGGAGGAGGGTGCGCGGCCAGGGCTGGATCAGGGCGACAGGGAGCGGAGCCGGGGCACGGCGCCGGGGTGAAAGCCTGTTTGCACATTGCCAACAACCTGTTTGGCAAACAAGAGGCTAGCGAGCTTAATTTGTTTCAAATTAATCGTTTTCCACGGGAAAAAGAAAAACAAAGAAAGAAAGTAACACCAGGCATCAAACAGCCCTTCCCCAAATTCTGCGAGCTAACAGGAGGAACCACCTCAGGTCCCGCGGCAGCCCCGTGTGCGAACCCACGCGTGCCTGCGTGGGGAGTCGTGGCGTGTGCCTGTGCACCTTCCTGGCTCTACCCCGGCCGCACGCAGGCAGCTGCTGGAGCTTCCCTTTGCGGGCCCCCCTAAATGCGCTCGTCCCCCAGTGCGGGACAGCCCCGAGAGTACGCTGGGCAGCGGCGTGGGAGAGGGCAGAGCCCCCGGCAGCCACAGGAGTTGCGGGACACGCAGGCTTAGGGACATCCGTCGGGGCGCCTCACCCTGTATTTATCTTTTCGTACTTAGGGACTCGCCGCTCCCCTCTCCGCGAGGAGGACCGAGGTACCCTGAACCGCGGGGAGAAGCAAGCCGTACCCGGGCCCCATCCCTGCGTCCCTGCCGTCGTGGGCGCTGCTCGAACTCCGGTGGGGCGGCTCGCCCCTCCCTCCCCGAAAGCGCTGGAGACCGAGAGGGGCTGTGCCCGTGGGGACCATCGCCTCCGCGCTCAGCAAACACCACCAGTGGGGGCGCAAACTGGGGGGAGGCTCTGCTTTTCTCTCCTACTCCTTTGCAACCTGCCAAAGGCACCGGGCGTTAAAAGCAAGGGGGCGCAAAGGGATCCTTTGCAGGTGTGGAGGGCGTGTGCCACCGTTCCCTCCGGGGTCAGCGGGGACTCACTGCCCCCACAGTGCACTCAGAGCTGAGGTCGGGTTAGGGGGCCCCCCCTCATTGGAGGCGGGGGGAGAAATGGGTCACCTAGGCTCTGCCTTGCCCGAGGGACGAGGAGGGGAAAGCCAAACGTGGGGCTGGGAAACCCAATAGCCGGATTTTGTTCGTCTTCTATTTTTTTTTTTTTTAAAATCTCTGTGTTCCCCCTCTCCTCCTCCTCTTCCTTTCACTCGGCAAGCCCGTCTAAAGAGTTCCAAATGGCCTTTCAAACAAGAAAACCCTTCAAGGAAAAATGGGCACACATCCCCTTCCAGGCACCTTGCCAAAATCTCCCAAGCACCCTACCTGGCATCCTAGCTTAAGTTTCTTCAAGAAGTGTGTGTGTGTCTGAGTATGCGGAGGGGGGGGGGGGAGTGGTGTGGAGGTTCGGGGCCGGGGGGGAGGTGGAATTATAGCCGTCCTGTAGTGGTAGACACAAGTTCAGAGCTTCACTTCCCCCCTCTTTAATTAGGCTGGGGAGAGCCGCGGAGGCGCCTGTTTGAGGTGCAAGCGAGGCGGCCGGGCCGAGCGCGTGCGTCCCCCGCGTAGCCCCGCCGGGCGGGGCATGGGCGCCAGGGGGGGCTCCGCGCCGGGGGGCTCCGGGCTGAGGCGGGAGAGGGAGAGCAGCCGCCCCCCGGAGAAGGGATGCGGGAGGGGGAGCTTGAGGGGGGGAGCAGTGGACCGGGGAGCAGTGGACCGGCCAGAGGGACTCGCCTCCCCAAACTTGCGGTGCGGGCCGCTACGCGAGTTTGGGGAGGCTAGTGCCGGTGCTGCAAAAGTCAGCCCGACCCAACTGTGACTTCACCTATTAGCCCCGATGTCTTTCCGAGGAGATTGGCGGAGTTAAACATCCCACAATGGGCGCTCTGGGGCGTCTCCAGCCTGACCTCTACCCGGTTTTAATAGTTTCATAGGAACTTCATTAAATCAATTACTTAGTGAGCACATCATCATTTATTTGTAATTAGCACTGAAGAGCTTGATTTTTGCAGCAGCCCACAGTCCGGTTCCCAGCGGGGTTGTCCATGTACTACAAGCACTTTTGTTTGCTGTGTGTGTTGACTCGTGGTATTATTCGGCCGCCACAATAAAAGTGTAATCTTCACGTCTTAATCTAGCGTTCAGGGGGGGAAAGGGAAACAAACACTGCGCGGACGAGGCACCGGTTCACCGTCCCCGTGTTGCCCCCGGCCCGGGCGGCCGGCCCTGCTGCACGCAGCCGGGAGCGGTGCGGCGGCGGCTCCCGGGGCGTGCGGCAAGGGGGAGGGCGGAGGGACGGGAGGGTGGGACGGAGGCCGGGGTGGGAGGGAGGGAAAGGGAGGAAATGGGTCATCCGCAACCAGGACAAAAGGGAGCGGCTTGGTGCCTTGAAGGACATGAAATAAGGGTTGCAGCTGCGAATTGGCCGGGCAGGGCGTGGGCGTGCATGTTGGGGGGGAACGAGCGGGGCTCAAGCGCTGGGGGGATAGCAAGTAGACTTTCGTTTTGGGGATTTCAGGACAGGAAAGGGAAGGGGCAGGGAGAGCCTCCTCGGACATGGGGTGGACATGACTGATGTTGGGAGGGGTGGCAAGTAGGGGGGAGAGAAGCATAAACTCCCCCACTTAACCAGCAAGGCCTCCTCACTTCTCCGCAGCCAGCGCCTTGCCATCGCGGCTCCCACGGGGAGGCGGCTCCACGAGTGGGGCGCCTGGCGTCCCACGGCTGCCCCCAGGCGACAGCCCCAGCCCTTTTCTCCCACCGCAGACGCTGCCGTAGCCGAATTGCTGCGCACCCAGGCCGGGCCCTTCGCGGGGCCCGCCAGCGCGCTGAAGGGCAGGGATGGTGGGCTAACCCGAGGGGAGAGGGGCTTTGCAGCCCCCTCCCTCTTCGGGATATGCTGGCTCCCAGAAAGGCGCCCTCCAGGCGGGCTGGGGTTTGGGGAATGGGGACTGTTTTGGGGTGTCTGTCTGCCGCCCGCTAACTTCTCTCCCAGGGCAAGGGCGGGAGGTCGGGGAGGACCTGAAGTCCCCTTAGGGGCGGCAGCACACCCGCAACCTCCGGGGTTGATGCGCCCCACAGTTAGCCAGTCACTGGGCAAGGATCCACGGGAAAGAAAATATGGGGGCTGGGTCGAGCTGTATGTACCCCATTATGGAAAGAGTACCGCATCGGCCCTGGCGACACCCCCACTCTTGGTCCTCAGGCGCTGCCCACATTTCGGCAGTTCACCTGCAGAGGGGCTCTTTCTCCCCGCTGTCGGCCCGGACCTTCCCCACGAAAACCCGCCGAAGAGAACGGGACGAACAGCCCCGTCGGTGCTTGACTGGGCCTGCTCCTTCCAGCTGAGGGGGTGGGGAGGAGCCTTGATTTTCACCGTCGTTGCGGCGAGGGCCCGGGTCCGAGGCCAGGCAAGTGCAGGGGAGGGTGCAGATGTCACCCGGGGCGGAGGCGCCCCTCACCATGCCGGTGGGCATCTCCTCGGCGGCGGGGGATCTCCGTCGGACCCGTGGCGGAGCGAGGCTCGGAGCCGCGCAGCAAGGGCTGAAGCCGGGGGGGCTGGGGTCTTTGGCCTGGCAGGAGCCGCCGTGCAGGACCGCCGGGCGGCTGCGAGGCCGTTGGCATACGGGTGATAAAGCAGGCAAGGGGGGGTAAGGGAGGGGGGCGAAAAATACCCCACGAAAACACCTCCCGGGATTCGTGCTGAGGGTTTCAGGAGGTTCCCAAATTCACACAAATAGCATGGAAAAACTCCCCCTAAATATAATCTGGGAGTCGGAGGGGAGAGAGGTGCTTTACTTGCGCAATAGCTACATCTTTTTAATATTAAAGCGCTTAAGCGAGTACATCGAACATGAACATATCCAATCTCTTCTGCCCGAAACGGCCGCCCGAGAAGCCGAGCGCGGCGGGCTTGTCGCGAGGCTTGTCGCGGGGCTTGGGATAAATGGGAGTTTCCCTCGCGATGGCACCGGGGAGGTGGCGAGCGAGGCTGCGCGGGCGCGGAGGTTGCGTGGCGGTCGGGAGCCCTCCTAGCGCAGCAGCTTTCTGCTTGCCGGGCGGGAGACACGGACAGAGCCCAGACGCTAAGAAGGCGTTTTCTGGAGGGAGGTTTTCTGTGTCGCCCATCCCCCTCACTCACCACCCCCCACCCATATCTGAAAATCCCCGGGGCAGTTTCGTCCACGTGGGGTGCTCACGCAGAGACGCGGAAGCTGGTCCATGTTGCGGGGTGCTATTTTTAGGGTGTGGGGCTGGAAATGGTGGGGCAACCCTGGGCTTTGCAGGGTAGGAGAGGCGCAGGTGGAGATGGCAGCGTTGGCTGCAGCCGGGGGAGCCAGCACTTCTGATCCCGTGGATGACACGAGTTGCTTCTGGGGGGAGGGAGAAAGAAAGAAGGACCCCACGCCATCCGCCCTCCCACTCCAAGCCAGAGCCTGAATTTGCGGGACCGGAGCCGTGGTGCGCGCTCCCGCTGTGCGCGGCTCCGAGGGGCGGAGGTGGCCTGGAGCGGGTCCTGACCGCGTCCGCGGCCCTGAGTTATATGGAACCCGGGGCAGACTGTCAGCCCGGACGTGTCTGAAAGTCTAAACCCCATTTGGGTGGGTAGGGGTCGCAGCCGCTGCACAGTCCCGAGGCCCCGCGGGGAGGGGTGTCATGGGGAGAGCCCCACGGGGAGTCGCTGGCCGTGCCCGTGGCGGGCGACTCAGCACTCCCCGGCCTCCGGTCCTGCCTGGTCACGAGAGTTCCTGCCCTTGTCTGCCTGGCTTGCACTTGTCCTTCCTGCCCGTGAATGTCCTCTCTGTCCGTCCTGCTTGCCCCTTCCTGCCAGCTCACACCTCCCTGGCGTGCCCTCCTGGACCAGCAACCCTCAGCCTCTGGAGCTGGTTCTGTTCATGGAGCTCATATACATTGGTGGCTGCAACCTCTCGCAGCCAACTCTTTGATCTGTAATAAAGAGGAGGAAAGCTGTCTCCCGTGGGAAATGGGTGAGGAAAGGAGGTTCAACAGGATGAATCCAGTCAGCAATCCCCTATCTCAGACCTGGAAGTGGTTCCCTGGACACCCCCCATCACCAATTGCATTGCAGATAGTATTTGAAAGTTTGGGCCCATGCTACCAAATGTTTTACAGCAGCTGTTTAAAATTCCCCTAGCCAGTTATTAAACAGAAATGGAAGTAAATTAAAATGGCAAAGCAAAATGAAATAGAACTCCTCTTTTCATTCTACTAAGAGACAACACCTAATTAAGGAATATTTGATTTCCACAAAAATGCAGAATCTCCATGGTGACATAACACTCCTCTTTTAAAACTATAGCCAAATACAAACCAACCCAGCTGAGACCAAGCTTAGGCACAGTGTCAGTCCCAGTCCCAGCTTGCCAAGGGCCAGGACAGGCCAAAGACAGTGTCCTTCTGCCTTGACTCTACCTCAGCTCAGATACCCTCACAATGGGGAGCCTCCTTTTGACTTTTATGTTCTCATTTCTTGCAGGACTGGGAGGCAGGCTTGGCCTAGAGCAGTTTTTCAGATTCCAAGTTTGCTGGTGGTGAGCTAGGGCAGCACCAGATGCTGGCTTCAACAGCCATGCCCAAGTGTGCCTAACTGTTGGGGACAGCCCTTGGATCCATTCTCCCCCCTGTCCTCTAGCACAGCAAAAAAGGAAGCTTCCCTTGAAACTGTCCATCATGCACTTCCTGGGAACCTTGGATTATTTTATGCTGTACCATCATCTGGCCCAGGGCTGAGGGCAATCTGCACTGGATTTGACCAGCATTTACTTCATCAGTACTTAGGTTTCTATTCCCTGTTTGGCAATGCTCATATGCCAGATGCATTTGCCATTTAGTGCATCCTGCAGGGGCTAGAGAAATATAACCCAGCAATGAGATTAACCTGCCCGATCTACTGGGAGCATAGCTATGGGTTTTGATGCTTGCAGGTGGTACCTGGATCTTCCCAGGGGAATGAGCCTGCCAGGCAGTGCTTGGAGAGGAAGCTTTGGGCTGGGCGCATGCAATCCTGCACCAGGCTGATCTTAAATAGAAAGCAGGGAAAATGGGAAGATCTTAAGATCAAATACGAAAAGGAACTCTGGGCATTGAGCTCCTCCAATGGGGCAGTGAAGCAGGTGAGTAGCCCCAGTTTCCCAAGATGGCAATGAGCTGGCAAGCTAAGGATTTAGCAGCATTTTATAGCCATGTAAATAAAGCTACTTTCATTGTTTTGTAAGGTACCATAAAGCATGAGTCTGTCTGCCTCTTGGCTGCTCCAGTTCTGCTTTGTGTTCTCTCCAAAGAGAGACCATTTCTACAATTGCAACTAAACACCCTCTAGACAGAGATAACACATGCACATACACACACCTGGTTCCCAGCCCTCCCTTCCAGGCAGGCACTGATCTCACCCAAATACCCTCAGATCATGTTCATTAGGAGAGTAAAATCCACAGGGATTTTTCCAGGGTATAGGGGAAAGAAAAACAACCTTGAAAGGAAGGCGATACTGCCTGGCATTCTGACGCCTTCTCCCCTGAGCTCTCCAAGGACACAATCAACCCCTTACCACTGTGCAGAGCACAGGGCACAGAGTGACAGCACGGTCCCCTTTAATGGCAGGTGTGGCTTTAAATGAATGGCCTGTTTTGTAGTGTTTGCTTTATTTTTATTACCTTGCCACTTAAGCAGCAGAGTCCCAGCTTTCCTATGGATCAAGGCATTGCTCTCTCCCTTTCTCAGCTGCCTATCTGTCAAGGAACTAAGACTTTTACAAAACGTGTGTACTTGACCTAAATCAAAGTAAAAGTGTCAGTGTGGAGGATTTTGTTTTAAAAAATGGTTCTTAGTGTCAGAAAAATAGGGCCAAATCATGGTCAACTCTATGTTACTTGCTGCCTTGCCAGAAGCATCACTTGGGGCTTTCAATCTTCCTGATGCACCTGTGGGTCTGATAAGCTGGCAGGGGCAGGGGTGGGGAGGAAAGTGTGTCCCGTCCTCTGGCTGGGCAGCTGGTCATCCCAGATGTGGGACTGGAAAGGGTAATGCTGAAATGAATGTGCAGAAAGCCTGTGCTGGTCCCCAGGAGAGAGGGACATGCACATTTTGTGTACCGCCTCTGTGCTCCTCCAGGGAGGGCCACCTTCACCTCCTGATGAAAGGACCCCCCTCTACCCTTGCACCACTGGGACAGCGCCCATGCTCTGACATGACACGATGCCTTCCAGCTCAGGATTCCCCATGGCAACACTGAACTTCTGATTCATGGAGGGCAGCAGCATCATTTGGTGTGCTAGCACTGGGCCCTGATGCTCCCCAGTGACAAAAGGAGTGGGTACGCGAGCTGCTGGTGACATGGATGTGCAGGCTTGTCCATGGCTGCCAGCTGTGGGAGTGAGTGCAGGTCAGCGCTGGCAGAAGGTGCTTGATTGATGGTGGAGCGCTATGGGGGACTATGGTAGATGTATCATGCCAGCTTCTGTATCCAGTCCAGAAAACCAGGGATTATATCAAAATGGCAGCTTACAACCATGCCTAAATAAAGGTGCTTACTTACAAGCACAGTGAACCCAGACATTTCCTAGTGCCAGCACTACATTTACTTTCCGCATTTGCATCTGTGGCTTGTCTGAGCTCTACACATTGGGGAATTTCAAAACAATCATTCGTATTTTTTTCCTTGTTTCTGAATGAACCAGGCTCCTGCAGAAAAATAGCAGGGGGGAATATATTTCTGTTCAGGGATATAGCACTCTAGTCAAGGCATTTGGAGAATAAAAGTGTAAATATATAAAGCTGTGAAGAGATAATACATGGGAAAATGATTTTTAAAATATAGAGGTAAAACCAGGATTACACTTTCCCAAAAGCAATTTGTAGACTGTGTGACAATAAGAATTGGCGTGGCAAGTGCGAAACTTGGCTATCCATGTATAGATGCTATAGGGATCCTTCATTAGCCATTGAAAATTAATTATTAGGGTCACAACATGATGGTGTGCAAACATTAAGGGGTGCATACATGCACATGCACAAACACAGACATACAGGTACCCTCGCACATCTTTAAACCAGCACTGTGTGATTATTCCTTTGTTTCCAGGGAGTTTAGAAATTTTGAAGCACTCTGATAATTTACACTTACCTATAGGGTCTCAACCATTGCGGTGGTACCTGGTTTAATTTCTTGGTGATGTTGATGTCAGTAATTTATTTCAATGACCAGAGGGGACGTGCTGTGCATTAATGATTGCTTATGTGCTCTATACATATTCAGATTTTGACTCCTGAGACTGTGCATGTTTAGTTTGCCAAGAGATGCTGCTGTCTCTCCAGCAGGTGTTATTAACTGAGGCAGCATTAAAGCAGCAAGTAGGACATTGGGAGAATATCTCTGATAGCTGAGAAGGGTCAGGAACAGATCATATACTAAACTTCACTAATGCTGAAATAACACTGGACAGTATCTTGCAATGAAAGGTTATTTAAAACTCAATTCTTTGGGTGCAGAGATCATATTGCATTTCAGAGCCAAAACTGTGTTGCCAGGTTATAAATTCTCATTTCTGTCATGGTCCAGTTGCTGCTGGCTAACCATCTCTTCAGCCACCAGGACTGCATTTTTAAAGGACAGTTTGGGAAATGTGTGACTGGGGAGGAACCAGGGATGCCAGGGAGTCGGTCTGGTTCAAAACTGTCTCTTTCATTTTGTAGCACGGGAGGGAGTGCTGGGCCCACGGCATCATCGTCTCAGAGGAGGCGAGAGAAGCACAGACAGAATTACTAACCACATCTCCCTTCATGACAAACTTGTTTCCCTTGTAAGAGGTGAGATGCTTCTTGAAAGCACAAAGGAGAGGGGATAACTGGCAGGTGGGGCTCTGCTCAAGCATGCAGAGATTTTCTCCCCCTTCCCCGAGGTCTATTTTTTGTGATTGTGGCTGCCTTTGAAAGGCAGTAATGAGGTAGGAAATCTTCACACTCCTTTTGCTGTTGAGGGGTTTCAGAGCAGGATTGATGCTGGATGGCTGGAAAGAGAAAGTATGAAATAGGAGTAGTATTCGGGGGTAGTGTAGACAAAAGTGAGGGTTTTTTTGTGGTATACATACAAATAATTTGATATATGTGACTACACGGACAGCAAGCAGAGTAGGATCATTTACAAGTTTTCCTAAATGATGCTTCTTGTTGCTGATCACTGTTGTGCAAACTTGGTTATTCTTGCTTCTGAAAGGCTATCTTCTTTTGGGTCTCTTTGGGATGATACTAAATTTTAACTGACAATATGGATTTCTAACTCAGCTAATCCTAATGGTGCCCCTAAGACAAATCAACACAGCATTGATAGGAAGAAATAATTCCCTTAGTGGAAGCTGGAAGGTAATTTTTTTCTCCCTTGTGTCAGAGAAATAAAAATCTTCCCCCAAATCTGTTCCAAGAGAGATGGTCTATGCACAGGGCTGGGAGCTGGGACCCATAACCACTAATCCCAGCTCTGACAGACCTCCTTGGTGGCAAATCTCCCCAGCCTCCCTTTCAACACCTGGAAAATGGAGATAATGAGAACAACATCTTCCTTTCCTCAGGGTTCGATGCGTTAGCTAACGTGTGCTGAGCTGTTGGAGGCTGGTCTCGCAGGCATGCCTGTGTACAACCAGTTAGCCCTGATCCACGCGCTGGTATTTCACTGCCATTTGGTTGGCATAAATATCCCAAAACAGCACAGTGCTCCAGACGATCATGGGCAGGCATGTAGCAGTCATCCTTTGTTTTCTTTAAATGATTTCCAGCACCACATAACATGTCTTTTTCTGGAGCTGCAGGCAAACCATTTGGCCTCCTGGCAAACAGCTTTCTTAGTCCTCATGAGCTCACTGCCATTTACTGGGTAGGCTCATACTGCGTTTTCTGCCCCTTTCTCTCAAAATGTTTCTTTCATGGAGGGAAGGGGGAAAGTGTGTGCTCTCATTTTATTTTGTTTTATTTTTTGAACCCCAGAGCTGGCAGAAAATAGCTGCCTCTGAATAAGCATGGCTGATATGGCTGTGAAGGGGATGCTTTCTGGCAGCATGGACTGTGTGCTCATGATCAAGGTTGGTGTCAGAAAGAAAGCGGCACTTTAGAGGGTTTTTTGTAAAGCACCTGGCAGACCCCAGCATGAAGTGACAAGAGATCTGTGAAACGCCAAATCGTCTCTCTGAGTGCATTTTTTTGTCCTTGAAGAGATTTTTTAAAAACTCTTCTATATTGACAAACTGTCAAGGAGTGAACAGGAGAGATATTTCTAATTTCCAGGCTGAAACATAGCCCAGCGAGTCACGCTATGGCCGTAATAAAGGCAGGCAGGTGAAAAAAGAAAGGGGAACAGAGGCACTTGCTTGGCTTTTGCCTCCACACGTTCTGCAGCATGTCTGTGACCCAAGCAAGCTGCTGACTCTGCCACACAGCTGCCACCACGGTGGCCTGCAGTGTCACAGGGAAACTGTGCAGACAACCAAGGCCACCAGCCCCAGACACACAGTACAACCTGCACTGATGCTTAACGCTGTCTCTGCTGCGAAACACCGAGCAGGGCCACACATTGCAACAAAAGCCACTCTCCCCATTGCATCAGTAAAATAGTTCCCCCCTGCTCTTTTCTACCCTGAGAAAGCTCTGTCATGGCAGAGAGGGACCAGGCCACACCGGGGACTGGAATTTAAGAGAGCTGAAGCCTACATTCACCTCCTGTCCTGTCACTCCATGTTGGAGATACCACGTTGCATCTGTCGCTCTTTCATCTCTCCTGTTTTTAAGGTCAGGCTTGTTCTTGTTATTTGTACCATAGGTAGAACCAAGGGGGCTCCCAATTCACTGTGGTAGTAGTAGTAAAAATAGTAATTATAATTATATTAAGAGGCTGGTCTGTAGCCAAAACAAAATCCCTTTTCACACATTCCTATTTAGATGTAATCCATAAAACTGCAGTTTTATGTCAACACATTGGCAATGCTATAATCCAGGGGCTGGAATAGGCAAAGGCATAGCTATATGCATATTTATTTTATATCAGCTCATTTTTACACGAGTGTGTGTATAATTACATGGCACATAAGAATTTATTCTCCTGTGTTCACTGGGATATGTGTACACAGAAGTGTGCCATTTATACTGCAATGTTAAATGACTGTAGTTTGTTATTCTGGGTGGGGCACAGGTAGCCTAACCTTTTTTGATCAGATGCAAGCTAGTCTAACTCTTTTATAGCACCAGCAAGGATTACCAGGCTTACAATTTCACAGAGGCAAGGAACTGTCTCTTGCCACTTGTAACTTCAAAAAAGGAAAAAAATAACATAAAGAGTAATTACATGAGGTGCTACCACTTCCCTCCTCTGATGTGGCATCTCCCGTAGCAGCAGATTTTCTCTCTGGCTTATCCAACCCTGGAGTCAGGCAGTTGTCAAGAACGGACTTTTTCCCCTCTGGTATTTTGGCTCTAGGTCTCTAGGTTGGAAGTCACAGTTTTCAGCACCTGCTAACAATTTTTTTTAACAGATGATAGGAAAATTTCCAAATATAGCAGATACAATCTGCTGTAGCCTGGTTCTAGCATGGACCACAGGGTTCTTTGCCCTAGAGATGAGGGGCTAATGATGTCCATCGATTTAGCAATTATGTTGTCTTCCTTGAAGATGATGGTCAATGTAGCACTTTTTCTGCAGAGGGGAAGTATGCTGTGGGGGAGCTCTCCTTTTTCTACTGTGACAGCAACCAGCTCCTCCACCAGGGTAAGAGAATCCAACTGCCAAGAACTATAATTTGCATTATTTCACACATGCTTTTATTTAAAATCCAAAGAAAACATCGAATATGTGCAGGTTCCAATTGCAGCACAACCATGGTAAGAATTCAGATGCTGTGTTCTTCTCAGAGTTCATGTCTAAGACAAGTTTTGGAATAAACCCCTACTTCCATATTTCTGGCAGCTTTCTGTCCTACAACTTCCACCACTGTTTACTAAACAAGTCCCCTTCCCCCTTTCCTCTGTTTTTGTTGTGATAGTGTGTGTATTTTAATCCAATATAACTGTTTGTTCTCATAGCCTTCCTTGGCCAGCAGGAAGTAGTGGGACCTCTGAACGGCTCTTCAGAGGCAAGGGAAATAAATAAAAGACAAGGAAATTGAAAGAATAACAAAGAACATACCATCCATGGCAGGTTTTCATTAGGCTCAGGAGGCAAATGACAACAGACGTGGAAGGCTGTAGATGAGACAAAGTGTCTCATAAGGTTTTGCCACTCTCTGATGGCACTGGCTAGAAATAAATATTCTTTTTGTCTTTCTTCTGAGTCCTAAGTTGTTACAATGTAGAAATCAGGAGAAATGTAGAAGGATCAACATTTGCACAGTGCATGTTAGAGCTGGGGCTTGTTCCACTGCCTGGTACATGTGTATATAACCCACATACATCTGTAACATGAGCCCGGTCTCTGCACTGGTAACTGGTATGGGAGAGCTGCATTGCCTTCCTCCAAGAAGTACTTGTTCATCCTCATTCAAGCCCACAGGTGATGGGTACACACACTTTCCCCCCATCTTGCATTCAGAAGTTACCTTTAGGCTCTCTTTCACAAATTAATTACTTTCAAACATAGCCATCATAGGGTCAGAGCCTGAAGGTGAGATCAGAGAGTCCAGGTGAATGCTATTCCTGTCCTCTCCACGCCCCCACCCCCACCCCCCCTGTTTTTTTTTCCTGCTTGCAATACTCCTTTTCAAATTTGGAAAGTAAAGTTATTTTTCTGCCAATGTTTTCTGCTTCCATGTGGCAAACATTTCTCTTTCCAGTGGAGCAGAAGCCAACATGGCTGCCTTGAGCGTGCATTGGTTTTGTGTATCCTGTCAGCACTTTCCTAAACAAAGTGAACAGTCCCTAGATCTGTTCTGCTTCCCCCTAACCCCTCATGTGTCAGCCCTCAGTTTTAGTGCATCATGCACGAACCTGAGGCAAAGTACTGTCTACTTGTTTCTTGTAAATACAATTTTGAGGACACTGCTTGTTTTATCAGAACTATGAAACCTTTTCCAAGTTTTCCCTGTACCTTTTCAAGCTTGGCTATCCTAAAAAATGTGACTTAACATCCAAAGCACAGACTTCCACATGATTGTGTCTGAGTGACTACTCATCTTAGTTGCTCAGGCTCCAGATAAAAGAATCATTTGTCCTGATTGCTCATTGTGTGAACTTTTTGTAAGGACTCCGGCCCATACAAAATAGAGGTGACTGGTGCTGCAGGGTCTGAGACAGTGTGATGAGCTGCTGTATCTCGCTGTCCTTTATAGATGGAGGAGGTGAGTGGGCCGTTGAAGTGCACTGGAAGTATCAATGCATACCATTATCCTTTTCATTAGGCACCCAGCACACACACCCTTGCAGATAGGATTCCTGGCTTGGTGACCATTACCCATCCTGAATTGCAATGGTTGTTCTTAAAAAAAGCATGAAGCATAAGGGAAAAGAATTTCGAGACAGGCAGGTTTTTCTTGTCAGTTCACCTTAAATATTTCTGTCAGTTGTTCTTGCTACATTCATATTCTCTCCTGTAAGTACATTTATAAAATCAACAGTATAGTAGTTGTATGTGCTTGTTAATATATAGGGCTATGAACAACTTCTGGATAAAATCCATTGTTGTGGATGAATATTGTCTTGAAACACGTGTGTCGCTTTGCAATGGAAAGTCCCTTTGCCATGGAAACTTGGGTAATAAACTGGAGATTAGTTCGTGTTTTCTGTCATGTATCTGCTTGTGTCTATTAAGGGGTTTAATTATGGAGTCAGTAGCTCTAGGTCCTAAGGAAGTATGTTAGATTGGTTCTCTCTCCTTTTCACTTTGTTTTCATATTTTGCACTCTGGAGAACAACAAGTATAATACTGTCCATGTTCCTTCTTCACGTGCTATGAGAATTGCAACCTCTGCTGAATAGTTTTTAGCTGTTTCTCTGCTTACAGAAAAAAACCAAACCCTTCTTTGCTTCACATAAATAGCTTTTAAAAACTAGACCTTAAATATGGTTTGGGTTTTTCAAACATTGAGTCAGGTGGTCATGGGTGGATTTTTGCATGCTAAGTTAGAATAGATGTAAAATGAAACAAGGTTTCAGCTCACAGCATAAGCTAAGTCCCAGTGTCCAAAACCTGTATTTCAGGATATGTTTTAAGTTTTGTTTCAGTCTTTATGATATTGTTGTTTACTGTGTTGTCAACAGATTTGCTTCTGCTATACCTCTGCTCTTATGATAAAATGTACTGATGACTGCTAAAATCTTGCCAAAGCATATCTTCCATATTGCGAATAAATTGCAGCTTGAAGTTTCCACATTTTACTCTAATTGAGAAATCACTGTTTAATTTATTATGGTGTTGTTATGGCTTCTGCCATGATGGTCTCTGAGTGTGATTCTGTTACTTTCACCAAGTACATGAAAAAATTATGGTGTCTTGTCCTCTGATTTGCCACCTATAAATCAAAGAATGCGATTTGACATACAGCTATAGTCTGATAATTGCCAGAGACACATACCCGTTGGGAAAAGCCCAAAATGATGTTGAAAAATAGCTGACAAACCCATGATCACTCAGGCCAGAATGTGTCCCTGCAACTTCATTCAAATAAATCCAATAATGACTCCAAAAGTGACTTACTTCATGTCTGCCCTCTTTTTTGGGACTACTTTTTTTCTGTCACTGGATTGAACACCATAACAGAAGAGTAGTCCTAAGAATTGCAGAGGTTCATTCTGTGGCCAACTGGAGTCTTGGATCTGTGGCACTGAAGCTTTCCATCAGCCATATGCTGGCAGTGCAGGGACAGGGGTGAGTTTGGAGATGGGCAGCCCATGTGTGTAGCATGAAGACAAAGGCTGGCACTGGCAGTGATGATCTGAGAGCTTTTGTTTTCACAGCACGTTTCAGGGAAAGGATGAGGCAATATATGGAATGAAAGGAAGGGAAAAGACCAGACAGCCTGGATGTCTCTGCTAGACCTCTCAGCACATAGTGTAGGATATGCACCTTGGCAACTAGCTGGAAGCAAGAAGCTCAGAGAAGTCCACCAAGAGGTTAGGGACAGGAATGAATGTGATACATCCTACACCGACCTTGTGCTCTGACTGAAGCCAGGTGGTCATTTCTGTAAGCCCTTGCTCAGGCAGGCTCTCCTTGGACCAGTGAGACTTTGGTCTCTGTACTGGCTGCAGATTTTGGCCTCTGACATATCCTGTGATGGCAGATTTCTGCAAAAAACTGGTGCTGTAAGGCTATTGCTCTAGGCTTCACCAGGAGAGAGCGAGCACAGGGGAAAGGGATGTTTCCAAATGAGAAATAGTTGGATTTTTTTAAATGAGTGATTTGTTGGCTTCAGGCAAATGGCAGAAGGTTTTACTGAAAAGGCTTCTTTATGAGACTGTGGTTTTGCTTGGGGTAGCTGAGAGAAGTCTGTAAACCCCAGGAGCTCAAGGAGTTTGACAGGCTTGACAGGCCATCCTGCTACTTATGAACAGGAGGTTGGAGCAAGTGTTCCTGAGATCACCCCCCTGTTTTCCATCAAAGCATGCTGGCAAGCCAGAGGAAGAAGCTTTCTTCCCCCATATTATTTTCTTATTTAAAGACAGTCTCAGAAATCTTAATTTCTGGATCTTTTAAATGTATTTTCTGGGTTCCCCACAATACAAAATTCCTGTCAACCTTTCTGGGCTTGGGATTATACTCTTCCACAGAGCCTTGAGTACCTTAAAAATCATTACAGCAATAATCACTGGTGACAGTAGGAGAGTCACAGCAAAGACTGGTGTACATCACCTCTGAAGAACATGCTGGCTCTAAAGAGCCACGCTCACCTGGACCACATTACCACTGTCAGTTCTTCCTGTGTCCACTTACCCTACCATGCTTTACACCCTTCCCTGTCCAAAAGTGAGAAAACTGTGAAAATTGTAAAAATTATGAATAAAAATACTTAATGAAAATTAAAACAGCTGTTTGTGTGTCATGTACAATGATAGGGCTGCAGCTTCTGGTGCTGACAGGGGGAAAAGCCCTCTTTACTCTCCCTGGGTCAATCTATGCCTACACATCACCCTTGATCTTGTGCAGTAAAGCAAATGAGTGCTTCTAATTAACATCACATACTTCCCTAGTTTGCAAAGCAAAGGGCTTGGATTTCTGCTTTAACAGCAGTGGCTGCTGCTGCAATACTTAAACTGTCACTGGTCAGAGAGCTGTTGCAGTGCTTGAGCTGGAGGTCACTGCCCTCCAAAGGGAAAACCTGGAAAGAATCAGTAATTCATGAAAAATGTACACATAAGGAGGAATTTCCTATTTCTTTGAATGATGGTAATTTAATTTAAAAGGAAATGCAGCGACAATTTCCTAGGAAATAAATGCTGTTTTGTAAATCTCTGTGGTGAAAAGGTGCTTAGCTGAAAATCAGCTGGATTCTTCTTACTCTAGTTTCTAATCCTGCCTCAGTTCCTAACCCAGCCCAAAGCTTGGGAAACTGAAATAGGCTCTGATAACATGAACAGGATGCTTTGGGTGGAACAAACCCAAGAGATTAAGTTAAACTTGCCAGTTGAAGCAAGCTTTTGAGCTTAATCAAACATGCAAGCTGGAGAAAACTCGAGCCAGATCATGGGCTTACTAATATCTCCTGCAAAATCCTCCAGCCACAAGGAGCTCCTCAGACCTGGGTAAGTCTCCTACCTCCTGAAGAGAAGGAGCAGCTCAGCTCCAGAGGCCTGCCTGGTGATTCCGTAGCCTTATCGCTGGCAGCCCACCTTATCCAGCTGGCCCTGCCAGGATGCTCATGAGCAAGACACTTTATTCAGCACCAGCTCAAAAAGTAGAAATTATAATCCCATAGGCAAAGCACCAGAGAAGGCTAGTTGGACTGAAGAAAGAAAAGCAAACCCTTCAGTGTAAACCCTAGTTCTCTTCTACTTTCCTCTTTTTTTGCTTTTACCTTTGTTTTTTTTTTTTTAACCTTTGGTGGTTTTTAATTTTTTTTTTTATTTCTTGTTCAAGTCTTTTAATAAAATTATCTATTTCAGCCTTTTAATTCTCATACAAAGCTGGTTTCTGCTTTTCTGTGCTCACTAGTGTGGTGGACTATATTCTACTGCTCTCAAGTATTTTCATGGAACAAGTATTTCTTCTCCCTCCTGGATAGAGAGTCATGAAACTTTGGGGGTTTTTCCACATAGTCTAGACACTTACCTGGTTTATTCAATTAGGGTAATGACTGCAAGCCCCAAATGACTTTGCTAGAACTGTGCAAACATGGTATGAGGTGACCTGTGTCCCAGAATGCATCATCTAAATAAACAAGACAGAGGAAATACTAATGTTCCAGCTGTGTAAAGAGGAACTGCTGTACACCAGAATTTAAGAGGCATTTCCACACAGGAAGTAAAAGGAGCAAAAAATTCAGTTTGATCCTACTCAGTGCTTTGTCACCTTATGGTTCTCTCTCTGACTGGCTTTTCTTTCTGTGGAATTAAATGTTACCTCCTAGGTTTGCTCTTTGTAGGTGCAGATCAGCCAGGGGCACTGGAGGAGTTATCACCCCAGTTCATAGATTTCTGATGGTGAATGTGGACCCAAGGATGCTCGTGCTCTGAGTTGCAGCTAGCTGCCAAGCTCTCCTGTTTGCATAATCATCCGCATCACATCCCACAAATGAAAACCAGAGCATCCTTCAGATACCTCAGTCATTAAACAGTTGGTTACAACCATATGAAACCCGGCAGGAGGTGTGGGAATTTCCCTATGGCTCCCAGTCTGGGATTTGAGTTGCACCTCCCCCTGTAGTCCTTCCTCACAAAGCATCTCTGTGCTGGTGACTGCCCTTTGCTTGAGTGAGGGATGTCCAACATAGCTTTTCAATTTGAACTCAGCTCCCACTCCATAATTCATTTTTATTTTACTGGGATACCAGTGAAGCTGTAGCTCAGTAACTGATGTTAAGAGGAACTTTTAACACCTCAACAGCAAATGGAGGAGAGTGTTTCCCATTAGTGGCTGAGGAAGTAGTACTCCTGTAACTTCAGCCTTGAAAGCTAATGAAGCTCAGATTGTGGCCGTGGCCTTTGATGTAGAGATGCCTGAGGTCAGCGTAGCTTTCAGAGGTGCCAGTGCTATGCTGTGTCACCATGTTCATCTGGGCGAGGGCCCAATAACTCTAATCCTGTAATCATGTTTCTGTAAGCAACAGCATTTATGGTGCAGATAGCAGGGGTAGCTGCAGTGGTAATTAAATCAGGGATATACTAGAGAGGAGAAGCTAATCCAACCCTGTAATATTTCCAGTAGAGGAAGTTCCAGCCAACTACATCAGTAAATAAGTAGCAAAATACTGGAATCAGTGTGGTGAGAGTGTGGGGATAAAAATGCCATATTTGGCCATCTAATCCATCTCCCTGCCAGGACCCTCATTTTGCTAGGGGAGTGATGTTAACATGCTGGCAAAAGTCAGGAAATTCAAAGCTGTGCCTTGACACTCCATCTTTGGCTCCCACTAATACATGGGGAGACGGGGTAAAAGCACTCACTGATGAGTTTGGCACCACTAGCTTTGAATTTAATTCTGTCTCCTCAGCTGTTTCACAACCTCAGGCCACATACTATGTATTTTATGTCTTCTAATGTCAGCTGTTGTCTCCCAAGTACATGTGCATGTCAGCAAAACACAATGGCGTATTCCCCTCTAGTGGGGGGAAAAACACATATTTGAGTAAATATGGTTTGTCCAAGAGAAGAGAAGAGCCTCCAACAAGCTGTTTTGCTGTACTAGTGAGTACATGTATAGACATTTGTGTTGTTTTATTTTGCACAGTCCTCTCAACTCCATTAGAGATAAATCTCTTCCTATGTACATTTTATTAAATCAGAGCTCTTTCACACCTTCACTATTTTTAAAAGGAAAAACAAATGTAAGTACTTTGTTCCCCTTTTTGATGTGGATATCTCTAACTATAGTGGGGATTCAGTGTATGAAGCTGGTCCTGAAAAATCACCTCTATATATCAAGGAATAATGAAAAAAGCTTTCTTATAGAAAATCTAATGTCAAACTGCAGATGTCAGTTGCATTGCTCACAGATATACACATGCACATAAACAAAAAGATGAAAATATTCTGGGTATATATATGTATAGAAATATGCCCACACAAATATATTTCCTTTAGCTCAGTGCCTGATAGTTCATTTGTGGGCATCCAGATTCTTGATATATTATTTGTAAACAGAGGGCCAGGGGACCGGAGTATTTCCTTGACATCAATGGATGATGAGGCCTCAAGCTGTGAACTCAGATTGGGACCTCTAAGTACCCTGCTGCTACCTAACAGCTTGCTGAAAAATGACATAATTTGTGACATCAGCAATATGCTGCTTTAATAGAGGTTTATAAAATGGTTTCCACCCTTGTGCGTCAGGACAAAAACATCTATACTTACTAAATCCAGGGTGGGCCCCTCCTGTATTCTTCACACACCTTGCATCCTTTGTACTTTTTAGGAATACATGGCTATAAAGTTCCAATATCTGAAGAGGGATAGGAAATCATTTGGTAACATCCGTGTGAGAATTCCCACCCCACCAGTGCCAGAGAAGATATCACTTTTCAGAAGAACGGTGGCTGCCAGCAGGAGGTTCAGCAATGCAGATTTTAATGCAGAGATTTAATTTTAAATACAAATCACAGATTGTATGTGGTTGAAAAATGTTTATTAACCACTTGGATGTTCAGGACACTCTTTTGGATGAAATGAATTTCAATTTGGACAATGCCTCGTCATTTCAATTGTTGCCTTTAAAGCATTTCACAGCACTACAAACAAGATGTTTTATATAATTCTAAGAGGAACAGAGAAGAACACACCAATTTAAAAAATCACCCAAAATAATGCAAAAAAAAAACTCCACCCAAAAACTGACAACCTTGGATTACAGGACATTAGTCTGAAATTGATTCAAATGTGAGAGTTGTAATGACTCTTGCAAATGCTCCATTCTATAATACAATAAGAGAGTGATTTACCTCTTGGAAATGACATTGTCTCTGGAGAAAATTTATTTTAAAATAAGATGCAAACTAAAACAGCTCACATTTTAAAGAATATAAACATTGTCAGAACCTGAATGGCAGTAGGAGGAGTGTGCTTTAGCTTGAAAGAGCTGGTGCTCTGGATTCACTTCTATGTCACTGACACGTGACATGAAATCAGTATCTGTCAGGAAACTCGCCCTGGGAGTCACAATTGCCCAGTCACACCTTCAGCATCTACTGAGATTTCTCGTTGGAGAGGGGCTTGACACACTCATGGGAGAGGGGCCTTCACACGTGGCTCCTTATGAATGGTAAGGGAAGGAACATCAGGAGAGACATGATTTCTGCAAGTGAATGTGTGGTACCTGCCTCTTCTGAAGGCAAGTTTTCCAGCCCACCACAATCTGCTCCCTGAGGGAAAGGTGCACTGAGTTAAGAAGAATATTGAAGAAATCAGGGAGGGCCAAGAAGGAAAGGAAGGAAGGGAAGGAAGGGAAGGAAGGGAAGGAAGGGAAGGAAGGGAAGGAAGCTATTTTTCAAAGGGGAAAACTGTTAATTGGTGTAGATGTTTAGGCAGGAAACTAATGTTCAAGCACAGTTTGAAAATGTATAGGGGTAGGAAAGTAAGTTTCCTAGTCTTCCCTTTTTAATTTCCTAAGATTCCTCTTTCTCTTTTTTTGTTCCATCTCTGTAAATTTCATAACTTAACAAAAAAATACTATAGCATAAAAAAATTACTAGAAAAGACCTCAGGGCACACCTAGTCCACCCTCTCATGAAGTCCCTGTGGCAGATGCTTGCCTAGCCTCCTCTAAAGAAACCTCATTCTCTCCTTTAGTGACGCATCTCATTGTGCAACTAGCCTTCAATTTGATTAGTTTTTGTTTTACAAATAGTGAAGATGTCCACACTCTAAACAAATTAAACCTTATTTTGGCCTAGCCTTGTGCCTATGGATGGTGAGAGTAAGGGATGAAATCCAATGTAGAGCATGGGAGAATAGGTATGCATCTGTCCTCTCCATTCCCATCCCTCAGCCATTTCTCTGCCACTCTCGACTAGTATTTCCCCACCTCTGAGGCCACTCCTCTGTTAACATTTGCTTTGCAAGCTGTCATCCATGCTCCTCTACTTCTTACTTGTTCAGGTTCTTTGTTCAGGTTGGTAATTGGATGCACCAGAGAAGAAATAGCATAAGGGCTTCCCCAGACAGCTCCAGAGAAAAATCACCTTAGATGAGCTTTTGCCATGGGAAGACCGAATGGGAGGCATGCATGGAAAGGGAGTTGCAAAGGCAGAACTCAGTGGGTTCTGCCAGCTCCTCTTTAAATGCCTCAGGGATGCAAAGAGGAGCACGTTGAACCCACAGTGCAGTCAGTGGTCTTCAACCTTGTGTTTACTTCTGTGATAACAGACATGAAAAATGGTGTAGAAGCAAAAAACAATTTCTGCTTTCTCCCATAACATTGATTTATAACTAACCTCAGATCTCTGCTGATTTTTGCCCTGATTTTATGCACATTGGCTATATCAGGAGGGAAAGCCATGGCGTCTATTTTCATACTTGGTTCTCACATGAAATAATGGGGAAAGGGGAGGAGGGGGGAAGATGCAGCTGGAAAAACAGTCAGTGAAACATAAAAAATCCCTATTGTTTTGTTGTAGTTCTCGGTGCCCTTCAAGTTCTGGGCACAGACAAAGCCTCCCTCTGCTCAGGTTCAATACTCAGGGCAGCCTTGAGGCTCAGAGCTCCCTTCCTACTTTCCTTAAACCTTGCTGTCAATTGTGCTTTTGTTCATGGAAAAAAAATTAGCCCAATGCATGCTAATTTATAGCCAGGGAAGCAATTAAAAAAAAGTTTATTATCTTTTCCCCCTCCTGCCTCTCAAATGGAGTGTTACAGCAGCAGGGTTTTTTGGTAAACTTGACACAAACTGATGTCAGTGATGAGGCCAGGAACCAAGCACAGGTCTTTACATCTCCCCTCCATGTGAAATGGGACAGCCTTCCAATTTTCTCTGTCTGACTATACTTGGGAATGTGTGTGTTTTAGGAAAATCTAGGCACAAAGTCACACTATTTCCTTACGCTTTGACAGTAAATGTGCACTGTACACATTAGCCTCACACACCCACTTTAACAAATGCTAGTTAAATATTAAAGAAAGAATTGCCTAATATAGCAACAATGTACAGACATATTCACCTTTTATAACTGAACTTACTGTGTGCCTTTTTTCTGTAAACTGAGGTATGTCCTTAATATTCAACAAAGTATTAGACACCAATTAATCGATATGGTGAAGCCAGTCAACCCAGTCTGCCTCTGGATTTTGTAACTCTTTTCAAAACCTGAGAACTGCACCAGTAGAGATTTTGCCATTAGCACAGGAGTGGCCTTTTCTTTCAGGAGGAGCCGTTATTTTCAAAATTGATTGTAAAGAAAGCAGTAGCTGTTTCTACTTACTACATATTTTAAGTGGTCTCTGAGCGGAGTCATGATGTGGAGTTTAAAGTGCCTGAATGGTTTAATGAGCAGGAATGCTTTCACATGTACCCCAGAAGTCACACGAGTGCCAAGGTCAAGGCACGGCACTGCCACGGGGCAGGCGGGGATGGGCAGCCTCTGCAGGGTGAGCTCGTTCTGGGGCATCTCATGGGCAGAGATTACACTCTTCCTGCACTCCCACCAAGTACCACAGGCCTGGGGAATCTTCGTTCAGTAGTTTAAAGTAAAACACAAACTCTTCACTAGTGACCCAGGTGCTGACGATTGAAGAGGGTGAAAGTGATTTTGTTGCCCAGGCTGTGCTCTCACAACACCCGTGATGTAACCAGACAGCCCTTGCACATCCACTGCCACTGGTTTCTCCCTCACTTGCAAGTATTTAATTCTGTATTATACAAGCACAGGCCTCTGTGTGACAAATCTGGAAGCAAGGCTGTCAGTGGTGGTCAGAGTCACAGTGATACATGCACTACTGACTGTATCTGAGCTGCATTTTTACACAGGACAGGACATGTGGAGTTAACCTGAAACATTTCCAGTGGCATCCCACAGAGTACCAGACCTGCACAAACACTGGGGACTACTGCAAAAGCAAACCAGAAATGAAGTCAGGTATCAGGAAGGCTATACCAGGTCTTTACAGCAGCATTAATGTCTGTCATGAATTCTAGGCTATTGCAGGCATGTCTCACACAGAAACAGGGCTTTTTACCTTCAGCAAGCTTCACTTCAGAAAATTCTAAACTGGTGTGTGTGCTTGATAGCACCACTTTAGTAACATTAGCAGAAGAAGTAGGAATAAAACTCTAAACATAAGACCCAAAGCTACATGGAGCCAGACTTTGAATTACAGAGGCCCAAGAAGGCAGCATAAGCACTTTTCACTCCTCATTCTCAACACGATGATCAGCTTCAAATGATGCCAGCAGGCAGTGGCCACTTACAACAGCTTTAGGAACAGGGCCCCTTGTATTTCTGAAGACATTCTGAGCAGCACTTCATGATATTGGCTTTGCTATCACAGATTGGGAGCTTCAGACTTAATTAGGGAAGCAATAACCCTAAACACAGTGAAGCTGTCTGATCTCTACCCTACTTGCAGTGTGGGCACATGCAGAACTTTCCCACTCCCTTCCATTCCCTGCACTCCAATGTGAGGAGGAAACCCAACATTCTATTCAAGGTGAAGGGCATCCAGTACTAGGAGGTGAGGGGAGTTCGAAGGTGCACCAAGAATATAAGAAGACCCAGTGGGGACTGTGAGGGGGAGGGAAGGTGTGATGGAAGTGCAAGGCACTAATTTCTTCATTGCCCCTTGCAGTCACCACTGCTGCCAGGCTGGTGTGTGTGTGTAGCACTCTGCAGGTGGCCTTTTCATGGGCACTCTGGTCCCGATTGAAGGGATGCTGTGGGCATGAGGGTGGCTGGACGAGACCGTTCTGGTGGCAGAGTAATGAGTATGGTTGAAGGGCCTCTTCCTCCTTCCCTCTTCCTTCCCCTGCTTCTTCCTCCCTTCCCCTTCCTTCCACCCTTTCCTTTCTCCTTGGTGTCCAGGGCTCCTGGCAGCTGCCCAGGAAGGCGTGGGGCTGTCTCGATACCTGCGGGGCCAGGGACCGCCCCCCACCCATCGATTCACTGCTCGATCCATCCATCCCCACGCACGGTCTCTCTGTGCAGCCCGGCGGCCCCGCATCCGGCGGTGCGGGATGCTACAGGGGTCTGCGCCTGCCGCACAGGGCGCTGCCGGCAGCTTCTCCACTCTGGGTGGGGAGGACACCCCTCCTGTCTGCGGGCACCTCGTGCAAATGTCAGCCCCCCGAAGTGAGCCGCAGTCCCCCGCGCCCCGTCGGGCTCCCCTCCGCGGGGTGCGCGGCTCCCCAGCCTCACCAACGGGGGAAAACAGAAAGTAATATACTTGCCCCTACGGACTTTTATTCCCTTCTTCCCACTTTAAAATAATTGTTATAAGCTAGCTTTGCCTCGGGGCTTTGCCGTGCTCTGAACCTGAGGGAGGTGAAAGTGGCAGAAGAGGGTTGGAGCGATGGGATGGATGAAACGCGGTCAAAGTTGGTTTCCCCCCCCGGCTCCCCTTCCCCCTCCAATTCGAAGTCAGAAATTACTGCCCGAGGAGCAGATACTCCGTTTTATTGGCTCGTAAAAAAAAGTTTTCAAAGTCTAATTTCCACCAGATACATTGATTTTCCGTTGAAAACAGAATTAAAACAATACGCGTGAGTAGCTGCCATTAAATCTAAGGCATCTTGGGATGTTAATCATGAGACAGAAGGATTAGGAAAGTCAGTAAAGGAGCACTGAGTTTGAAACGCAAAAATTCAGAGTTTAGGAAGAGTAAACTCAGAGGAGAGGGACTGAAGCAGCTCAAGAACACAAGGACAAACTCTTAATAAGAATTAAAATTCAGTGTCAGGTTACTTTTCGATACGTCAAGGAATACGCCGTTCCTGGAAGGGATTTGTAGTTGTGAAATGCATCCCCTGCTAAAATACCGTTTGATGCTTGTGTCGAAACCAAAGCAATCTTTTCCTTTTAAGCCCCAATTTCAAAACCAAACCAAACCAAACTAAACCCAATCAACCAAAAAAAGAAAAAAACCCAAGAACAACAACAACAAACCACCAAAATTCCCCTCTAAATATCCAATCGCGGCTTTGAACAGCTTTCCTGGCGATGTTTGCTCCAAACCTTACAGGCGCAGTGTCCCTGTGTTCCCGAGGTCTCTCTGCCTCCCCTTCCCTTCCCCCTTTTCTCTGCTTGGATGGTCGGTTCCGGAGCAAATGCCTTGCTAAATAATGGCTAGAATTTTGGAAAAAAAAAAAGAGAGAAAGAGAAGGGGAAAAAAAAAAGCCTGGAAAATGCGCACCAGCATTCAGGTGCTAACCTACTTATTTGAAAGTAATTTATTTTCCATTTTGCCCGTTTTCCCCCTTTAAAACAGAACGCCGAAAGAAAGAATAAGTGCTTTAACATTTCAATGTTGTGCTCTGGTAATTACTTTTTCACTTTTCCCCTAAGTTCCAATGTGAAAACCTCACAGGGGGGTCTTTGCTGTAGCAGGGCTACAGTTCCCAATCCCAAGCGCAAGATCTGCAATTACAAACCCATTCGGTGCCCTTCCCTATCATTAATATGCACAAAATCCTGCTGCTAATCTTATAATCTGTTTTGTTTCATCAATTGCTTGCCTAGCACCAGGTGGGAAAGAAAAAGAGAAAAAGAAAAAGAAAGAAAGAGAAGAAGAACAAAGCCGAAAAATCACGGAAATCTTCGGAAAGTAAACGGAAAAGCCAAATAAATCGGATTTTATTTTTGATAAAGCAAAAATCGTTAAGGCTGTTAAATGGAAGCAGGAGTTTCCGACGGCGGGGGGCGGGGGGCGGTGTCAGGGAAATTTAAGGGAAAATCTGAATATATCCAGCACTGTATTTGCATATTCGATTTCTCCGCGTACGGGTCATGAAGTTCCTTGAGTACTCCGCGGCGGAGGCGGAAGGGTGCGTCTAAACACCTCAGGAGAGTATATTAATATTCCTTTAGTCTGCCGAGGGAGAGGACGCGGCGGGGGTTGCGGGGGCTCCTCCGCCCCCCTCCCCCCCCCCGCACTGCCCTCCGCGGCCGCGCAGCTCCCGCGGGCTTGTCACGCCTTGTCATTAAGACTTCAGTAAAACAATGAAGACATTATTTTTTGAAATCCTACTTCCTTCCCCCTCCACCTTCCGGCGCGGTATTAAGGGAATAAAACCATCTACACCACAAGCGTCCTATTGAGATTAATGAAAAAATTATGCCAAAAAAGCAGGGGGAAAAAACCCCAAAAAACAGCCCCCCCCCCCCCCCAAATCCTCCCAAACCCCAAATCCCACAACAAACTACCAACCAAAAACAAACAAACAAAACAAAAAAAACAACCCACCCCCAAACAACCCTTATCTCATGTATCTAATTCTCCCGTCCCCGCGCCAGGCCTCGCCGCCGCCTTGCCGTGCACCTGATGATTTATTACCGCAATCTGCGGGGATAACCACACGCGTGTCCGGCTCCGGCTCGTCCCAGCTCATCTCCTAAGTAATTGTTTCTCATTAGTTCTGATAATGTTTTAATAGTGCTGCCCATAATTTAGTCAGCCTGGAATTAATAACGGAGGGTGTCCTGAAACGCACGGGGGTGGGGGGAAGCTGCAATATAAGCAGGTAGTCTTTAATTAATCAGATTAGCCCGGAGGTCCCCGCGCTGTAAGGGATCTCCCGGAGCAGCGCCCTCGGACGGGACTCGGGTGGGTGGGGGGGAGGGAGGGAGGGAGAGAGGGTTCGGCACACGCTGCTCATCCCCAGACTCCGCCGAGGGGCTGCGGGGGGATCTCTGCCGCCGCCCCCGGGGCCGCCCCCGCGGAGGAGCGGGGAGGGGGAGACGGAGACCCTCCCGCCCCAGGGGCCGGGCCCCGCTGTGTCCCCGCAGTGTCCCCGCCGTTCCTGGGGGGGGGGCCACCGAGAGGCGCTCCCGCCGGCCCCGCGCCCCCTCTCCTCGCTGCTTCCACGCGGGCCCGGCCGTGGGGTTCGTCCTGCCCCGCTTTCCTCTCCCTTAATTAAACCGAAAAGAACCCAAAATGACTGAAATCGCTGCGTGGAGACGGAGGGGAAACCCACTAAGCGAGGAGAGCAGAGGAATAGGGCACTGTGGCTCCATAGGTGAAATGGCCATGGAGGGAGTGAGAAATGAAACTAAATAACAACTGTTTTCTATTTACAATTTTAAATAAACAGAACAGCCTTCCCCGCGGTGTTTGCCTAAGTGCAGCAGCATTGCTGCTGTGTAGGTCATGAAAAGGTTGGTGCATAGTTTAAAACTTCCCATTCTGTTAATTTCTTAAAGAACAGTCGTTCATAGTCTGAGCACAAAAGCTCATGATTTAATGAGGAACAGAAACAAAATCTCTGATTGTTGGTGTTTCAAACTTCATTGGAGTCCTCTGGCAACCACAAGTTGATCCTCTGCAGCTTCAATACCCTTTAGCCCTCCATATAAGAGTACATGCTGAATAGAGGACAATGCCTGGTTGTTATGTTTATTTACCCTTACTACAAGCTGGGTTAACCTCTTCAAAACAGCTTTACTAAGCCCGTTAACCACACAGCCCACATGATCTGTAGCCGTATCCCTAATGTGATGTAAATCTGACTCGAGACCATATGCACGAGTTCTGCTGCATTGTGTCTCCGAAAACTACAAGTTTATTGCCGTCCAGCCCTTCCCGGGCTGGATGCTTCGAGGAGGAAACTCTCTGAATAGCGACCACTTGAAAAAAAGAGAAAAAAGGCAAGAGTCCTGAATTGTCGGAGCAATATTTTTAATGGCTGTTGCACGTTTACAGAATGGCGGTGTGTGTGGGGATGCAAAGATCACACAGGGTAAAGATTTTAATTGCAATTATTTCAACTGGTGCATAATTATTCAAGGTTTTGCCCTTTCTACCAGGAGTTCTGCATTGAAGCAGGAAGAAGCACAGATAGAAACAGAAGCGATTCAGTTTTCATCTGCTCTTTTAACAGAGCTCAGAGCTTATGTTTTGCCTTTCTCCTTCAGTGAAGTTATAATCTCACATTTGTAGTAATTATCATGATGTCACACAGTTGGTGATGTAATTTTGTCACAGGCTCTGAGTAGAACACGGGCCGTGCAGGAGTGAGCAGTGGTTTGAGTCAGGAATAGGTTTAATAATTAGCTATTCTGGCAAGCAAACTATGACAGATCTGCAAAATGGAAATGAATTTCTGCTTAGGCTTGACGTTTTTAATTCCGCCCCCCCCCAAGTATTACAGTCATCTTTAAAAAACAGCTACTGGGGCCCCATGGCGAGAGCTTCATTTACCAGCTCATTTTTTCTTGATGGCTGTGGCAAGCGTAACAATGTTCTGTGCCTGCTTCAGTAATGGCATGTCGATCATGCTCCCGTGGAAAGTAAAAGCTCCCTGGAAAAGAGAGAATATAAACTTCCTCAGAGATCTCTGGAAATTGTAGTTGGCTTGTCTTGTTCTTTAAAAACACATCCGTTTGCCAATCAGCTCCCACAGGAATCCTGAACAAGTTTTAGGAGACAAACTAACTGAGACGGGGCAAGTGCATTTAAAAGAATGTAGAGGGCAAGAAGCACTCCAAAGAGAAGGCAAAAAGGGAGAGAAAAGAGAAGCCCAGTGTGCAGCCGGCCTGTTTCAGCCTCTCTAGCTGGCAAACATCGAGGGCCAAGAGCAGTGAAGGATGTTCGTGCCAGCTGGGGAGAGGGGCTGGCAGACACAGCAGCTCTGCTCCCCACCTCCAGCATCGATCGAGGGCTGTGCCACAGGACCAGCCTGAAACTGCTTGCAGACAGAGGGCAAAGCCAGAACAGTTATCTTTGTCAGGAAACAGCAGTGGGTGTTTGTGGAGGTTCAGGGAAGTTTTCTTCACTTGAGGGTTGGCTGAGGTTGTGCTGCTGCTGCACCTCACCATTAGGTCTCCTGTGCTAAAGATAGGCTGGGCCTGTGCCGAGAGCCAGGGACTGGGATGAAAGCTGAAAAAAACAAGTGGGTGGTGCAATAATATTGCCCAAATCTACTCTGGAGCCAAGGTAAAGCCCATCTGAGCATCACATACAGGCAATTTCCCCAAATGAATGCAGAACTACTCAGTGTGCCTCAGCAGTGGCTATCTGAGAGCCAGGACAAGTTTCAAAAGTCACTTTGTATTCCTAAGGGCTTTTTGTTGGTACCATGGTGACAAGTTTAAAACAATTAACTCTGAATCATAGTTAAATCTTAAATAGAAAACACATGTTTTAAATAAGGTCAAACTTGACTTATTCCCTTGGATGCTTTAATCCGCACATGTGGCTGAGGTAGGATTTGGAATACAAAACATTGCATTAAGACATACTGAAGTTCAGTAGACAAAAACTCTCCAATATTATTTGCAATTCTAACAGTACTTTGACACATTTAAAAAAAAACAAAAAACAAAAAAACCCAAACCCCCAAAAAACAAATCCAAAGGTGCAATACCCTTCCTGAAGAAGTCAGAACTGAGGCCTGCCCCAGCATTGCATGGGGCATCTCTGTGAAGCACTGTGCACCCTTTTAATGTCCTGCTGCAATAGATATGGGATCACAGGCTGGCCTTGGATTTGACAGTGAGTGAGACTAACCAAGAGCGGGGTAAGAATGAGAGCAGCATGTGTGTCTGTGCACATGTAGTGAGAGAAATGCAGAGGAAAACAAGCTGTTTATTGTTTTTTGGTTTTCATTTGAGGCTTCATAATCATTAAATAGAGGACACTAGGAAGTAAAGGGGAAATATAAACCTTTTACAAAAATGTTTAGGAAATGTGTTGCTCCAGTGGCATATCTAGCTCAACTGAAGGAGCATTAACTAAATACTAAATTGCATTCTGAATAGTTAGGACAAAAATCCACCTTAAACAGTAACCTAATACAAATCAATATTATTGCATGCAAGAACAGGTTGTATTAAAGCCATTGAACACCTAATAGTAAAAACTATTACTTTATTCAGATTTTCCTACTATGGTTTGCAATATTTTAGACAGGTTTGGAGAATAATGGGACTGGCAGAAATACTCAAGGGTTGATGCTTCAAACTGATTTTTTTGGTTCACAGAGCAACCAATTAATCCTACATTACCCCAACAAAACCAACATTAATATTATTATTATTTCTGTTAATAATATACCACTTTTTATTTTAGTTGTGTATCAATAATTTTCACTTTTGGTTTTAAACCTTTACAGAAAATGCAGCCTCAAACTATTCAATTTATTAGCTGCTGTGAAAATTAATTGGGAACTAAGTAAACTTCTAATGACAGGATTTATTCAGTTCTACACAAAGATCTCAAACTGCAAGATACATTTTTTTAAGTGTATGAAAACCATTTTAATTGTGCCTTTTTTTCTATAGGTATTCTATGATGCATATTCAGTAACTTTTAATTCAGTAGCAAAGTAAAGAGTAAAGCTAATTCAGTGACAGCTATTACTTACAGGAGAAATTTGCATGTCAGATGACAGTGATAGGTAGAACTATGTTGAGGTCTGGAATTATCCTTCCTAGTTTTGTGAAAAGCTGACTTAGAAGCAGAGTTATCCTAAGTACAGCAATAGTTTTCCGAAAGAGATAGGTACCTGGCAATATCAATTCTGATCTCTTGTAGTCTGAATCATGATTGGGAGGGTCTGAGCCCTTCCACCAACTGGATGCAGGATGATCTGAAGTGAGATACCTCTGCAAGGTGCCTAAGTTGTAGCACAATGAATCTGGGTCAGAATGTCTTGTTTATAAAGCAAGAGTTAATTAAACAGCTTGTCCTCTCTTCATTAAAATAACATGTTTAGAAAGGAAACAAGGATAACTGTGTATGTGGATACATGAACACTGAACCGCTTGAGAACTGCCGTACGTTCCCTGCTTGTCAGTGTGCAGCTGTACTTTGGGTTGCTAGGATTTGAATTCTTGAAGGAAAAAATGCCTTTTTTTTTTTCCTTTTCTAACAGTAAAGGGTAACATGAAGTTGGCTTCTCTGCCTGTTCACTCTGAGGCTTATTTTCTCCCTGCTAATTTGCAGTGTTGACCTAAAGTCCAGAAAAAGAAACCGATTTTAATGCCATTGAACATACTCTATTCATTGAGTCTCTTTCCACCCACAGGTTTCAACAGATAGGAAATACCAGTAATTACAGCTTTGTCCCCATGCTTTCTTTCCCAATTCTGCTAGATGAAATTTGCCTTTAGCATTCTTTTGATTTTCTCTCACATGAATTTAAAGAAAACAAGACTTTCTATAAACACCATTTGCTTCGATAGCATTAATCTGGGGATTAATTTAGTTATAGATCTAAATTTTCTTTTTGGCTAATTTTCTCAACAATCTCACACTTCCAGCCTGTACTTAGATTTTCAGTAGTTCAGCTATGGGACCAAGGGTTTGCTGTTAAGGAAGCTTGCAGCATGACCAGGAACAACAGCGGGTGGGTAGTGCAAGGCTGGGGTTTGCATTCATTGTGTTCAGGGGCTGTGGTTCTTGCTTGTCATGGTTAGAGGGCCTTTTCAGAAACCTTTAAAGGGACCCTGCCATCAGGCTAATCAAACATGTTAGACCAGCCCTGGGAAGAGACAGTCCCTCCAGGTAAAGGTTGATGGAGAACCTGGGAGAAGAAGTGGCCAAGAGGCAGAGCTGCAGATGGTGAGTGCAGTCTCTGGGTAATGGTATATGGGTGCAAGGAACTCAGGTTGGATGAGAAGTGGGGGAATGGAGGACAACTGCTGGACTCACCAGACAGCAGTCTAGAAGGGCAGCCCTTCTGAGGAATGGGTGGCTTTGTGGGCCAAAGACTCTGCTCCCATCTTAAGTGATGCAGCACATATTCTGCTGTATCTATCCAGTGCCATCCTTCATGCAGCCACACAGTGAATGTGCAGAAGGCACAGCCCTGCGAGAAATAGTGTGCCTTGAAGAAAAAAGAATTGAGAATGGTCAGCCCCAAGTGATAAAAAGATCCAGCCTACAGACAAGAGAAGCGATAAGGTGGATTGGCAGAGAACAGTCCTTTTCACAGGTCAGGAGATGAAGATACAGGCTCATCAAAAAGAGAGGCAAAACCAGCTGTGCAGTAAGAATAATTTTCTGCAATAAATTTCCAGGTAGCCATGGAGAGACTGAAGAGATGCATAACCAAACTTTGTAACATATCATTTTGGCAGACCTTATGCTTGTATTCTATGAACATCCTTTTGGATAAATGCAGCCACTACCAAATCCAGCTCAGATCTAGCAAAGTTCAATGCATAATTGAGGGGTCCTCCTTGAGAACTTAGAAGACAACCCTGGCCATGTCTTGCCATGCATCTTGGACATGGCTCTTGTCATATCTATATGTCATCCTTAAAGATTTCCTCTACCTATAAGAAATGACATGTGTCAAGTCATAGAAAGAGTCTCAGTGCTAGTCTGTTATTTGCCTTGGCCAAAAGATCAGCACATTAAAGCAGTGTTTCCTGGAACATGAAGAGCTCGTCTTTCTGTGTGTGTCTGTGTGTGGCAGCTTCCAGGAACATTTGTTTTGTGACACTTTTGGGAGTAGTTAAGAGTTTGGTAAATCTGTAAGACCATCTCATAAACAGAGTGTAATATTTTTAGTAGCAAGAAGTATTTTACATTTCTAGAAGTTAAATGGACAGGATTCAAGGTCCATGACTTCTGTGTTGTCTGTGTTTCAATATATTCTGATGGAATCAGGAGAGGGGAAGAAATGATACAGGTGATTTTCTTGCTGGTGTTTATCATGGCTATAATGCCATTGTGTTATATATGGAATTGTATTGACTTTGACTACAACAGAGGATGGAGAGGATGACAAGTGAGATACCTTTCATGTTTTTCCACAAGATCAGGGAATGTAAAGTTCTATACTTCTTCATCTGTCCCAAGGCCTTTTTATATAATATACAATGTTACATGGGGTTTTGCTCTCACCATCTTTTGTTTCCTTATATGCTACTGGGTTAAGGAGAGAAATAATCACGATAAAACCATTATGATAGAGAACATTTAAGGCACCTCGTAGTTATGTGACACAATTATCTCTGAGCTGTGGATTAAAATATTTGAGTTAATTAAAGTAAAATAATAATTGTTCTGGGACATGTGGGACAGTGATCAGACAAGCTAGTCCCTTTTGGTTGACAAGACGGAAGAATTAGATGCACTCCTGCACCTGGGAATGCTTGTGGCTTTTTCCTCAGCATTTGCTCCATCTGTGGTTATCTGTGCCTCTAACCACATCCATCCCAATGACTGTGATGAGCTCACCAAGGGGTTACTGCAGACCCTTAGTTCTTAGACCACTGTAATCTATTAATCACCTACATTGGTACTGAATGTGAAGACTGGTTTTCGTAAGGCATAGCAAGTACATAAATTTTGAAATACGAACTAACTCCTGTAAATTCCAAAAAGTCTACCAGCTCCCTGTTTGTTGGCAGATGGGACTGCAAATATGAACACCAGTTGTGAGAACTCTGTGTTCTGTTTTGGGAACTGCTGCTGTTGTTATTCATTACCTCAATCATTGGCAAGCCTTTGCTCATAAACCTTTGATTTGGTGTCTTGTTCTGTCATATCCCATCATACACATAGCCAACAATGTTAACTTGTAACAGTGGCAAGGATTTTCTTAAAGATAATTATGTAGGTTACATTAAGACTGTAGCTTGTCTACAGTAGAAAGGGAAAAAAGCAACTGTCTTGAATGAGAGGAAAGAATATAGCCAATAGTCCCAGGTTAATTTGTTGTGTGTGTCAGCATATGGACTGTCCTAGGCCACTGTTTAGAGACAGCCAACTTTTTCAAGTGCAGTTTACTTTGGGAATCTTGTCAGGCTATTTACATGGCAGGTTTGGAGGTGCTGGGGGATCCTGGTGAGTAGGTAAGGCTTTGGCATGAGGGAGACTCTGGGTAGTCAGGCCAGTGGAAGAAAAGAAAAAGCAAGACAAGGTAATGTTCCAAGGAACTTCAATATGGACAAGAAAACACCTGCTGATGAATTTTGAATTAAGCATAGATCTAAGATAGAGGTTATCTAATGCTCATGGAATTGCCAAAAAACCCCTCTGCCACTAGATAGGAGATTACTGAGCAGAATACAAGCAATCTCAAAAGTGAGGGGAAGTCCTTTGACAGCATTCTGCTGTCACAGGGTTAGAAATAGTTCCCCACTGATAAAGATTTGGTGTTTTTTCCAATTACTTTTCTCAACAGTTTAGCTAGCAATACTTTACTTTGCAGACCAAATTCCTGCAAAGAATGTGTGGCAGCCAGGTTATCTCCTTGTCCTACCTGGCTGCCTTCTGAGGAGATGTGCATCTAGGACCTGGGGGAAATGGGTATAGGGGGACCAACAAGCCGGTCACACTTCTCTTCTCCACCACCCTTCATCATTAGGAGATGTCGTGAGTCAAACAGAGCTCCCTAACTGCTCTGGTAACATGGGCCAGAGGCTGTGTGTGAATACAGCCATTGTGTAAATAAGTAATTATGTAAGTCCCCTTCCAACCCCTGTGACCTGTGTCAGCACTCGTGCGTAGATGCCAGGCTAAATGGAAATGAGCAGGATGGGTGATGCCAGCTGGCCAGGGCAAACCTTGCATACCTCCTACTAGGGACAACAGACAACCCATATAGACAAGCACCCTGAAGTTCACAGATGCAAGAAATCTTTGATCCACAGTTATCTGAGAAACACTAATTCTTTCCATGGTAATTCAGTGGATGGCCCACTTCTGAAACCCAAAGGTCTACTAAGACTTTTTGGAGACACCAAAAATACAAGGAATAAACCCACTAAAATCTGCTTGGTTCTGAGAAGGTTACCTCTAATCCTGCACAATATTAACTGTTATAAGGAAATAAGAGTTTTGTGTTCTGCAAGAAGGGCAGATTTGCTCTCCAAGGAGGGAAGAGAGCAGGTGGATGGCAAAGGCTCCCCGTAAAAAGCATGGCATTCAGGAAGATAATTCCCCTGGGATTAATGAAAACACACATTGTTTAAGTGACTCCCTGCAGAGGAAATTTGGAAATCTTTGCTTTGGGGCTTAAAAAGAAAGCTTGGATTTGCTTACAGGTAATGAAAAAAAGAGAAAAGAGACCTGGTTGCAGCAAATGGCATTGGGTCTGTGCCTGGGGGAGGAGTGATTATCCTGAGTACAGAGGAATGATTTCTCTTGAAACAGAAGGTTGAGACCATATTTTTGGGGAAGTCAAGAGTAGGAAATAAGCTAACAGCTGTGATGGTGCTGAATGCAGGTTTAATTAATTTTTTTCTTCTGCAAGTTTTAGCCAAAGAGCTGTCATAAAGAGTTGGGTCATGACTGCACCTTCTCGTAATGAACTTCCAAAGGGTAGAGAGCTGCTAGGAGGTGTTCAATGATATCTGGGTCAACTGAGCATGTTTTCCAGACTATAAGAAGATAATGTCTCTCTCTCCTCTCTGCTCAGGCCTGTCCTGCCTCCAGGGCAAAGTGACAGACACCTATGGTTTTCTTTTAGCATCTTTGTAGGAAATGCCCAAATAACTAGTGTAGTCACATACAACAAACTGAAGACTTCACAGACGTCAGGCTACATGGACAGGGTTTTTTGGACTACATGTTCCCATATCCTTTCCTTTGAACACTTTCACATTTGCTTCTTTTCTGTAGCAACATTATGGGCTGAAAGACATTTGTACACAAAATCTTTGGGAAAAATAAATGATCCCTGAAAAGGTTTGCCAAAGATATCCTTTTGGCAGGAGGAGATGCTCAGTGGGTCTCTGTGATCTATTGAAGGATGGATGGGGAAGGAATCCTGCAAAGTAGGAGCACCAGTAAGTTTCTGTAGCTATTTTGTTGATACGAAGAAAACATTAAATATTACTACCTTTTGTTTCTTTTTGCCAGTGTAAACTTCACTGGAGTAGAAGTAGTCAGTGAGTTCAGAGGATAAATCAGTCTGTAATGTCAGAAGCAGGCCTGTTTGTATGAGATAGGCTTCTACCTCTAGGAGCAGATGGAAGGACACAAAAGGTCGAGAAAGAAAGAGCAACAACCACATGAAATAGAGATTGATTTTTGCCTCAGATAACTCCCAAGCAGCAGTACAAGAACTCTGACAGAAGAAGCTCTTTCTAAAGCTCAACAGGTAGGAAGAACTTTGTGATCCTTCAAGTCCACAGTGGGGCAGGAAAAGTTAAGATCAAGGGCCTACAAGGTGCTTCACTTCTCCATCCGACAATATTTTCCCAACGTATATATAAGGGTCTTTCCCTGCTGTGTGAGCCAGACAAGCTATTTTTACCTCCAACAGTCCCCCAAGCTGCCTGAACCACTGGGGATAGCCCTTCCAGTTGGGATGGGCTTGGGGATCCTGCCTGGTCCGGCTCCAGAGACTCCTTCAGGCCACCCAAGTCTCTCCATTTTACTAAGCAAACAACCTATTTAAGATCCCTGAATGAAAGGCAGACATGAGTGGGTTTTTATTGCTGTCTTTGCATTTTCTTTAGTTATCTTCTCATTGTGATTATTGCCTTCCTGTGTACTCCTCCTGAGTAGGAAAGAATAAAATTAAAGAAACAGAAGAAAGTTCTAGAAATTGGGAATATTCTCCCCTGGTTTTCATTCTCTGTCATATAATGTATTGTGAATGGAAGAATCCTAGAGAGCATGCTTGCTGCTGCCAAGTAAATCTTCATTTTATAGCACAAAAGCAGCTTCCTGGACAAACAGCCTATCCAACGGTGCATTTTTTTCCCCCTAGTGAGCACCATGGTTATTATATGTAAAAGTGAAAAGTAACTAATATTAAGATCCTCAGATGCCCTTAATAAAGTAATTTGGAGCTAACTTGAGGTTTATAGTCATGAAAGCAATTTGTTAAATATAAACTAGAGAATTCAATCTGAAAGTGAATGACTACAGGACACACAAAAGGCATTTGATACTGAAGGGAAAGGTAGCTGTAAAATACAATGGAGTTGAGAAAAATAATAATAGTGAAGCTCATTCTGCCAACAAGAATGGATTTGCCCGTATTTTTGTATTCTCTGTTTTTTCTAATTTCAGATTCATTCTCTGAATAGGACTGAATAGCCATTTTTTACTGTGATTCTCTATTTCAGCTGGCAGAGCTTTTGCAGAGAACTTCTCCAGATCCCTGAAAAAGCTGGCTAGCACAGAGAGGAGTGAAAAGGCAGCAAGACCGCTGCTACTTAAATTAACTGAAACAATATTTTGGCTGTACAGCCTTCTGAATTCCCTCAGTAAGCCTTAAAAAGAGCCATCTGGTCAGAACATTACATCTCTAGTTAGAACCTGCTTTGGAAATTGAAACGAGGCTCATGAGTGCTTGTTAATGCTTTTCAGAGAGGGATTTTGGAGGTAGGCAGTTGCCTTGGTGGGTTGCTTGGTGCAGAGCATGTTTTGGCACAATGGTGGGCAGGTGTCTGCAGTGATGGGTGTCTTCCCGCTCCATGCCCATAACAAAGCATTGCCTGCATTGGGAATCTGCCGACACAGCATGGCCCTTCCAAAAGCAAGGGCACTCACCCTGCATATGCATCCTTGAGCCGACAAGGATAGAGAGGGGTAGTGCTTTGCTGAGGGAGAACCCAGGGAGGTGCCATCCTGTGCCCTCTGGCGGGCCCGTGTCCCCTGGGACAGGAGGAGCATCCTCCTCCAGGAGCTACCTCTGGGTAGAGAGGCTATGGAGGGGCTCATGGAGAAACTTCTCCCTGTGGGAAATATCAGAGTGCCACCTGAGTCTCTCTCCCTCCGTGTTTTGGACACAGGTCTTTAACGAGAGGAGGAAAACAGATTAAGAGCCACCAAATGCCTGCTGGGGAGTGGGAGGGGAAGGGAAGTTGGCAGGAAAATGTTTTGTATGAGTTTCTGCCCTGCTTAGAAGCTTTTGCAGCCCTGTGTGGTAAAATCTGTCTCCTTTTCTCCCCACCTGGCATAACTCCCTCAGGACTGATTGCACCAGCGTAGGAACCAGTATAGCACAAGCAATTAACTAATACAGCTCCTTCTGCTCTGTTGTAAACGTTCAAAATTTGCCCCCAGATGGATCTTTCTAAGAGAAAAGCCTTCAACTGTGACACAAAACACATTTTTAAAGTATTTTTCAAATACTAAATCTATAGAGAAACTCTGAGTACTAATACGAACTCTCTCAACCTTTATTTATTCATCAGTTTTCACACTAAAATTTCACTTGGTCACTTTTTAAAAAGATAAACAACATAGCACTGGCCCATGCTTGAATTCCACCAGCACTCTTCATCTTTGTGTAGAGATGCACCTGAGCCTATGTTTCTTAAGGCCAAAGCTCCAAAAAGGTGGCAATTTACCTCAAATTCCTGAATCCTCCACTCTGCAGTGGAAGGAATATACATTTTCTAATTAACATAAACGAGCAAATGCCCTGTGTTCCCGGAGGGACGGCTAACAGCGCTGCAGCTCAGGGTGCACAGAGCCATGGCAGCACCCTGTGCTCCCTGTGTCGCCCTGGGATGGGATCCAGCTTAGTTAATGGCACCTCAAAGCTCTGCAGTCTGTCCTGGGCAAGGGGAGTGGGAAGCTGCTCCCTCACTCCCAGCTCCACAAAAAACTCGGAGATATAATGCCCCATAAAGTTCATTATAATCCCTGTGGATTATTAATGGCCCCATACAGCCCCATGACAGAAGGGTGCTCCAGTGCATCCCTTCCAAGAGGCAGCCCTAGCCTGGAAGTCCTGGGACATGGTCCTACTTTCCTAGCAACCATGGGCTGGATTGAGGTGGGATGGATCCCTGTAGCTGGGGCTGTACATGGAGGACCCTCATCGGACCTGAAGCATGGCTGGGAGAGGGAGGGAAGTGTGGAAAGGCCTCCCTGTGAGGCAGTGGGAGCTGGAGCTGGCCCAAGCATGAGGGCACATCGTCTCCAAGATACAGTGGCTTGGGGTAGCTTTTTCTAAACAAAGAGCATTATAAAGGAGCCACTGCTGGAAATTTCCATTCCTTTGTTGGGTTGATGCTGTGTAAATAAATGCAGTCCTAAGATTTTTCATAATCCTGGAAAGGTCCATAAATGAAATTGTATAGTTTGCCAAATCACTGGAGTTCATATATATTATTCCTCAGCTGCTGGGAACATGATATACAATGGCACAGAATATAATGCATGAAACATATGCTAAAGGTCTTCTTAGAAACACTCTGTGCATTTGTATGTGGTATGTACAGATATTTCTTTTGTTTTGCTCTATGGGTTCTAAAATATTCAACCCATGTTACAACTTGTGTTTGTGAATGACTTACTTTAACTCTAAATAATCCTTACTTGACAAGTGACTTTGGTGGCAGCATTTAGTTATTCCCTGGTTTAATGTGTGGGTGCTTTGAAAGCATTTATAAGTTAGTGTGTGAGATAAATGTGTAATCGACCTTTTACTTGATTCTTCTGATTTTCTTTATATTTGAACTTTATTTAAAAACAAGACAGTCTGGGAAGATCCCATTATGGTAATGATATTGTGCCTGACGTATTTACGAGTCAAATTGCTTAAAAATGCATTTTCAATGTCTTATTTTTTTGTCATATCTAAACACTAACTACATATAGAAGAGATTGCAGTCCTGTATCCAGTGTACTAGTAATGTAAATGCAGCAGTTACTTAAATAGTAAAGATATTGTACCCTCATTGTTAGAAATCAGATCTTTTTCTTAAAACAGGTTAGCAACTTCTCCCACTAACTCTACCCCCTTGAATTTAGTTAATCTGTATTTATAAGATCACTTCCCTGTTTAATGTGGTACAAATGTTTCAGAAATTTCTACTAGGAACTGTCCTTTAGACTACCAGAATGATGTTTATTACTCTTCTTTTTAATTTTTGGACACACTGACATTTATCTTACATTTAGACCTTCCCAACAGCTATACATGCTTTCTTTAGA
>JAWWEU010000001.1:79578319-79609861 GCA_035583155.1 Acropternis orthonyx | reverse complement strand
TTCTTTTTAATTTTTGGACACACTGACATTTATCTTACATTTAGACCTTCCCAACAGCTATACATGCTTTCTTTAGAATGAGTATTTTAATTCTGAAAATCATATTTCCTAGTAATGCAGTACTACTGGAAATATAGAGAAACCTTTTTAAGCACTTTTCAGTTTTAGATCTTACAGTTCTAGACAAAAGAGAGCACTTAATGAACAGTTCAATAAAATACAAAAGGTACTTTTTCAAAATTTGTCTTCTACTTGCCCAAACTACAGTGTTACCATTTATTTCCTATATATGCTGTTTTTCAGTTGGATTAGAAATGTAAAAAAAAGCCCCACAACCAAAACAACCTAGAAGCCAAACCAAAGCAACCCCTCAAACAAGACTAACTCCATAAGGTAAGCCCAAATACTGCCGGCTAGCTGGCTAGCTCTCTAATTTCCTTCTGTTTGGACACTGACACAGCACCTTTAATTCCACAGTGCTCATCTGAGATCCTAATTTTTCCTGACCTCAGTACTCATATTTGGGGGCTACTATGTCAAAGCATTTCAGCCTCCAGGATGAAGCAGCCTGGTTCAGTCTTCTTTCAGAAGAAGGTTATTATAACGAATGTAGGTCTCAAATTGGAATAGATTATAAAAGCTTACTACTGTATTTTAATATAAAATATCATTAACTAAGGGCATCAAACTTTCAACCAAATTAATAGCAAACTATGATCTCAGAGACTGCAGACTAGGAACTCCTCTACCACACAAACAGCTGCACAAATCCCTCACATTTCTTTTTTCCAGGCTTTCAACTTTGATTAATAACATGGCAAAACCATGCAAGTCTCAACCATATTAACCACAGCTATATTTTTAGTCTTACTGACATGAACACTTTAATATAATAAAAGGGAAAGGAAAACAGAAGAGGTGTTTCATTAGGACACGAGGATTACTAAAACCGCTGTGTGGAGTATTTGCCAGGAGGTGGTAGAGGAAGAGTTATTACTTACATTTTAGCATGTCGCTAGGATGCGGAGTGAGAGGATCCCTCAGTGAGATATGTTTGCTTGGAAAAAAAATTAAGTAATCAGACCGTCCAAGCTTTTCTTACAGACATAATCGTAATAGCAAGTTACAAACTCGGTGATGGAGTTGTCAGCACTACATGGGAAACTATTTTTCCAATTTTATTTTAAAATCCAGTGATACTACAGTGCTACAAGATCCAGAAGTTCACAGATTAACCTGACAGTCCTTTTTTATTGATAGATGACTATATGCAAAAATATATGAAGCATGCAACATGGTTGGTTAAAAAAATAGTCCAAAGCACAAACCCTCAGCAAATTTGCTCTTGCAGCTGACTACAGAAATTAATAACCTATTCTAAAAGCATTTTTGAAGAGAACAAAAATCCCCTAAACCCAAGCAACCTTCTCTGAATGGCTGATATAAACAAAACCTCCCAGCATTATGTCAGTAAAATAGTAGCTTCAGAGCAAATCCAAAGACTAATGCTTGCTAAATACAAAATTATTCAATATGAAATGCGTGGCTCAGTGATTGTGTGATCCTGGGACTAGAGTTAAATTTAGTCCAGCCTCCTAACCAACTGCTCATATGACAGGGGTATTCCTTAGATGAGTCTTGGACATTAAATTCAGCTGAATGAATAGTATTGAATACATCATAAACATAAACAATATTTGGCTGAGTATGTAATTTGACTTTCTTCTTCTTGCATCTACCGGCCTACACATTTGCACCAGCAGTATGTTTATAATGATGCCTTTTGTAAGGGAGCCAAGCTTTGTAAATCAGAATAATGGGCAAAACCAGTCACACATTTTTTATTTCTATATTGCTTGCATGTAGAGAGCTACATTTCAAAACTGAGGAGAACAGAACAAAGAGATGCAGGCATGCAGCATCCTAATAGTGACCCTGAAATCACTGCTCAGGACGGCAACCAAATGTCAGAGTCATGGCTGTACTGGAAACACCCAGGTACCACAAAGGGGATGTGATAGCCTAGTGAGGAGAAGAGCAGAGCAATAGCAAATACCTTGTCACACTTTTAGTCTGAGAAGGAAGCATCATTTCTGTTTTGACCTCTACAGCATTTTTAATGCACAACATGTGTAGCATCAGAAAAGCAGGGGAAACAGGGAAGGCACACATATTTTTCTATCTATCAGAGAGCAGGAAAAAAAAATGTGCAGAAAACATTTATATGGCACCAGAGAAAGTGAGACTCTATGCACAATCTTATAGATGAACTTTGCGGCCAGAGGGATTTGTCTCCTACTTGAATGCCACACAAGTACATATGAACCATTCCCGCTCATCTGCACTCCCCATTCTGACATTGGGGCTTTGCTTTTTAACTAGCCCAGGCTTGGCTGTGACTAAGATAAATATATTTGGCTGCAAATTTTTTTTTTCCTTTCAAAAAGAGGCAAACTGGATTATAGCAAATAACCTTTAAGATAATTAACTGACAATGCCGCAACTAGCATAAAATCTTCCTTCAGGCGACCCCTAATTTAAGTATTACTGGCACAAAGTGGAGACAGATTGTGCATCACCACCGCAATATTTACATAGCAGAAACCCACAGAGCAGGAAACGTGAGACTCAATGATGCACTAAATTAGGAACAATCATATTCTAGGGTTAATTTGCTTTCTCCTCTATCCAAAATTCAGGTCCAGCAATTGGTACAAATGCACATAAAACATTCCCATTTTTAATGATTAAGAACCACAATCTGCAAGCAGTTGTCCGCAAAAGTACATTCACTCACTACTGGGCATGTTTGCGGGATCAAACCCCCAAAAGTGAAATAGGTCTACCAACACAGAGATTTTTTTAGAAACCGAAGGCTTCCTAATCCATTAATTTCTTTCCATAAATGATGTCTATGCAAGCAGTCTGAGTTGTCTGCCAGACTACTTGTCTTTATGTTGCAAACATTTTCATCTGACAGTAACGCCGTGATTCTGCGGCATAATGGAGAAGCAGTTTTAATTCACCAAAGCTGTAGATATATGCAGGTACTTAAAAGGCTGTGTAATCAAAGAATTAAAGTTAAAACGGGAGGAAGGAAAAGACAGACGTTCTATTTCTAAATATACTGAGAAGTGATACATTTATAACAAATATACACACTGTAGTCTATCCAGAGACAGATTTCACAAGCATTCCTCTCAGTCACAGCACACTTCATAAGATAAATGCAAAGAGTCATCACTATCCTTTCTAAATCTTAAATATTATTCAAATTTGGTTTCCACTACGGCATATTAACAGAATATTTACCTTGCCTAATCGCTGATGTTCTTCAAAAGCAGAAATCAGTTCTTGTGCCCACTTTATTTTTTCAGGGCTCGGAGAGAACTGTTCCTGGACAACAGCAATTTGGTTGGGGTGAATCACCTGCTTACCTACAAAGAAGATTAATAACACCAGAATCATGCATCGACAAACAGATGTTCAAGCAAAATGTTCCAACCACTTGAGGCTCTCATATGCCTTGCAGACTTTCTTGCTCTTAACTAATTATTTTACTTGGTTTCTTTTATTTTTAAAATTGGAAAGCAGGCAGATAGCTTTTTGTCAGATTTTTCTAAAGAATAAAAATATCTTGTGCTGTGCTTACATTCATTATAGTTTAAAAGAACCCAGGATTCTTTCTCCTCCCTCCTCATTTTGATCCATACATCTTCTCTCAGTCATTTGAGGTGCAATTGTTTGTCTGGGGCAGTCAATAACACTTAAGGATAATGCATCTCTGAATTTGTAAATAACAGCTCCAGCCACTCTTAATAAGTTGTATTAAAGTGTGTTCTGAAAAAGATCTGAAGAAGATGGTAAGAGACTTGTAGGACTGAAAAGTTACCAATAACCTAAGAATCGTGCCCTAAATTCTCAGTATTGGCTTGGCATCATAAACTTCTCGATGTTGTTTAAACTGTTGTTGCTGCAATTGTTGGCAGTTGCAGGTAGGCTGCAATATTTATTTAGTCACCAGTATACTAAACAACTACCAGCAGTGCCCTGAGGTTTTATGAAGCAGGATTTTTTTAATCCTTTCTTGTATAAACATAAGTTTGGAAAATAAAAATAGGTGTTGCCTTTTTTTTTAACTAGAGATTTTCAAACAAGAATAGACAGCCACATAATCCATTTTAATCCGTGATTGTATTTAGCTACCTTAAAACAAACACATGCCTAATTTGTTTGACAGTTTTCAAAGTGCAACATTGGACATTATTAGTTCATTTCAATGGGAATTTCACAGACTGGTGTGATTTCTGCGGTTTGCTTTCAAAGTATTTTAATAAAGAGAGGCTACCGTAATTCCCAGCTTCCCGTGGAATTAATGACTCTCCCCGTTGCCAGATAACCAAACCAGTTAGAGGGATGAGCCCGATCCTGCGACCCTGCCGGGAAGTGGGCAGCCTCCTGCAGCCCGAGGGTCCCCGAGCCCTGTGTCCTGCCGCCCGCCGCGGCCTCTCGTGGGAGACGGACTTCTGCACGCAAGGAAAAGTTTGAAGTGGCAGGACCTGAGGAGGTTTCCTGCACAAAGGGATCTGCTCCCGTGTTCTCACTGACACTGAAGCCAGCCCATCGCTGGATCTGAGAAGCCTCACGCATGACTGCAGCAATACACCTATTTTCAGTGAAATAACCACTGCAAAAGCCCCCGGGATTACTTTTATCAGACTGCAGTGCAGCTGGGTGATAACTTGGAGTAGAAAGAAAATCTACTTAATTAAATGAGCAAGGAAATAGTAGTCTTTTAGTGTTGCTATGTTCATTCGCTAAGAAGTCATAAGTACCTCAATTTTATTTCCTATCAAACAACCTTTAGTTTATGATTTTATAGGCATCCAAATATTCAGTTTGAAATTTCAGTATCATATAACTATTTTAAAAATAGCTTAAGAATAGGCAAAATCTTCAACCCCCTAAAGAAGTATATTTTTTGAAAGAAATTACACAGATTTTTTTTTTTTTTTTAAACTGATGTGTTTTACATTAGGTCTGTTCAAAGGTTTTTTTAGTCAATTTGATACAATTATTAAGATTATGATATTCCTTATTTGTAGTACAACAAATTCTTGCTAGCTAAACTACTAATTCTAAAATTGAAGTGTGTACAAACAATTCTCGAAAAATCCTAAGGAGCCTAACTTTCTGGAAAAAATATTGAGTATATTTTAAATTACATTTGAAGTCAATCTGTAATTATAATAAAATTAAAAATACGTATATATGATTTTTTTTAAACTGTAAAACATTTCTGTAAAAAGATTTGCTTTTGATAAACATACCTGTAGCAGTAAGCTATGCTTTTTATCATGGAAACATTACTGAACGATTTCCAGGGAATATAATCTAACTTTTGATTTATAGCACTTGGTTGATTTTTGTCACAGGCTACATATCCAAATAACTGTATAGCAGACATAATGCCATGCAGGAACAAAGCAAATATTTTAAACAGAATTGTTGTTATTGACAAGTTACTGAGAGAGTGCAAAATTGAAAGACATTAAAATTTATGACCATGAAATCCTTTTTACAGTACCACTTGATATATCATGCTTTAAATCAATACCTGTCAAGTCTTTTAGGTAACTGTATGATGGTGTCATTTTAGCCTGCTACAAAAGACTGTGAAAGAGAGGAAACCTTTACTGTTTCGTATTTATATCTGGCTTCTCAGCATGTAGCACTGGACTTTCTATAACTAAGTCAGCTGTTAATGCTTAAGGCAACGTTTACCTAATTTTTTACATAAACATTCTTAAAACCTATACCCATTTATATAGGCAACACACTGATATAAAGTCCACAGGTACTGGTATTGTAAAACATCTTGCTGGGTGTCTATGGCTATATACATATATATATATATATATATAAAAGTAAATACATATAAATATGAAAGGAGTATTAATGTGGCTAAACTACATTTGAAAACATTTGATCTTATGTTAACACACTCTCTGAAGGAGAACCAGGCTGCTTTTAAGGTAACTCGAAAAGAAAATAAGCAGTGAGATTCACAACAGTAATTACATAGCTATGTTATTTCTCGTGTTTAATCCTGAGTGAATATATTTGATTACACTAAGGTAAATTCTACTGGTCTAACAAGGGAACATCTAAGGACATATAACTTTGGTGAATATTTTGGATTTGCACTGCTTGGTGAATTCAGCCCTGTGCACATAAATAAATGAGTGTTTTTCTGCTAAGAGAACAATTTGGAAGCCTCAGCTCATTTTAGTTCTATTGATTTCAATGATTTTGATTCTTTATGAAAAGGAGCACAAAGGGATCTTATTTATTTAAAAATTAGAAGAATTGCACATTTTGGACTTGTTATTAAGGTGACATTTCAGTACTTTACTCTCACATTATCAGAGGACTGTCAGTGACAAATACGATGTACATACTTCTGCTTTATACAAGGTCATGGATTAAGCTAAGGCCCATTTGTAATTTTCTGTGATGAATGAAATTGGAAATGTTAAAATGTTTCATTTAGGTAGGTTTGGAAAGAAATGATTTTGTTTTCAGTTTTTAAGTGATATTTTATTTTAATCAAAACAAACAAGAAAGATTATAAAAACATTAGATAAACTGAAAGCAGAAGAAACAAAGAACAAGTGAAACATTTTAGATCAACCTACAATAATTTTGTTCTCTTTTTACTAAAGAAAATGAAAATACTGTTTTGTTTTAGCTTAAACATGATTTTAAAAAAAATTTTTCCCCCTCACCAAATCATAAAAAATCAGTACTGCTCATCTCTAATTATGGTTGGACCAGTCAGGCTGTTTGCTGGATTTTGGAAATCTGTTGATGATGGCTGTGTAAAGGCAGGAGGCAAAGGGCAGGAGCTGTGAGTTCACCTTAATGAAGTCTGTACCTTTTACAGACCTTTTCTCCTTGTATGGAAAGGCAAGACACATCTATGGTCAAGTTAGAAAGTCACTTTACACTCTAAATTGCCACACGTGACCTTGTTATTTGTCTCCTGTCTGGAACTTGTCCTAATGTCAGACAACTTCCACCATAAAGTTGGTGGAGTCCAAACCACCACTACCAATAGTTATGCTGAGCATTTTTAAATTTCCTAAATTGGCAGCCTGAGTTAAGTATTTAAATGCACATTCAGCATTCAAAAAGAGTGCTCTCAAAGGTGCTAGGCATCTGCAACTCCATCTTCTGTCAACAGGAGGTACAGATGTTTATGTTTTTTCAAAAATCAAGCCTTTCCTTAAGCTAGGAAATATTGGTTGAGAATAGGTAGCTGTCAGCAGGTGCAGCTCTATTATTTTCCCAGCTTCAAAGGCAGACAAGTGAAGGGTGGAAGTTCACATGGCTGTGGATAATGTAGCTGTGAGGAGCTAACCATTTCACCTCTGAGACAAGATTTGGTTTTGCAAATGTCGAAGCTCAACAGACAGTAAAGCAGAGTTTGTGCCAAAGAGCACTGATTGGTATTCTTTCACTGGCATGCCAAGATCACAGAAAATAACACTGGGTTTTTTCTCTTGGTGCTTTAAGATATCATGTAAATCTAACTGTAAAAACAGAGTTTGCTAGGTAGCATTGCCAGGACCCATGCTTTTGGTAGCAAAACCCTAAGGGATGTACTAATACTGTATGTATGTCCTGAGGGATGGTCAGAGAAAAATAATATAATGTTCATCCTATATGTTAGGATTCTGTAATGCATGTGTCAAATGGCTATTTGCTATCGCAAAACCCCAAACTCTGGTGGCTGCATTGTCCCAACAGGGTGTCCAAGTATACCAATCACAGTGTAACAGGCTGCATTTCAGGACTCTGGGGCAAGGAGCCTGCTGCTCTTGCTGTCTGCCAATACCCGTAGGTGTCACCAGCACTTATGGGAGGGGAGCCAGGAGATGAAAATCAAATCAAAGAAAATAATAAGAAAATAACTTTCCCCTAGCAGTTAGCATACAAGATTTGCTTCTCAGCTCCTTTGCCTAAAAAGTATTTTTTAACAACTGCTGTTGTTAAAACAAAGAGAAAAGGCTCCAATTGTGGAGTGGCCCTTGCAGAGTACAGTCTTGCCTTTCCCGTGCTCTGTGATGGGAGGAATCACTGCACAGCCTCTACCCCAACTTCTCTTCAAAAGCAGTCACACGCTTCATGGGATGTGGTTTTGAAAAGCAGCCTGTGACTTTTCAGGCAAAATTCCCAGCTGCAATTTTTAAGATACTAATAAACATAGAAGAGCTTGCTATTAATGAGTTTTTTAATAAATGACCTGAAATAAAAATCAAGTTATTTGTCTAAGGGATAGTAAATGTAGCAGTATATTTAAAATGAAGAAGATATGCATTCTTTTGAGACAGAAAGTCATACCAGTGAATCCCATTGAGGCACCTTCTCTTGATTGCCTGCGGAGCCCATCTTCATCATGGAAATCGATGTAAACAAGGTCTATTGCTTGAAGACCAAATGCCTTTGCTGTGACTATTATTTTTTGCCTGGCATACAGAATATCGTGAGTTTCCTTACTGCTTGTTGCACCTATGAAAATAATGAAAACAAAGAAAAGCTGACAAGAGTTTTCTGCTCTAAACCTTTCTACTTTAAATATTTCCCATTAAAATTAAAAAGGAAAGCTTGGGATGCTATTTAATGAATTTAGAAAGCAGAAGATGGGTGTAAGGCTGTATAGCCAAAATGATACTCTTCTGAGGAAAAAAAATTCTGCTTTAGTAAAAATAAAAAATACTGTCTCTTTAAACACTAGCTTATAAATTCAGATTTTGATTTAGTTTAAATTAGAAGTTGTAAGACTGAATTCAGCGTAAGCTTTGCCTGGTAAGGACTACTGACTTGGAACTAAACTGAAGCAATTATTTGATTTTACTATTTACTGAATGTACAGTGAGAAGCATTACAAGAGAAGCTTTACAAAAATTGATATCCTGGGTCCAACTAAACGGTTAAAAAGTTCACACTGAGAATAGAATTGCACTTTCCTTCGTTCTGATTGTTGTCACAACTGATGTCCTAAGCTGAATATTTAAGCTTTAGAATTTGAATGAAAAATTGATGGTAAATGACTTTTGAGAAGAAGCAAAAGTATTCATGAGACTTCATGTGCTCACAGGGCACCAGCTAATCAATGTGCTCATATGAAAGGTGGTAGTAAAAAAATACTAACAATAGTAATAAGGTCACTATTTAGACACAGACTTCCAGTTTGCAAGGAATATTTTAGTAAAGCAATGCTAGTTTTTGCATTAATATATTTATTTTTGAAGTAGAAGTTGATAGCTCTGCGCTTTAATATTTTATCTTTGAACTGAATCAGAAGCTAAGCAGCCTCTTATAAAAGAAATGGTGAAGCGCTTTTTATTTTTTAGGAAGGCTAATAGTACTTTCATGTGAATATGTGGCTGTTTTGACATGTGACATATTTAAAGTAAATTTATGAAAGCAAAATGTAGAGGAGAGTATTTGTGTATGATGTCAAAAGCCTGACTGATGTCTGTCTATAAAGCAGTGATGAAGCAGACACCAGAATTTTATGACTTTTAAATGTAGTTCTAAACGGCATATGCATGTTGCTTATTTATTTAATATTTTAAAATTATTTCAGCAACTCAACAGGTTTGTTTTTTTTTTTTCTCATTAATTTTTGGTACTAAATGTCAACAAGCACAAGAAAGTATCAGTGCCCTGTAACCCAGGGACCATGTTTTACATGTTTTAATTTGCCAGTGATACATTCTGCATAGAAAAAAAAAAATTAATGAGAAAAGTGAAAACATAAAATGCAGAATCAAGTGTTGTCATCGTTGCTGTTGGAAATGCCACGGGCTTCTCCAATGCAAATGCCATGCATAAACATTTATAGTAAAGAGACAAGTAACAACCTATGCTGGCACGGAAATCTTCTCCTCCAAAGACAACTGCATCCAAATGAAAGCCAGCCCGGGATCCTGTTCTCAGTGCTTCTTCACAGACAGCCTTCAAATGAGAACAGAGTATTAATTTCTGCAGAAATGCAGGACACGGAGAGACTACAGAGAATATTACAGCAACTCAGCATTACCAAAATCCTTCAGGAAAATTTGCTCCTATTAAGCAAAGCTGTGTCAGGTGCTTGACTATGCACAGTGTTCTAAAATGACTCAGCAAAAGAGAAAAAGCAGTTTTCTTTCCCTAAGCACCTATATCCCTAGACTGTGCAAATACAGGATATCATAGCATGTTCCCCACCTTCTGGTTAACATAATGCCCTGGATATTACTGTGGTATTACTAGTTCAGATACCTGTGTAACAATATGAAACAAAACATTTGGCAAACACTGCTTAAAAGGGAGCAGTATTAAATCTGATTAGTTTGACATGCAATATATCCACATGGTAAACATAATTAAAGATCAGAATCTCTTTTATGAAATGAATTATATAAATAATTTAAAATTATTGTAGATTCCTTATAGGATTTAAAGATTGCTTATAGAATTGCCATTTTAAAGTCTTCTATTACATATAACTAATAATTAGCTAAGGAAGTTAAAAATGCAACAAGTGCAGCAGAAAAACATTAAAATAAAAGCAAGAAAAATTTTGCTGCTGTAACTACTCTATGAAGAGAGTAACATTGCTATTTTAGGTTTGGATAGTATTAGTATTTTTTAAGGTTAAGGTATGTGGAGAGAGACAGATGTCATTACCCGCTCCACTAATGGGTGTTCCTCTCTGGCAGCTGGTGGGACACAAAATTATTCTTTAACAGAGTGCTTTAAAAGGCAACTCTCCTGGAACATCAGGAACTGCAATATTAAAGCTCCACTATAAAACACTATAAGTGAATAAAAACCTCAGAGGGTTTAAAATATGATTTAATTCTCTGTTTGTACGCCAGACCGGAGCGTGTCCGTCTGGTTACTGCTTTATTATGTTCCCAGATAGGTTAGCATGTGCTGTAAGATAAATGACTATCAAACGAGCAGGCTGCCCGTGAGGCCTGATGGTACTTCTGGAGGTACTTCTGATCTGTGTGTCCTCAGCTGGTCTGAAACTTTTCTCTCAGAGCTTGAGGGGGAACACAGAGTTCCTTCTGCATGCACGAGGTCTTCCGTTTCATTACTATGCTGCCTTGACTTTCTGAAAAATCTGGACTGGATAGTAAAGGTAGGGGAGTGATTTATATTAAAATGAAATTTATAAATTACCTTAAAAAAATGGGCATGTTCTTCAGATACTTTCAAAGTTAATTACACTTCTAATCTTAGCATTAAACACTCCATCATATACACAAAAAAACTATAACATGGAATATGCTTCTAATGTTATCTGTAGAAACCATTATAAAGATGCAAGTTTAGCAATAGTGAAATGATGATTAACTCTCTTTTTTAATTAAATGTTATACAAAAGTTGAGTCTGACAGCTACTGAATAGCCAAGTGTACTGCAACACTTGAGTATTCCAAATCTTTGGAGAAGCCCGTTTCTACTCCAAGTGTGTTCAAAACGGTAACAGGAATGCAGAGAGGTTTTGTTATTTGGCATGGACTGTCTGCAACTGTTCTGTCACTGGAATATTTGGAATTTAGGAAGGCCTTTACGAAGTTCAACGTGCAAATGTTTTTGGGGATTGAACAATATATTTAGTACAACCTCTCTTCCTTGGTGATATTAGGGAGACACTGAGGAATATTCTGCTAATCTCAGTTTGCTGAGATGGCAAAATATGAACACTTCAAGACTTGCTTACCTTAAAATTGAGCAAGCCCATTGCGGTTTCCACAAAGGGGATAAAATTCATTGGTTCTACAAGTGTTCGGCCTTTTAGGTGATGTGAGAATTTGTCTGAAAACTAAAACCAGACAGAATGAGCTACCAGAGAGATAAAAAAGAACAGTCTACATGTATACACAGCGCCTTAAATATTCACCTGACTATAACAAACACCTCTGTCCACCCCAAGATCTCATAATTAAAAAAATTAAAGCAGCTTTTAACAAGGCCTGCTATTTGAAATTGCAGCATTCCCATGCATTTCTAAATTTGGAATCAGGTTTGCAAGAAAAAAAAAATCTAGGCTTAGCACCTCTCACCCTGGCTTAGTGAAATGCAAATCCGTGGGCCCTGGAAAACAGTGAAGTGCTGCTGTACCTGAGGTCCAGTTTTGTTTCAGGCAGGTCCAGCACTGCCATCACTGGAAGCACTCCCCAGCCTTCTAAGTGGCATCCGTATTATTCATTACGGCACCGTTACCCTTTTGTTCAATAGGCTTTTCTTCATAATTTTTTAGCTTACCTAGGAAGGCCTTAAAAAGGAAGTTTAATTCTTTGAAGACCAAAGCTTGCCAATTTTTTCCATGAGACCAGTTCACAGCTAGCTCTGAGCTGCCAGTGGGGTAGCCCAAATTCCAAAATCTATCATCTGGAAACATACAAAAGCTCTTGCACAGATTTTTCCCCTTTCAAAAGGGGGAAAAAAAAAAAAGGGAAAAAACCTTCAACCCTATATTGTAAATCTATTATATCTGTCCAGATCAAGCAATTTGTGTCGAGATAAACATATTGCAGGTACTGCAAAAATGTTAGTAAATAAAGACAAAAATAACATGCATATATTTTAAATTTAAGGAATATTCAGCTATTAATGGATATCAAAGGAAAGGGAATTTTAATCATCTCTCCATTCAGTCTCAGTTGGGTAAATCATATCTAAGAGATTTGCATAAATATAAACCATCAAAGACTTTTCATCTTCAAAGGGGGTTTCAAGACCCTATAAGCTTTGTACTGTAATCATCGCAGGTCACAACCCTGCAGGAATAAGGCTGCTATGGCAACATAAAAAACTAATGCTTAAGGCTTAGCATAATATTCTGACTAATAGAAAGGAAACTCATTTTAAAAGCTGGCAGCCTATTTACCAGAAGCTGGATTAGAGGTGTTATTTCCCCTTTTAGCTTCTCCCCACCACCCCTCCCCAAAAGAAGGAAAATCTAATCACCCAGATCTTGGAAAAAAAAGCTTTCCAGCAATTTGCAGTAACTTTACAATTAGGCCAAAATAAATCACAGCTTTCTTCGATGAAGAATTCTGCCCTTCCCATTCCTGCTTTCATTGTCACTCTGGACCTCTTGGTAACTTTTCTTTGGAGAAGAGAATTCCACTCAAAAATGTGCAAGGAGATTAAAAAGAAAAATCAGTGCAAGTCACTCTATACAGTATGGCAGGTACTACAGTGAGAGAAAACAGTAAAGTTCATCCAGGCAAATGCAGAAAACGAAGTAATATAATGGTAGATTCCTATCTGTTGTTTTTTTTTTTTTTAAAGAACAAAAAGAGTATAAAGTGCTCCTCTATTTATATTTCAGGTGCAAGTTAAAGTAGCAGAGCCCTTGTCTTATTTTAAAATATTTTAAAAGTCACACTCCTGGGATTTTTGCTATCTTTTGCTTTGAAAGTAAAGTGAAAAAAAACCCCAAAACACATTTAATTAAATATTGCCTCCCTTCCTCTCCCTTTTAAAAGATTTGCAATAAGCACCAACACAAAAGGTAACGAGTGGAGAAATTTCAATTAATTTTTTTTTTTTTTCCAAAGGAGACGATTAAATGTTTCCGGCCCAGTAAAGTGTTCATTTCAGGGAGAAAGGGGGGAAAAAAAAAAAAGAAGGCGGAGGAAAAAAAACCCCACAAAGCTTGGGGAGGGGATGAAGTAGCAAGGCCTCAGCAATTCTTTCAATTCCAGTGCACACCCAATAGTGTGTTGGGAAGAATGCACACTGGTCGGGATTTGTGGGAGAATTGTCCCGCCACAAAGGAGGGAGAGTTACGCTTGTTACAGTCCAATAAGCCATGCCAGTCAAACAAGTACCCACACTAGGGACAAAAGGAAAGCAAGAGATTCTCACACAAAAGAAAACAAGTAAGCCCATCTTTTAGTTGTGCATCAGCCTCCAGGTTTTCTGCTGCACATAAATAAAAATGAAGGGGGGGAGCGGGTATGTGTGGGGGGAAAGAAACAGCTTCTGGGAGGTTGAAAAATCATGTTGGAATGAATTTTGGGAGGATTGGAAAAAGAAGGCAGTGGCATTAAGCAGAGGGTATTCTTTGTGTGCAAAGGTTGGGCAAAGGGAGAGGGAAGCAATAAGAGGACAATGAGGCAGAAGCTTCTGGGGCTTGCTTATTTTCCATGATGGAAATAAAAGTTAGCGAGGGGAAATTATAAGGGGATGAGGGGACAAAGAGCCCTGGCTTCCTACCTCGCTGCAAAACCTACTTGGTGGCAGTAAGGGCTCTGCCATTTTGGTATCATGAATATTCATCACCGACAAGTTACGTCTAACACTTATGTGGCTGTAAACCCTGAGAGGTATATTCTGGTTAATTTAATTAAATGCTGGTGGAAGAGGATGGTGTGCCTTCCATCGTGAGCAACAGAGGCCAAAGGGGCAGCACCACAGAACCGACGGGGCTTGTCACATACCCAGCATATCGGGCTATGCTCAGCTGTACTTTCACACCCGATCTCCATGGTTTGATCAAGGCTAGATGCTGAGATTAAAACAGATCCTAATACGTCTGCCTGCCTTTCATCACAGCTTGCACGCGTGCAAGTTGCTCTGCTAGCGGTTTGCAAAAATATAAAGTGAATAATTAAACATTATTCCGTTACTGGCATGTTACAGCAATAATGGTATATCTAAAAAATTGTCCCTCTTTTTTGACAATTTAAACAATTAAAGCATAATTAGGCCCATTTCAAAGTTTTCTTAAGTAATTTGACATGCCAACCATTTACATTTCACATTTTTATTGGCTGAAAAGTCAGTTGTGAAACACAAACACACCTGTCAGCAATTAAAAAGGAAGAAGTAGAGAACTGTTCAGGAAATAATATCTGTGCTAATTAAAAACACTAGTTAAAAGCTTCCTGTTTGTTCCTCCAGTTGCCCCAAGGAGTGACCTTCCCTCCAACCAATTTTTTCATATGTCGCTAACGTGTTTTCCCATCTCTTGCTTCCAACGCACATAACTAAGGCTCACAGATAGACAGTAATTCTGTTTGTTAGAATAGTTAAGAGTCAGGCACTTACTCTTCTATTTTTGATAATATACTCTGACAGCAATATTGGTTCTTTGTTGATCGTGAGAGAAAGAAGCCCACTTTGCTTTATAAATGCAACATGTTCCATCCACACTTTTTATACAGCACATCACACACACATTTAAGTGGATACATTTCCCAATTACCTTAGCCAAGCAAAGCAACATTATATGATATTTGCAGCGTTCCTCTTAACTTGCAGTCATTCATCTCTGTGTCTGTGTGAACTTGGCCCAACAGCTTCAGTCAAAATCTACCATGTTGTTAGTACTCACCCATCTTATCTCTTCAACATTTTCAACCTTTGGCAGCATCATGCTTGAAGGAAGGGTCTTGGACTGCAAAAGCACCTCTAGATCTTCTTCTGCAAGGCCACTGGACACAGAGTTTATCCTGACACACTTTTCAGCATGGCCAAAGTCAAACTCTTCAAGGGTTTTCACAATGGTCAGTCTTGCTTCCCTCTATGATATATATGAGTTTAGAGGCACAAGAAAAGAAAAAAAAAAGCGTATTTTATATTGACAGAAAAAGGCACTGAGAAGAAAAGTTGTTGAAATGACATGGGGAAAAAGCTGGACAGCTAGTATATTGGTGTCCCCCAAATGCCTGTCACTCTTGGAGTTTTATTGAAGCAGTCATCACCAGCACCTCACAATTTTACTTTCCTCTTTACTGTTTCTTTATAACTGGTAAATTAAACACTCAGGGTTTCTATTACTTGTACGAAACAAGACTCTCGTGTCTGCTACTGCTGAACGTGTCTAAGAAATACAAATCTTTACAGTAACAAAATGTGTTGCACTAACCGTCTGCTTTCTCAGAAATGTCATGTTATTAAATTAGCATAAAACAACTCACTTTTGTAATTCATCTCTATATTGCCTGGACATCAATAAGCACAGATGTTCATATACTTCTTTGGTTTTCCTTTTCCCATGTATTCAAAGTGTATTAAAGCCAGTAGTAGAGTTCACAACTTGCATATGAAAACTACACTGAAATAACTTGGCGATTTTTCTTAAACCACATAAAAAGGTATTCTGCTGGAACAAAATAAAATCTTCAAAGGCATACGCTTCCCCTGGTAGTTCGCTATTTTTGTGAATGTAAATTTACAAATCTGTTTAATAGTTGATTTGCATGAAGAGTATTTGCATGCTTTTCTGAAACAAAATGAGTTTCTTGGCCTGGAGAAGGGATAGGGGTGGAAGGAGGGTGCTGGGCTCCCTGCTTCCTGCCAACTGCAGTTTCAACCCCAAATTCCTTCCACTCACCAACAGCCCCTAACAAATTCTCATTGTCAAAATGCACACTTATCAAAAGTAATTTCATTTGTGAAGAGTTTTTATGGGGCTAATAAAACTTTAAAGCTCCTGACCCATGGAGGTTCAGGAATGACTTTAACAATATGCAGTCACTGAATAGAGATGCTTTTCAGGAAAACAGGCAAAACTCAAGGGGAAAAAAAAAATCATCAAAGTTAATATCCAGGCTAATACCAATCAGCAAGAGAGCACATGACAGTAGATTTAAACCAGACGGATGCAAATCTCTGTCAGCGAGAGGGGCAGAGGCAGTTTCCCAATGTGGTCTGAGTTAAACAGTGTGAGGGAACAGTAGCTTACAGTTGTCAGGCCCGATGAGAACAGGGTCTCCCATGCCAGTTTAAGACAGCTCTGCAGTGTACTGATTTACAGGGCTGGGACCCCCGATAATTAGGGTGAGTTTAGAGAGAAGCAGTCGATGGCTCTAACTGGTTAAAGGGAAGGAATAATGAAGCAGAAAGTTAATGAAATCTGAAGTGAACAGGCTTCAGCTTGGGGCTACTAGCCGTGCTTCTCCCAAGGCTGGGAGCATATGCCTGTTAATCGGACAGACGGGAACAAGGTGCCCGGGTATGTATCCCTGTGTTGCGATCAAGGGGCATGTTCAGAGGTAATCTTTGGAAAATGCAACCCCAAACATTCAAACTGCTGTGAATGGACTCTGTCTGGGGCCATTAGGAATGCCACATAAAGACGCATGCAGTGTAGTACAAACATGTCCAGCTGGAAGACAGCTCCAGAGCTGAGCTGTCTAAAATGGCTCTTCCGAATTAGGTAAACTGAACCATAAGATGCTAATGCCGGGTAATACAAATATCTTATGTTTTCCTTCTCCAACCAGAGGTAATGGGCTTCTAGGACTGGGCTGAAAGTTTCTGAATATGATGCAGGATAGCTTAAAAACACACTCCAAACCAATTTATGCTTTTAATTAAAGTCAGATTATCACCGTCTCAGCACACAGCAATCCAATTTCTAGAAAAGAGATCTCCCCGAAGTATCCATTAGGGTAGCATCCAATTCCCACTGAAGGCACATCTTCTAGCAGATTTATAGCTTAATTTGTTGTAATTTTTTTCAGAATATAATAATGAGCAATAGACGGCCTCATATCTATTTTTCTCCTCAGTCTGCAAACTCCCTTCCCAAAAAAGACAGATCATGTCTTTCTAGGTATATTTCCATACAAAACACTTATTAACAGGCTGTTGCTGTTATCAATTTACATAAACTAAATGTGCAGCCCTCTGGTACGTATCCCAAAAATAACCAACAACTTCACTGAATTTATACCAACCAACAAACATGGGGAGGGGGTTGTTGTTTTTTCCTCATATTTTAATAGAAAATATGTTGCTATGTTAGTTAACACACCCATGCCATCTGTTGGGTTGAGAATTGATGCATTTTCTTAGAACCACTATGTTTTAGATCTGTCTGCTTAGATACTCCAGGAAAGGAAATATTTCCCTTCCATGATATAATACTTCTACTCACTATAGTTTCCACATCAAGATTCAATTTACGTTTTTCACTGTGGAACAAACTGAGGGGACCTGGCTGCCAAAGCTCGTGATGGGGTTGACTCAGTGCTGACGTTTCCTACAATGGAGAAAATCCCATAGATGTTAGGGTGGTGTATCAGGTCTCTATGCAGGTTTCTAGTAAAACATTTCATGGATAAATAAACAAATATGCTAAAACCTCTGACTAAATCTACTAAAACCACGGAGGAAAGGGAGATCCCTTTCTGCCTCATTGTGCAAGGAAACATAGATGCTATTCTTATTGTAGGATTCATGCAAAATCTAAAATTCTAAGCTAGGTAAACTACTTCAACATTATAAAAGTGAAAAAAAATAGTCCTTGATACAATAAAACTTTACAGGAGTAGATGCAACAAAACCCACATTTTTCAGACACTGACTCTACCAAGAATGGGCAAACGAGAATTTTTAAGGAATGGTGAAAGAAGTTATTTGGTCTGTTCTTCACACAAGAACTACAACATCAGATAATACTTGGTCATGAAAGAAATAAACTTGATTGTTAAGTAAACTATTCCATGCCCAGGTAGCTTGGGGTAGTGGTATCCCCATTGGGTCCTGCGTGAGTTGGGTGCTTTATCAAACTGAACTAGAGAGAAAGACAACAGAGAGCTTCAGGGTAAACAGTGACACCATTAAAATACAGTAAATTTGCAACTTGTGCGGGAAAGCCCACTGGGAAAAAAAAAAAAGTTTGTTCAGGGTGGCTACTTTAGCATCCCTTCTGTTTGACTCTGAGCAGGACACAGGAAGATGTTCATTATCACGTGCAACTACGCCAACTGGAGAAGATAAAGGTTTTGGTGATGCAGCATTGCTGAGAAATCCACTGCTACCCAGACACACAAACACTGAAATTAAAAATGGGAATACATGTATTGCTGGCTCAACTGGCACCCATTAAACCTAATAACTAACCATCCTCAAGAGTTTCTAGCTCTGAATTATCAAATCCGCAAATACAACAACATCCGTCCACTTTTACACTCCAGTGGAAGAGGTGGTCCCTCGTGGCAGGGCTGCGCAGTCTCACCATCTGGAGAATAAATCGAGTGTGAAGTACAGTATAGTTTGGGACCAAGCTCCGTGGCGGCAACCCAGCAGTTAGTTCATTAGTCCCAAACTTACGGGGATTAGTGCGGTATCGGCTCTACTGTCGGATGGGATCAGGCAGGCAGAGTGCGAGACTGGGGCAAGGGGGTGGCAGTGAAGAAGGAGCCCCTTGGGCTTATTTATAAAACTACACAGTATAAGAGCACCTAAATAGGTGCTTTTGGTAACAGTATTTAGAAACAGTTTCCCATCAGCTGAATCAGTACCTTTTCGTTTTTCCTTCTTTTCTTTGTCTCCTCTTTTTTTTTCCTTTAAATTATATGTCAAGACAGAAATCTCTGCTTCAAAACAGAAGAAATGCCACAGAGCTGGAAGCTCAGCCACCCACTCACCTTGGACACACTATTAATACAGCAAAAATGAAGCAAAGATGGTCAGATTAACAGCAGATGGAAAAATTACATTTTCTTCTTTCTTTTCAAACTGGTGTGATACCCTACAAATTAGTTTTCCAGCACTGTTTTCTAGACCTACCTGATTTTGAGGAAATAAATCTGTTTTGCTTTATCTTTCTTACCTAGTCATACTCCCTTTTTTCCTAAAGACCTTCAGGTCTTAATATAAAAGTAGTGGTCATACTCAAAGATATATTTATGTATAGATCTCATCCTGTTAGCATCCTTCAGTAATAATTCTTCATACGGAAATATAAATATATCTTGCGTTAAAATGGCAGGCCAGAATCTATCATCCTCGTTGCCATAATAAGTTGGCATATTTCAAATGGGAGAGGAAAAATTAATTACTATAATCACAATTCAAGTTCTTTTTTTGTGACAGGTCTGACATGGTAAAAACATACAATTATGTGTTAATGTTAATTCCTTAGAGTGGTTTGTTTACAGAACCTGACATTGCTGAATCTTTTGTCACTTATATTAGTGCATGCCTTATGAATGTGCTTCTCAAATAAGATTTTGCAGAAGTGCACATATATACCTACAGTGATTTTTGTGCAGAATTGAGTTTCTGCAGGGGGAAAGCCTGACATTTTTTGTGTGCTTAATTCTCCATCAAGGAAGTGATGACATTCAGAATGATACTTCATTTAGTTTCAAATTCACAAAGGAGACTGGCAAGAGTAAAGACAAATTACATTTGTTTTTAAGGAAACAAAGAGACTCCTAAGTGTGGAGCAGAGCATTTCTGAGAGCAGGAGGTGCTTTTCTCATGAGACTTGTCTTTCGCACAAGGTACCTCACCTGCTGCATGAGGTACTTGTGAGAGTAAATCTTTGAAATGGCAAACATTTCTTTCTAGTTACTCTTGTTAGACTGTTGTAAAATATGCATACATAAAAAAGCCTCCAGGAAGCAGTTATTAAATATTTTCTTATTGTTGCCTTTGAGCGGGTAATCAATTAATGAGTTTTTAAAGACTTAGGAAATTTTAAAACACATTTTCTTTTGATTCAACATGGAACACACCAAACCCATCATGTAATTAATCCTAAATAAAAGAGGGGCAGGAGTGGGGAGGAAGAGGGGGAATAGGATCTCCAGTGTTTCTCCTCCACAGTTCAGCAGGCAAACACACATTTTAGAGTACTGGAAGACACTGATTTTTCTGCTACTCTTTCCTGAAATCTTCAAACAATTTCTTTAATAATTATTTGGTCTATTCAAGCCTTTTTTTTTTTATATACAAACCTTTTCACTTGTCTGAAAAAGATTCTTCATGACATAATGAGTCATCTAACTCTGTGCATCTCTAGCATCTGCTGCTTTTCTGTCTGCTCTGCTAATTGTATTTACATGCAGTACATGGTCTAGCAACACTAAAATGATGCAAATGTCGGTAGTCAGCATTGTGAACTAAGCAGCAATTTAATTATGCTCTGCTGAGGAAATCTAATTTCTTTGCCCATTTTCATAGAAGTTTCATTTAGGGTCTAGGAACACATCAGTGCACCTATCAATAACATATATCCTGAAGTTTTAAAAGACAAGATCTCTTAAAGCTGTTTAGGAATAGGTGGAGCTGCTTGCTGCCATGTAAGCTTAGCCAGCCTCTCCCTTCTTATACCAGCGTGGACAATGTGGATCCTGAAGATATTAGGTGGGGGTCTATGCATCATCACCAGGGTTGGGCAATTTCCCCATATGCTGATCAGGTGGCCTCTCTTGAGGTGCTGTGAAGAACAAGAGTCCAAGGTCCACCCAGCTGGCAGTCCAGAACTCAGGGCTCACAAATCCCAGCAAAGCTTTAGGGGTGCTCAGCTACGTAAGCAAGACACTTCTTCTGAGCCTAACTATCCAAGGACATGTGTATTAGTACAACAGCAAGATATTTTCACAAGCTGTCATCAAGATATTTTTCTGACTTGTATGTATCTCATCAAAATTTAAAGAGGCCAATAGGATTCTAAAATGAACTGGCACATAGACATATTCACATAATATGAGGACTGAGTATAAATATCTCTGTAGCAAAAATAATACAGCATGGTAAGTGTGTGTGTGTATGTACATAAACACAGAGATAGGCTTATACCTTAAGACTACGTGTACAGAAATATTTCAAGAGGTTTTTAAAGACAATAATATATACAACAGCTTCAATAAATGAAAAATTTTTAAGTAGGCAACTATTCTTCTGTCTGCCAACTTTTATAAACACTTACAAAAGAGATGTAAAAAACCTTTCAGTTACAACAAATCAAGCTAACACTAATTTAAGCTGGCTGCAAGATGTAGTCTCTTCATTCTTTCCCTGGCTTTCTGAGGATATTTTTGATTTTATGACAGATTAGCATAACAAATGAAAATTCTTTAGAAGCATTAGTGTTAATTAGTCTTCCTGGACAGTCCAAATGAGCTGCTGCATGATGAAATAAGGCCACAAAATATACAAGCTGATGTATCAATAAAAAAAAGGCTATACTTTCATCTGGCACGTGAACTTATTTGTATGTTATGACTATTTTTTACTTAAAAATATAACACTGTAAGATATATTTACTTGGCAGTATGTAATAGATAATTATGGAAAATATGTACATTAGGCATCCATTTTTTATTTTTCTAAATGCATCTTTTTGTTAATGCTGATAGTGAAATACATTACTGTCTGTCAAATGTACATCTGCTTTAGCAAGCTATCAATCCCTGTTCAATGGCTGGTTTCAGGCGTGATGATTCTAAGTGAGATATGGATCAAATGTTTTGAACATAAGCAAATGGGTACCATCAGAAGCACCATTTAATTACCCCTTCCATTATTTCATAAATTAATTGAAAAAAACACTTAAAGCCAAGAGAGGTAAACAGGTTTTCAGAAAAAAACCCAAACAACTGGCCAGACACTTATGTCTGCTTGTACTGAAGGAACTAGTATCTGCCCCAAACTGCTTAGAAATCCCTAGGAACAAAGAAAACAGCAAGATAAGTCAGGTCAGCTGTGCCATGGCATCTTTCACCCTCTCTCTTTTTTGGAAGAAACTCTTCCCAGCCTACCTACAGTCTCAAAATTGGGTTTTGATGAGAAAGCTTGGAACGACTGCACATGTTTTCTGGTGTTGTGCAAATACTGATTAACAGCTCTAATCTCAGTTTTCATGAAGTACCTAATCTGCATTGGTAAATTAGCGAATAAATGTTCTGTAATGGGGTCAAAACCCCACTGAATTCCCTAAGCCTAAGTGTTTACAGGTCATGTTCACAGAAACATTGTAATTGTACAAAAAAGGTCTCAATTCTTCATTTTCAACTTATATTTTACAGTTAAGTGGTGTCACTTTGTAGATGCATGTGTTTCCATGCAACAGGTTTAGTATGGGATTCATGACCCTAACTGGTCACTCAGGTGTCTTATGCTGGGCAAGGCACCCCCAGGAAGTCCTCATACCAGATGGGTTCTTGAGCCATCTAGAAGAGGACTTCTGAAACCTTCTTATCTCACAGGCAGTTTTTTAAAGCAGAGATTACCTCATGTAGTCCAGCATGCCCTTGTGAGATCATGCCATTGATATAAATTTCCATTTATAGACACTCTGAGAAAATCTATACCACCGGATAACTTAGCTCCCAGCCAAAGGTCTTTGATCCCAGCTACTCAAAAAGCACAACTGCTCATGTATATTCAGACTTTCCTTTGGGGGACTGAATCATCTACTTTCTCCAAATCACAATACCAGTGTGGTTTCAGAGGTGGATCTTTCCAGGCATCATGCCCAAAGAGTTGCCTCTGCCCTGCTCAGTCCTGTGACACTGCTCTAGCAAGGCCTGTGTCCCCTCAAACACTCACCTAAGCCATCTCACCATGCCCCAGGGTATGCAACACATATCCTGGGCTGAAGTTTGACAACCCCTACACTGATCTGCCACCCTGCTCATATGTTAGAAATTAAGAACAATCATACTACAGGTCCATCAAAACCCCATGGGAAGACACAGGCCACCCATGTGCTACTCATCCATCACTGCACTTAGTCTGCTCTAGAGATTTGCCCCTGTGCCATGGGCATAAGCCTCCTGTTGCACTGGATTAGGGCGGCAGGGATCTCTCCTTGGATCACATGTATTTAGCATTGTAGAAGCAACCAGTAATTGCAGTAAGTACTTCCATGGGAGAATAACGTTAGGAGATGTTCAACACAGGAAACTTTGATCTAACAAGCTTCACACTGAATTGACACAACTCTTGCCTTCCCCACAAAGCAGGCTGGTTTTATACATGTATTATATGTGCACAGCAGCCAGTGCTTACCTTAACAAAGACCCACCTCACTACACTGGATTTTGTCAGAAATCCTTCTTCTTTCTGTACCAGAAGGGCTTCTTTCTGATAGAGATCTCACTTGGGTTGGTGACTGAGATGATTTAAGGAACTCAAACACCCCACTCCACCCCAAATGTAGGTTTTAGCACCTCCTGCAGGCAACATATTCTCAGATGCTTCTAATGATGAGACGAAACCCATTACAGCTAGCTGTTCACTCTTGGCACAGTCCTGGAAGGACAGGCAGCAGTACAAAAGCAATTGCACTCCCTTCTTTCCACCCCCACATCCCAGAAGTGGGAGAGAGGATACACCACCAGAATGCCATGTCCCACATGTCCTTGCATCAGCAGTGACTAGCTGAAGCAGAGACTGATTCCTCATATAAAATAAAATTATTAAAAATAAACTCTGTGACTCATGTATTCATGGCAAGGAACAAGAACCTTTTATAAATGACTTCACTTGTTTTCTGTGGCCTAAACCAAACCTGACAATGTGAATTTTTCCCTGCTTAGATCTGTGATTGGTGTCAAAGGAACAGAGATTTTTTCCCCCCAGTTTGAAAGTGGGACCTGAGAAGGCGGTTATTTTCTAGGTCAAATCTCACCCATGTCAATCCTACAGTTGTAGGATGGTATTTCTGCATCACCAATAGATGTATCGTACTGGTACAATAAAATACTCATCTTTATAGAGAAGAACTCTCAATTGCTTACTGGTGTTCTTCAAAACCTCTTTAAATTCCTCATTTAGATATTCCTGATTGCAGTGAAACAAGTTACTGGAATTGTTACATTTCTTTCCTTAAGCTTTTCTTCAACTTTATTTTCCTGGTGAAATCAATTATTTTTAAATGCTAAGTTGACTGAGAAGGTGCTCCTTAGTGGGGCTTCTGGAATGTCTATGAAGCTTAAAGTAAGGTTGGTGCATATTCCCAAATGAAAGGATAAAATAAATCAACATGTGATTATTTCTGCAGTTCCTACCCTCTTCTGCATATTCCCACTCCATGTCCCATTTTTCCCCATGCAAGCATTTCCAATGCAACTGTTTCCTGAGCTGAGATGCAAATTGGATCACTGAAGCAATCCCATTAGAGAAACTCGGGTTTTTCTGGGTGGGAGAGTAGGGGTTTTTTTATCCCACACGATTTCAGCAGTCCTGTTTACAGGCTGGCCATACAAAGAATTGCATCCCTGCAAGCAAGGGCAAAGGATGACAATAAGCAGCTACGAAGGGCAACATGGAAACAGGAGCTTCCTGAGCTGTTTTTGTTTTTCTTTGCACCAGATCCAGCCAGCTAAGCACCCACTATTTCACTTCTTCTGTGTCAATGAGGAGAGTAGTAGGTAGGATCCAAACAAATGCCGCCTTCCTTAACAACCATCACTACAAGCCCCTGTTCTTACATCCATATCTATTTATCCATAAAATTACTTCAGCATAACCAACCTGGAAATCTGGAAGCAGAGCACCTTGTTAAATCATTGATTACTTGACTAACACAGCCTTTGCCTTCACTTACATTGTTCCCTGCATAACGTTTTTCCAGGTCTGAATATGTGGGGCTCCTTCACCTGTGCTTTTGTTACCTACTTTTACATCTGTCCAAATCTGACATGGATTTCATTCACTTCAAGCAGACTGTCAGGTTTGAGCTCAAATTCATTACGTGTGGCTTATCAGGTTTTTCTCTCAATTTCTGGACAATGACTCTGCCAAATGCAGAGCCAGTAAAAGACTAATAAAATGGTGGGCTCAGCTTTGGACCATTTCTAAACACTTACATTAGATGCTGGGATCAGCCTGGACTTTGCCTCTGTACTGATTTAACTACTTCAGATTAAGTTGAGACCAATAACATTAAGTTGATGCAAAACTCTGGCATGCAACTGTTTGCTAAAATGCTACTAGTATAATTTATTTTCCTGTGTGAATGAAATTCATGGACAATCAGGATTTTACAGTAATATAACTGCATTCATACAGTACTGCTGCTTTGTTTATTTTATATTAATTTTAAGGAAACAGTGATAAAATGGAATTCATTATTCACAAGTCTGACACCCATTAAACTGCCCTTTTTCCCCCTCACTTGTTTTTTTCCTCCCACATCTTTGCCCAGTTTACTTTGTTGTTGGGTAACTGTCTGGAGTAAGTATGTATTTAACAATTTTTTGTCCCTTTGACTTGATATGATTCTCCTTATTGATCTGAATGAAGGACTTACAAAAGAGAGTCATGAAAATATATCCTACTTACCTAACAAATGCTTTTAATGGGAAATTGTTCTGCTTTGCTTGCCAAACCTATTTACACTTTTTGATTGCCCCAGTAATAATGTGTTTGGTATTGATAGCAGAAGGCAGTTTTCCCCCCAAAGTGCTCAGAGACATCTTCTCCAGACAGAACCCCCACTCCCATCACCTGCATCGGGTGCAGGTTAACCCTGTTGGGACTCAGGTGATACTCCCTTCCCTTTTCTTGGCAGTGGCTGCTCCCTCTGCTGCCAGACTGCCACCAAGCATCATGTCCATTTGGCAGCTGCCCCTGCAACCTCCAGAAGCTCCCTGGCTCCATTTTCTCATTCCAGCTGGGCACAGAGGCACTGTCCACACACTGGTGTGTTCACAGTGCTTATGCCGGTTTGTGGTTATGCTGCTGGATACAGAAGGTTATTCAGATTCTTTCCTAGTCAAGGTGTCTTAGCTCCTGTCTAGGATGGGGCTGTAGCCAATACAGTCCAAAGTGGTCCTACCGGGTGCTCTGCATCTAGAGAACACTTATTTTCTGAGGACAAAACACACAGTGACATCAGTGCTCTTCAGTTTTATCTGTTGACAAGTTCCCTACCCATTTCTTTCCCTACTCTTTGATTTGGCGTGCAACCATCAGTAAACTTCCTGGGAAGTCTCCTCTTTGGAGGCAGTAGTTTCTGTAGCCCAGCTGCAGGAAAGAGACTGTTGTCTTTCTTGAGCCCACTAGACCATTCCAATGTCTGAGGTACCAGGTACAACAGTCCCAGAAAACTGTTGCCAAGGCTGTATGTTAACAAAGTCTCTTTCTTTTCTGGTTCTTCATTTGATCTATCACCTTTCTCAGTGGGCTTCAGACAAAGAATCACAGGATGGTTGAGGTTGGAAGTGACGTCTGGGAGTCATCTCTCCAACCCCCCTGCTGAAGCTGGGACACTCAGAGCTGCTCACCTGGGACTGTGACTTTAGAGATTTTGAACATCTCAAAGGATAGAGACTCCACAACCTCTGGGAAACCTGTCAGTGCTTGGTCACATCCCCATTGAAAAAGTGTTTCCAGATGTTCAGAGGGAACCTCCCAAGTTCCCTACAAAAAACTCATCACACAACTTGTGCCCATTGTCTCTGATTCTGTCACTGGGCACCACTGAGAAGGGCCTGGCTCTCTGCTCTTTTCACCCTCCCTTCAGGTTTTGATATCCATTGATGAGCTCCTCTGGAGCCTTCCCTTCTCCAGGCTGAACAGCCCCAGCTCTCTCAGCATCTCCTCATAGGAGAGATGCCACAGTTCATTCATCATATTTGGAGCCCATTCCTGAGGTCTCTCCAGTATGTCCATGGCTCAAGTGTACTGAGACCTCTGGCATTCTCTTCCAAATGATTCCAAAATGGTATAGAAGTCCTCTCTCCTATTTGTCAGAAGTCTTCGAGCATATTAAAACTGTCTACTTATTTTTTATTTTTGAAAAATGTTAAAGTCTGTTTAAAAAAATTAGCATTCAGCACTCCATTTTATTTATTAATATATTTTTTTTAAATTGTCCCCCCATGCTCTCAGCATCACCTTTTCCGATATAATTCTCATTTCCGACTGAGTGATTTGATCTTTGCTTTAAGATAATTTTTCATCTGTTGCTTATTTGGCTTTATTTCTTCTTGACCAGGTTTCACAGCTTCAGATTCTGTGTTGGCAGTTTCTTGGACAGTTTTCCTTTCCTGTTGACCAGATATAATCTCTGCCAGTATGGATGCTAAGTCCTCTATTGCTGGCCAAGCAAAAATCAATCATGCTGGATCTTACCGATATAAATCTACACCTAATGTAAATGTAATTTTCTTGGGAATTAATATCTACCGTAATATAAACTTTGCCACATTTTATGAATAATTATAAATATTAATTAATTATTCTAGCCCACTTACAAACATGTTTGTAAATAGACAGCTATCATGATAATTAAAACAGCAAGACAAGAGCAGCAAAACAGCTTCAGTCTAGCAGCTATATAAATACATATATTTAAGAATACTGCTTCTGCCTGTGTTTCTCAGGACAGGCCGTTGTTCAACTCCATACGCATGTGGACCTACTTTCCAGCTATTCTTGTTTCACATCTATATTGCAGAATCACTGTAGAGCCACAGGCAGGTTGAACCCCATTGTCCTCTAGACCATTCAAGCTTAGCACAAATACACAATCTAGCAACGAGAGCTTTCACTCAGCCAATTCTGCGTGCCCAGAAGTTCAGCTCAGCTTTTTCATCCTGAACAATGGGGAAGCAAGGGGGATAGCCTAATATTTTATCTTCTGTTTTGCCTACGTAGTCTTTGTCCACCAGCGTTTTGCGGCATTAAAGGCGAACCTCTTTCATGCAATAGCTTTCAAAAAGCCTTCCTCCTCTAGACAAGGCAACAATGAGTTAGAGTCACTGTTTGCTGTTATCCTGATCTGCTTTTCAAATGAATATGCCTTTTCTATTGTCTATGTAACTTGTTCTCCTCTTTCTGTGTGTTCCCACACCATGACACAATTTCTGGGTTGAATACAGGACAAAATTCTGAAAATTTGTTCTTCTGCTGCCTTGTCTCCCAAGGATCCCAGCTATCTCCCAAGGATCCCCCAATCCCTTTGAGCTTTGCCTGTACTTTTTTCACTGCTCCTATTCACACAACTTATTGAAATGTTTTTGTTTGTTTTTTGCTGTTTCCTTCCCTCTCCTTCAGTCGATGTTTGTAAAGCATTTAACACTACACCAGGCGGGTTAATTTACTGCACTGGTAAAACAGGCTATTTGGAGTGTCTTGCAACACTGACATGTTTTCAGCTTGAAAATCAGATGTCTCCATCCCAAAGGAAAGAATTCTTGCCAAAGCTTTGTTTATATCGATGCCAGGTGCAATCTGGCCCAACAGTGGTAATGACATATGAACACTAAACAGTTTGTAAAAAACGTGCCTCAAAATGAAATCTGAATCCTGTCTATAAAGACCCAGGTAAGAGTCTTACTAGGAATTCGCCTGGTGTAGGAAAGTATTTCTTTGTAGAAACATTAATTTGGCTTCTGGGCTCCCTTTAGTGTTATTAGTGGCTTCTGATTTCAATTTTTTTTCATTACAGTTTGTTTTTCTTTTGCTTCTGGTAGAGTTTTCAAAGCCACAGGTTTATTGTGTAGAAATATTTTGACAAAAATTACTGTATTTGATATTTTATTTTGTACATGGGTCTTGCATGTATGATTTACAAAATAAACCTTTCCTTTTTTTGCCTCACAGAGAGCAACCCTGATTTGGTGAAAATTAGAAATACTGCAATGCAAAGTGCACTGCAGCACCCCTTGAAAGGGAATTGCCAGAATTGAATTGAATCCCCTTCTTCTTAAACGAGTTCAAAATAGGCTTTCATACCTAGAGGAGATTTCTTTGGTTGCTGAAAAGTTAAACCTGTGTAAGAGTCCTGACCCTTAGATTAAGTAACTCCCTGCCCATAGTGTGAAAGCATGAAAAACCCTGGCAGGCTGCAACTTGCTTATGTTTGTCTGCGCTCTATAATGGTCATGTCCTTTGCAAACTTTATGGTCAGATAAAACTAGAAAACAGCAGTGGGTTGACACACTGAGAGGTTTTTAAAATACGCCCAGATTTTGTTTGCAAATCTGTATTAAATTGACACTCCCACTAAATCAGCATCCATTTAAATGAAGATCTGGCCCAAAAAAATAAATGACATTTATGTAGTGTTCAGATTCTTCTCTCTTCAGAGGGCCAACATTAAAACCAAATGCTCGCTGCTGCTATTGAGTATGTGTGCTGCAGTAAGGAAGGTGGCTAGTGGGATCTCTGTGTCATACAGGCATAGAGCAAATCACTTCCTCAAAGAGTAAAACAAATGAAAGCCCAAGCACAACAGCAATATGAGACTATTTGACAAAAAGCTATTCATGTGGGAAGCCATTACCTCACCACATACCTAAGTGTGAGCCAGTGGCTTTGGGTTTTGTCTTGAGAAGAACTCTGAGGGAAATTTTCAGAATGCTTTCCCCATGTTTGAAGTAAAATCAGAAGATCAGTATGCCTTTAAAATGAGAGAAAAACCACTTAATACTTTAACTCAAACTTCACAAATCATGATTCTTGAATCAGTGCCTCATCAGAAAAGGAAAGATTCAGATTTGCAGATGGCAAGTCGCTTGCTGCAATCTGAAAGGGTCTATACTATAATGGCAAAAAACATGACTATATACACTTTCTTCCTCTGTCCATCTGCCACTGTTATAGTCTAGTGCGGGGGTGATCTTATTTAAATTTGGACTGTTTGCAGGCTGATTTCTCATTTCTGCAATCATTAGGTTTGTCACAAAAAGAGTAAATAGATTTAAAAAAATGCAACAAACCAACAACTGCTGCCCTGGTGCTGTGTGACTTAAACAGTGAAATCATTGCAAAAGACTTCCACTGAAGAAATCTGCAAACATCTGCTGCTGGTCTGCACTGTATCTCTTTCACTGACTGTATGTACATGGAGTGTACATGGAGTACACATGGAAGGAATCTTCTTGATGCTTGCGAGCATTTTCTGAAATGGAAGATGCAGAATAGTGACCAGACAGACCAAGAATAACAGAAGAGAAATGCATTAATAATAGAAAATGAGTAATGCAAATGGATATTTAATTTATTAATATTTAAAGGTCATAGGAAGAGTCATCTTGTTTTACTCACTTATTATTCTCCTTCATCCAGGCAAATTATACAGTAGTTTGCCCTGCAAGCTAGTTTCTCCCACACTCATTTTGTAAGAAAAAATGTCAGTGGACAGAGGTATGTATTTATCAAGACACAGAGACATTGAAGAGCTGTCAGGAAGCATGGCTGCAAACATCAGATCATTCACCTTTCCCCTTGCTCAGGACTTGCCAAGTACAGGACGGTGGATTTTTGTTTGCTTGTTTTTCAGAGGGAGTGGATTTGCCAAAAAGAAGCCTTTGTGTCTTCTGCCATCAAACCCTCATTGTTGCAGGGACCACTTGGTGGACCTGTCTCCTGCAGCAGTGGTCCTCATGGACAAATTACCCCAGTTCAGGCTGGTCCCCTGTGCTTTCCTCATGCCATTGGGCTTCCAGAGGCACTGGTCCACCAAGGAGTTGTCCCCACTGCTCTGCAGAGTCATCCCCCAGCACATCCTGCTCCCCAGAAGGCAAGCTGGCAAGTGCAGGCAACAGAAACAGCTGGCTAAAGCTGCCAGCTCTGCCAAGCTGATGGCAGAGGAATTGCAGCAAATAATGGAAATTGGCTCCTTAACATGTTATGCTTTTTAAATAGCCTGTGATGTTACAGATGCATATAGTTGTTTTAGGGCTTGTAGTGTTTTAGGGCTTGTAGGTCACTAGCTCAGGGGCTCTGAAAAAGTAATATCTGAAGAAGACTTTTAAAGGATTACCT
>JAWWEU010000001.1:79556448-79578219 GCA_035583155.1 Acropternis orthonyx | reverse complement strand
TGTTTTAGGGCTTGTAGGTCACTAGCTCAGGGGCTCTGAAAAAGTAATATCTGAAGAAGACTTTTAAAGGATTACCTTTAAATAGCTTATTCTGTGAAAATGAAAAAAATATCAAAGCAAAATTATTGCAGAACACTGATTCCCCTCTCCTTTGCACTGCAGAAGAGGTGTCAGTGTGCAAGCTGGAAACTCAAGCCCATTGGGACAGTAGATATTTTGGATCTGTGTTTTTTTGCAAGATGGAAGAAAACAAAGCAGCTGCCAGTAATGTTTCATCCTGCTCTGAGTCCCATGGCAACTCCACCAGTGAAGAGGGAAGATGAGTTTGGCCCATTAATCAGCAGTACCTTGCAAAGTGTATTTTCTAGGTATAAGCCATTTGCTTTGTCTAAATACTAGTGAAGACCTTTTGGTGACTTTTTTCCCCCCTTTTTTTTCCCTTTAAATTTAAAAGGAACTCAGACTTTGTTATAGTTTGCATTCAGTATTTGTCCTCCATCAAGACAGTATTGATAATCAGGCATGCATGTTGTTCTGATGTTGCTGAAAACAGCGGTAAAGAGCACTGAAGAACATTATCTGCTGGGGATCTGAAAATTTATGAACGTAAATGTATTTGTTCAATATAAGACAATGAATAGGCAGGACACATTTTGTTGCACAGTTCTGAAATTAGGATCTTTGTCTAAAGCTGATGTAAAAAATAAATGGGTTTTAAGCTATGTAAGGCTTAAACTATCCAGCATCTTTGTCACTTTTTCCATGTCAAGTGGATACAGACTGTAGTGATTCTGATAAGGAGGTTTTTCACATCCATTTCTACCCATAGTAACCCAAGACACAGAGGGGGGTGAAGAACAAGGGTCACATTTATAATCTGGAATGCTGCAAAATGTATCTCTTCGAGTTTTCAGCTGAACCAAGATATTTATCTTAACAAGATCTAATTAGACCTAATTTCCATAGCATATCAATTATTTTCCTCATTACAGTAGCTAATGCCATGTTCAGATATCATGGCAATCAAGCTTGCGATTTCTGGAAAACTGGTTAGAAGGCTTAGTATTAAGTGTGTTTCCAACTGTGAAATTTATCCTTCTGAGCAATGCCTCCCAGTTTACTCACTTTGTTCCAGGATTCTCTGCAGCATATGGCCACTGGAACCCATTAAATAACACAAAGTAAGACAAAGTCAGCGATGAGTCAAAAATAGCTGCACTAGTGAATCGCCTTTCAAAATTCTGTCTCTAACAAGAAAAATAATGAAGAATAAGACATGCAATTAGAAGAAATTAAGGTCAATTTTCAGGCCGGGTTGCCTACATGGTGGTTTCGAAATTCACGTTAGGCACCTCAAATAAAAGCAGTCTGATTGAACACCTGCAGCTCTTGGCAATGCACTTGTGTATATAAGGCAGCCAGGCAATTCTTGTACAGAGACGCTCTACATTTCGATTTTATTTTCCCCATTACCTGAAACTCCTAAAACTCCTAAAACTCCAGGTCCTAATTGCTAGGTTTGACATGTTTCTTTTTCCTCCTAAGGAAGATACCCAGTGCTTCCAGTGCATGACCATATGTGTGCCATATACTTGTTGGACAAATCCCATTTGCTCAGCATGAGAGTGAAGGCACTCATTTTTATTTCAGGAGCTTGTCGCAATGTATCTGGTCAAATCCGTTGTCGCAATATACTTGGATTCCTTGCATCCAGACTGAGTCATCTTAAAAGTTAGGTGTCTGCTCTGAGGATTTTGCTAGAGCTTTTTTACAGTCTGTAGTGAAAGGTCAGTATATCTGGAAGATTTATCTCTCCTAGAGTGGTAGCCTAAGACATAGTGATTATTTGTTCTTTGGAGGTACCCAGTTTCCTTGGCTGAAGGACCTTCTTCCTAAAGAGCTACAACAGGCAAGTTGAGTCTCACCTCAGTGTTTTCAGGGCTGGTGTCTTCAATCCCAGATGAGACGCACAACGCTTTGCTGATATGAAAGGTCTAACTAGAGACCTCTGCTCTAAGAATATTGCACAGTGGATCTGAGCTCAACATATGGTTATACTGACATGCTGCATGGCTGAGGGCAGGGACATGCTTCCATTCACAGCTATACCTTAACCAAACACTAGTCAGCTACATTCATTTCCTCTCATTTAAAATATATCTAGCGCTTTGAATGGGTGCATTTTGAATGAGGCACAGAAAACATGCAAGTTTCTGAATGAAAGGAATTCTTTACTTGATGTATTTTCATAGACTCACAGAACAGTTTTGAAGCTTTGTAGTTATTATTATTACTTGGTTGCTTTTGTATCCAATTCCCTTCATTCACAAATAAAAAAATGCTTCATCTCGCCATCCAAATAATAATATTCAGAAAAAATATCCCAGGAAATAAACAACTGTGCTCTCCTGACCTCTGTTATGAACAATAAAAAGCTACCTAAGAGTCCACAGGCTGTACATACTGTGTCTGTCCCCTTATACCTAAGCATGTCTATGAATTTAATGGGCATATTCAGGTATCATGCAGATCGGAATCCAGCCACATAACTCCTAATTGATTTGAAATTATATGGATGGTAATGGTGCCAGAAGACAATTTAGTTTGCTCTTTCATACTGAGCTGAAGTTGTTTGGTTTTCTTAAAAGAAATAAAACTGATAATTGTCACTACAGTAAGTAAATATGTCTGAATACATGCAGAAAGCAGATCTATTGGGTAAGAAGGTTACAGAATCTCATTTTGTGGTCCATCTGCTCCCTCTTAGCTTCCCAAGCCAACAGACACTAATCTGGGATGAAGAAACTGACAGGACATGGGGGAGGAGTAGACGGTCATGATTCCATCTTATTTCAGCTTTTTGATATATGTGCTCATGCCATTTTGATATAATGGAAGGAAAATAACATGAAGTCAGGATGACAATCAAACAATTATGCATTGCAGCAGCATTTTACTGTTCAAGACTTTCTCACAATTTCAGTGTAATTTATGTATTTTACCACTGAGATCTGAGCACTCAAAATTAATGTTCAAGGAGAAAAGGATTCATTCCTGGAAAAGATTGTTAAGCAAATCACATGCTGAAATAAACAACAAAATAATCAGATTGAGTTAAGAAAAGTGTCCAGGGTACTCCTGTTGGATTTTTTTCCCTAATTTGTATCTACACTGATGATCTTGGAGCAAATGTGAACATCATTGTATTAAAAATTTCTAGCAACTCTAACATGAAAAAAGCCCCAAAACCAGCAACAGCAGTGTGAAAGGATGAGAATTAAATAAAAAAAAGAGATAAGGATAGAAACAAAATTCAAGCCACAGACCATCAGTGAGAAAGACAAAGCCAAGGTGGCAGTGTGGTAAACGAGGGATGCCAAATGAGGAAGGGCTGTGTGACTGTGCACTATTTAAAAAACCCAGCCAACGGAGCTGTATTGTGTCACCTCCATCTCTGTGCAGCTCAGCAACAACAGTATTGCCAGTCTTTATTTCTATTGCCGGTCACTTTGTCATCAGAAAGATCATAATAAATAGAAATAAATTTCTAAGGAAGCAAGAAGGAGCAAAGTAAAAAACAGATTAAAAGAGATAAATACATTTTTTTTGTTTAACTATAGTCAAGCTGCAAAGCATGTACAAAGAATTTAAGCATCTGAACACTTCACTAAAAGTGGTCAGATCTTGAACATAGCAAAAGAGAAGCATCACTAGCATTTTGGTTAAGTACTATGAAGAAGTTGCAAAAACCAAAGCTGTTGTCAGTGGGGAAGTGTGCCTAATGACCAAAGCACCTAATCCAAGATTTAAGAATAATTTTGACCACATGATGTGAAGCACTGGCACAGCATAAGATCCCTCTGCCAGGTGAAGGCTGTTCATACTTTCTAAAAGGGTGACTTTGGCTCAGATAGCAGCTGTGGATGTGCATAAAAACGACTGAACTTCCCTCAATTAACCATGGATTTCTTATGGATTCCTTCTTATCCCCTTCCCTTTCCCAGTCCTCCAAAACCACCTGGTTGTCCCTTGGATGTGGTTACACTCCCTTATGTGCAGAGCCATGATGATTCACGAAGAAGTCGGTTTAACTTCGATGATTTTGTGCCCACTACAAAACACCTGAACTGGCTGAATTGCTCCCAAGACCACACCAAACAGTAGCACTTGTGCTGCCAATCACCAGTGTTCGGGCTGAGCCTGGTGGCCCCAACCAAACACCAGGATTTGGTCATGGCAATGAATTCACTTGGGTTGTGAAGGTAGCAGCCACACAGGGGCAATGAGGGGGAGTTCCGGACATCACCATGCACATGCCGGGTGGATATTTTAGGACACTAGAACAGTAGGCAGTCAAGGGAAAGATTCGAACTAAACCTATGGCGTGGTCAAGGACAATGACAGAAATTCGAGGTCAGCTGTACAAGAAACTGACCTGCATCCAAAGAAGGACACAGACACAGCTGTAAATGCAACAGGAGGTTCCCTGGAGAAGCTGTCATCCTTTGACTAAGGACAGCTCAGTTCTTTCCATAAGAGGTTAACGACCATAGATGGAGAAGAGATGACTGGAGGGAACCTCTGTGAAACATTGGTTTCCAAAGAGATCCATAAATTGGCTTGACTTCCATATCCCTTGGTGTGAAAGCAGTGTTTGGAGGATCTTTGTTTTTTTCTGGGCAAAAGAGTAACTTTGTGCAGCTCCATTTTTTCTCACACATATACACACCTATATAGATGCCTCAGTCTTGCATATCCCAAACCAGCCAGGCTCTTACACAAGGTCTAAACTTTCCATGGCCTTGGGCCTTTCTCCTTATGGGCTTGATCTCCCTAGGATTAATGGCCATGAATCACATGGTATTGATTTTCTGAGAGCCAGGAATTTCATACAGCAAAGCCAGTACATAATTACAGCTCTTCCTCTGAACCTCACCCAATGCATCAGAATATGTAAAAATCAAACTTGAACTTGAGGTAACAAAAAGGATTCCCAGCACAGCAAGCTTTTCCAGACAAACCTGCCCAGAACTGTTCTCTTATGATTTAATGTACTGCAGGCACAGTATGCAGTCACGAAATAAGGGCAGGCTTGGCATGAGCGAAGATGCGCATTCATCAGCCTAGAAGAGCCTGGACCCAAGTCACATCCTCCAGTCTGTGTGGTGCCTTCAAATGGTCAGAGTGATCACCAAAGTCAATCTAAGCTCCTTCTCCTCACTCTCTCACTCTCTTGTATTTTGGAAGCTGGTCTTGATGCATTCATCTTTCACTGATCCTGTCAAAAATTCTCTATTCCTCAGAAGAAAGAAGGAAATAACTTTACCCTTCTGCCTGCACTGGATCAGGAATCCCTGGAATGAGAGGCAGTCTCTTGGTGTCTAATAGTCCTTGACTGGATTATTTAATGAACATACTCTGTTGTTTTTTGACTGATGGTCATTTCCACGCTATCGAGAGGGAAAAGAGCCTAACTATGCATTGTGTGAAACAGAGCTGCTTTTCAATTTGCTTGAAACATGCCACTTGATAATTTTTCTTGTTTGAAGCATCTTGGCATCTGCAACCAAAGGCAGACAATTCAAGGACACAGCTGGTCCTACAGGCTCTAGAGAAACCCTGGGAACAAAACCAGGGCTGCAGAGTTGAGAGAAGACACCACAGAGTGAATGTGCAAAATCAGACTTGGCAGAGAAAGCCACCATGAGCATGGAGAACAGCCATGCTTCAGTGAGTGCCTCAGTGGAAAATGTAAGGGCCTTTGTCCAGAACATCAGAAGTCAGCTAATGAATAATACAGTAACAACACTTTCTCCTCCTCTAAATCCCATGTCCAGCCTTTAGATCCCATCTCTTGATGAAGCTGGAAAGCCCAATGCAAGGAAAGACTGCTTTGACAACCCACATGTCCATCACCTGTGGGAAGAGAGGGCCAAGAGCTTTGCTACCTTTCACTTTGCAGCCCTGAACACTTGGTAGTATAGCAGAGAAGCCTGTGCAGTCACCAGCTTCCAGGTGGCCATGGCAGTGATTTTGTTCCCTGTTTGCAAGGGCATTCATCAGCTATGAACCTGGTCCTTCTCATCTTGCAGCTCTTGCTCTGCTGGCGAGTCCTCACTGTGCTGCTGCTGGACCCCATGTTCTTTCCTGCTCCTGCAGGACAGACATTGGAGTGCTCTGGAAGCCCAGACCCACCTGCACCCTGGCTTTCCCTGTGCACGACCTGGAAATGGTACATGATGCTGGAGATTCTCAGCACAGCTCTGATCCCCCTTGTAGGGTCTTTGCTGTCTCCTGGCACATGGTTCTGTGCTGTGTGAGCTGCCAAAAAGCAAAGGGCATCCTGGAAATGGCACAGAGTTTCTGTGGCAGGTTATCTGATGTGGTCACCAGTGTCCCACACTGCAGGGAGTGGGAAAGCCAAATGCGATGTGGCAGGGGATGCCATGCACCAGACCCACATCCCACATGGGCAAAACCAGTGTCCCACATGCCCTGCTCTGCTCAGCAGCGGTACCTCATTCTGAGCCACATACACTGACTCAGCAGTGCATCAGATCATGCAGCACCAGCCTGGAACTGACTGGCTTGGGAAAGAGCTGGCTACTGGAGTGGTGAGACCTGACAGGTGGCACACAGATGGAAAGAAACTAAACCTCTGTCATGTGCTTCTGTTTGATTCACTGCAAATTCCTTTCTGTGGAAGGAAAAAAAATCATGTCTTGGTTTAGACCAAAGATCTGGATTTGGAAGATCACAAAATACTTCAGCTCCCATAGGGAATTAAAGACTAAACAAAATCAAAAGCTCTGGAAAAATGAATAGTCTTACTTCTCTGCACATGAATCTTGGAATCCCACCTTTAGATACATCCAAGCATTAGGTGAAACCACAACTTGTGGCTCTTCTGCTTTCACTCAGCCACTTACTACCACATAACTTGGTTCAGATAGAGGTATCTGTCCTGAAAACAGTATCCATGATTTCTAAAATCCAGGCAAGTCAAAGCATTGTAAGGATTTACTGCTCATGTTAAAATACCAGATGCAGTAACTTCTTAAAGAAGGAAGCAATGCCAGCCAAAAACAACGTAGGTGGGTAGGCTGAAGGAGCTAACTAATCCATCCCAACTGGGCACACCTAGAAGGAACTGCTGCCAACAATATATGTAAGAGAAACTACTTGTTGCTGTAAAATGCACCCTGAAAACAGTTTTAAACAGAATTACCATGAAAATATGGGTGTTCAGATGAATGAATTAAAAGCAAATACAATTTGATTGGTTCATAAAAAATGCAATTGATTTTTTTCTGCAGATAGATCAAAATACACAATTTTTAAAGGAGAACCCGAATAATCCTATATGCTTTAGGTCCAATATATTTAGCAACAGCCAAATTTAAGAGATTTAAATGGCGCTTTACACGGGTGTCAGATAAGAATCCAGCCCCCTTGATTCCAGACCATGCAGGGCTAATGCTGTCCTCTGCCCAGTACCAGACTCCCACTCTTCCCACCAAAATAACATTTGCTTACTAATGGCTCTTTCTCCAAAAGGTGTAAACGGGTCCTTGTTTGAGCTCATCACAGATTCAGCTATATTCTTTTATCTTCAGTAATCTGGAGATTTTTTTCCCCTGCATAATACTTTCTGTGTTCCACTCGCTGCTATTTGCTAGAGAAAGACTCTTGGGCTTTTTGCCCTTTGTATTTCCTCTCTGCTTTCATGTGGAGAAGACTGCCAACGTGGGATTTGCAAACTGCTGCCAATATGGGATTTGTGCTGCTGCGGCTGCCAATCTTTAATTTAGCATATGTATAAAGCTAATTTTTGGACACGATGCTAGTGCCTGGCATCTCTGCAGGAGTCAGCCAGGTTGTAATGTTTGTATTGTACTGCGCTATAAAAAACAATAAAAAGAAAATATAAAGGAAAAAGCCTTTTATCTCTAGCTTTATAGCTACAGATATGGTCTAAATACTTGTATTCTCCCTCTGCATCTAAAATTCACTTCCTCCTTTCTGTGTTGTACCCCTTTCTTTTAGATTTGCAGTTTGTGTTGCCTGTAGTAGGAATCAATGATAGGCTTCTGCTCCCTACTGAGCATATCTTCATATTAAAATGTATAAATTCAACTCTTTAGAGGGAGAAAAAAAGATGAGTTTCCCTTTAATTATATTTAAACTACACAGGCATATGCATGAAGTAATACTTTCTCCTTTTTAAAAATATTTTAATACAGGCAGTCAGAGTGAAAAATAAAATAATTCAGGAAACATCTTTCTTATAGAAAACCTAAGCTTGACTACCCTTCTTTGGCAAGGACATCTACAGTTCGGGAGGATGTTCCTGCAGTGAATTCTCTAAAATACGGCTGTGCCATTCTGGCTGCTGTGTGGGAGCCGGAGTGAGCCAAACTCCAGCTCCAGGAGCCCCCATTTGGAGCATCCCATGCAGCCCCAGGGAGCTCCTTGGCCATGCCTGGGAGCAGGCAAAGGGGAAAGCTGCTGAGGAAGCCAGGGCTACCAGGCAGGCAGAAGAAAGAAGCTTTATGCTGCCCCATGATGGTGGCTATAGCAGGACAAAGGGTGGTACAGCTCTCAGTGGCCCTAGATTTATAGGAAGAAAAGGATTCCTAGGGAGAGACAGTTCATAGTTCTTCCTTGCAGAGGGAATTTTCTAAACTTTTGCTCAAAACTATTCCAGCCCTTGTACTCGAAGAGGGGATGTTCACTAGAAGAGGTGCAGCATGAAGGAAATTGCAGAGAATGGACTGGAGTTTGGAAGAGCATGGCAGAGCACAACAGTGCAAACTGAGCTAGTGACCTAAAGGAGGACCCACTGACTGCAACCAGTTTGAGTATCTTTCCCCAAATTCAGAGGAAAAAAATCATCTGGCAAACACAGAAATATGAGGGTTTTGTACATTTCCTTTTTACAAATATTTAGTATACCCACAGGCTGCAGAGTCTATTTTGATTTTTTTTCCTTATCAACAGAGATTTTTGCTATTTCTTCTTCCATGACAGATATCAGATGAAGGAAAAAGATATTGCACCATCCTGACATAATTTTTCCATTTTAATTATTGTGATTTAAATTACCCCATCTACAGAAATTCACAATATAGCGTTGACTACCCAGTAATAGAAGGTAGTTTTTCCACATGGCTAGACTGGTATTTTCTAAGAAGGAGATCTCCTAGCTTGCCTACTTTCGCAGCAGCAGTGCCATGTGCCATAATGAGACAGGATTATTGTTACAACTGCTCTTGAAGGCCTCTCTCCCCAGGCAGCCAAAGAATGACTGAGTCACACAGGTGTTGCATTTGCTGTAATGAGACCGACAAACCCCCAAAACTCACATCCAGAACAATCCCCCATGTATCCACGCCTCTGGCAGAGGATATGGGGAGGTGAGAACAAAACTGCTGATGATGGGAAAAAACAAATAAAACCCAATTATTTTAAATAAATAAATAAGGGTGGGACCGTTCTAATGTTAATATACCCTGCACAGTCATGCAGAAACCCCAGAGTTTGATTTCTAATCCCAGTCTCTTGTTCCCCTGGCTGGCAGGAAGCACGCACGGGGTGGAAGGAGGTGCCGTGCATCACTCAGCAGCAGCCCCTCCAGCTGCCTAATGAAAGGGGCTGACAGGTTCTTATGGGAGACCCATCCAGTCCGCCTTGGCTGGGAGGATGATGGCCTTGGCACAAAGCATTGCGCCACAGGAGGAGATTTTTTTCCTGGCTTTATAAGCTACATCCTTGAGGCCCTGTGTCGCTGCCAACTTCTGCCCAATGCAGGACTGTCTAGGACTCCCTCTGGGGCTCATCTGTCAGTTGGAGAAGCTGTTATTGAGAAACACAGGATACCCTCTCGCAGACCACGCTGAGTCTGGACCACCCTTGCTGAGCTTCCTGCACCTGCTGGCTGGGAGACCGAACATCAGGACTGGGAATAGTCACAAGAACAGTACCACTGACAGGAAGCATAAGGGCCAAACAATTATTTATCTTGTGCTAGGAGTTTATAAGGTGGGCATTGTGAGGAGTCCTCTGTAAGTTAGAAATCAGCTCTATTCCCAGAGTGCTGATGCATCAGAAAGCCCTACTGACAGACACCTCAGGAATATGGAAAGGATTAGCACTCTGAATGCCAGGATGGTGTCACCAATGTTGTGCTCACGTCAGCAACTGTGTTTTGAGCCCCTCACCTTCTTCCATCATGGGAGCAGCAGGAGGAAATGCTTTTATCTTTTCAGTGTCAAGTGGAACTGGACAAACGTGGGACAAATACTATTTTATAGAGCTTTGAGAAGCTTTAGCCTTACAACACAAACATTAACTTCCAATCTGTACTGGAGAGAAGGTGGGGGGATTTCTGCATCTTTGCTTTGCTTTGTAAACTCTTCTCCTGGGCAGCAGGCTGGAAGCACTGGTGAGTGCTCTGCGGAGTTATTCCTTGTGACTAAGGTCTTATTTCCACCAGGATTACCTGCTGTGGTTTGGATCAGTCATTTGATTTCACAGCACACAGGGCTACCCTCTGCTATGATCCAATGGCATCTGAAGCAAAGCAAGCAGTTAAGGAAGCTTCAGGTTTGTCTACCAGGATAAAACCTACCACAAGTTTTGTTTCACCTGTATCTGGCCCTTCTCTTCTGATTAAATACCATGATTTAATAGGCTTGCCTGATGCAAGCAGTGCCCAGGCACTGTTTTCCCTAACAAGGTATCACACAAACTCATGCAAGTACTGTTCATCCACGAGATGAAGATACTACCCCTGGACTGAAAGCACAGGCCAGTTTGTGTCTGAACAACCACTGGTGACTTTGCTAAATCTGCCAGAAAAGGGGCTGCTACTGAGTCTTGTTGCTATCAGAGGGTTAAGATCTTTGACAGTGCCAACCAGGAATAAATCTGAATCAAGGGATAAAATGCATGCTGCATCATGAAACCCATTCAGAAGCCTACACAAAACTGAGTCCAACCAAAACAACAACAATGAGCTTTTCGAGAGGTCTTGGTATGACCTCATCATTGACCTACTGATTCACCATTCAGTTAGGCAAAGGATTAATATGACACTAGTCTTTCCCAATCATGTGAGAAGGGTACCAAATAAAATGGAGTCACTGGTGTGAAACATGAAATTATCCTCTCACATTTCATCTGTCAATTATTTCACATCAGCAGTCAAGGAAAACAGATGTAATGAACAGCTCATCATTCAAAACAATCACCCACTAAACCCAATTCCCTCACTAAATATATTCAGGGGATGATCAGCAACGGTTGGATTTACACACGATGTGAGTTGAGTTCACTGGCCTGTTTTCCATGTTGGACCACACCGGCCCAGCTGTACTCCACACTTCTGAGGGTCCAGGCAGTTGCCCACTCCCAGCACATGATCCCTCACTGTACAATGCCATATCCTCAAATAGAAACACAATGCCCTAACATAATTTACTTGATATCCTGGGCATTTACATCCCCTGGTGTACCAGGGCTCAAAAACCCCCTATCTGTGCAGGGCAATAAAATAAGGACAATCATATAGTCAGGGTAGGAGATAATCACCATTGTGTGCAAGGTAGATCAAAATCAAGAGTGAAGGTGAGGGCACGTCAAACGTGAAGACTATAGTTTCACTTCAAAAAAGACTGATGTTCCCCCAAACAAACCATATTTAACAGGCAGGCAGACACCCCAAACTTTTCCATCTATTTTCTTCAAGTCCTTGCTCTTGACAACCTTTGCCATCCTACCCATGTCTGACTTCAGGACTACCAAAGGCTGAACACCTCTGACTGTATCTCAGTGTAAGAAGTACCTTAAAATTGCACAGATGAGATAAATATCACTGCAGACTGTTATTTAAAAATGTGTCACTATGACTAATGGGATAAGAAAAAATAGTAATTTTTATTTCTCATAATACCTTTGCTGACATAAATATTAGAAATGGATGATATATGGTTAATGGAGCACTGCTGAAGCACGGGCAGTCACACAAGAGTGAAGTTTCCCACCTAATTGCCCAAACATGCCAACAAACCGCAGCACCTCGGTGGTCTGGTTACTCACTGATATTTCAGTTGTTCAGCTGCCGCAGCCACAGACACAGTGAATTTTGAATTAAACACTACTGCTCAGCGATGCTGACACTCACAGTCAAGCATATCTTGATGAAATTAGAGATGCAGAAAATATTTTTTGACAGAGTGCACGAGCAAAACAGCCAGAAGTGCAGCGAGTTCGGTGTGAATGGCTCGTGCAGAGAGAGAGACCAGGGAGATGTTAAAAATTGGACTCTCTGATTTTGGCAGGAAGAGGCAAATTTTATTAGCAATCTATGCCGCAAACATAACTTTCCGACTATTAACAGGTTTTAGTTGCCAAAAGAAAATCACTATTTCTGATTGCTTCTCAGTTTTTACATTTATAACGGAAAGGGAAAAAAGGGGAAGGCAAACAAACATATCTTCATTATGTAAAATATCAGGTAAGTGTAGGATAAGGTAGCTCTCCCGTTTAACAAAATCTTCACAAATGAAAACACTTTACGACCTTCTGCCCAAACCCAGCATCTGTAATTCCACAACAATTTAGCACACACGCATTAAAAATGTGCAGGAAAATTTTGAAAAACATCATAGACTAAATAGGAATTGGTAAAAATAAGACCGGTTATTCTTACTGTTGCTATTTATTACCTAGCATGTGTGGTCTTAAAAATCTAAGGGCACTTCGTTTCTTGAAGAAACACATTGTATTCTGATTTCCCTTTGAGGTTAACGGAATGGAAATTTAAAATTAGTAGTGCAAGAGACAGCAGTATTACTTCCAACCTGTAAAGCTCCAAACCCTACCTGTTTTACTGTATTTCTTCCTAGCCTAGAAGGAAAATACAGCCTTTCTGGCTCCGCAAGTAGTGCTGTAATCTCTGAGCAGAAGAAATTGCTATGAAACAATACTTTAACTGTCTTTGACTCAGAGGTTTGGATGGGCTAAATGAGACTTTTGAAGCAGCATGTCTAAACTCCAATGAAAACATCCTCAGCTTTTTAGAAGGTACTTAAAAGTTCACTAAGACACAGCATGTGAAAATTAGTAGCTAGCTCCTTTGCAGAGAATGGCTGGCAAGCTTGACTAGGAAATACCCTTTAGTCATAGTAGAGAGAGCGGCCCTTGGGGAAGGGCCCAGATGGACTTGGCTCCCATGGGCAGCTTCTTTGCCCAGCCAGAAACACACTGCTTGCCACGAAACCCAAACCAGCTGTTCTCAATCACAAGATGATAGAGCTAATAATTGCAAAGGTGGCTTTATCCAGTGCTCTGATCATGCTAACTAAGGTGACCACACACGTGAGCTTTCCAGTTACATTAAGAAAGCATTGATTAGCTGCTCTGTAAGGTGTGGGGACATTTCCTACCCTGCATTGCCACAACATGGCCAGCTATGTACTAAGTTTACAGATGACATGGTCTTGAAAACAAAATAGAAATTCTCTTGCATGTTTTTAGTGGAGCCGTGGATGTTGTTGAGAAGACATTGGAGAGCTGAGCAGTGCCTGGAGTGCAGTGGTTTGGAACCCATTCAGATGACAAAGCTGAAGGAGCAACAGTGTGTCTGGGAACAAGGCAGGAGGGATGTGTTCAGCAACGAGCTCCCTGGACTACAACGTGCCAGATAAAGCACACAGCTACCGATGGCCACTGTTTCTTGTTTGTCTCCGTGGATGGGCACAGCCAGGCATGTGTGGCAGTGGAGACTCACCCTGAGACCGCTGAGGGCCCTGGATGCTGCCAGCAGCACTGCCATGCGATAGCCTTGGGTCATGGCACTCTCTTTTCCCTCCATGAAATATTCCCAGAGCAGAAGGGACATGTAGTCCAGGTGACAGTCCAGATGAGCAGGAAGCACCCCATCCTCCCAGGAGTCGCACTGGACTCCAGCCTCTGGTAGGACCCAGCCAAAAGGGCAGACCTGATGTTCCTGCAACTGGCCACACTCATGTCGAGCTCAGCTCCTGCACGCAGTCTGGGCCCCCAGAGACAGCACAGAGGGGCAAGGGGACAATGAAACCCAATCTTCCTTTTGTCCTTCTGCTAGACAGCAGAGGGACCCCCGCACGTGCGTGCCTGCATTTTGAAGCCAGGCCCTGAGAGATGCAGCAACCATGGCAGGCTCTGCGTGCCGTGCCCCACCAGGCGCCCGCTGCGCCGGCGTGGCTCTGCACCCACCCCTACTGCTAGCTCCCTCGCAGTGCAACAATTTACCCTTGAATAAATTAGCAATAATTGGAAATCCACTTCACTGGACCTTACACAGCATCACTAATGTGACTCACTTTTTAGCTCTGTTCCTTTAGTGTGACTACTCGGCAAAGAGGGTGCCTTAGAAAAGAGAAGAACCAGTAAACTTTATGCTGTGGAAAAAGAAATGACAGTCTCTGAAGAGTGATATAAAGTTTTAATGGGTGCTTTGGATGCACAAGAAACAAGTGTTTTAAGAGTACTGTGGAGCATAATGCTTCTACTGATGGCTTTTTTGCCTTTGTATCCTTGTCTTTACCTTTTAGATGGTGCATGTTAATTTTGGTGGCACAGGGACAAGGCTCAGAAAAGTACATCTCTGCAACAAAAGGAATACAAATCTGCAGAGCACAAATAATTTTGAAGAAAACCCCAGACTTGTCCTATTTAGTAGCAATGTTGCAAGGGTTGGGTGGGCTGAGAGCTATCTGAATCTCGGCCTTTGTCTTGGCCTAGATCTCTTATGAGAATGTGGTTAAGCCATTTAAACCCCTCCTTTGTGGAAAAAAAACATAACAATAAAGGATATTTAGAATGGTTAACACAGTGAAATTAAAGCATAAAAGTCCAACATGCCAGAAATGCAGTTTCTAAAAAGTGAGAGTATAAACATTTTTAATTCTGGAGTGTCACATATATCAGTTTTCTTTCATAACCCTATTCAAGCTCATTGTCAGGCTATGTTTATTCAAAAAAAGAGATCAATATTCAGCATATAAATGCCTGTGTAAGCCCTGTAATATAGCACAGCTACAATATTCAAACAATTTGGCAAACTCTGTGCACTCACAGTAACTTGCAGCCTGGTATATGAAGTGAGCACCATGAATTACAATATAGAATTTGCGACACAATCAGTGTGGGTTTATTAATGTTATATGCAAATGCCATGTTTAAATATTTATCTTTTAGTACCTGCCAACAGGTATTTTCCATTCTAGGGGGAGTACTTTTCTCTTGATGTATGCACATAATTCCTACTACATGAAGGCCAGATATGCATGCAGAAGGAGAGAAAAACACATCCCTGTAGCTACAATTTTTTCTATGACATTAGTGAGACAAGTGTTTCACAATTTCGGTGAAGGATCCTTAAGCAGAAATTGTGGTGCATGAAACTATCCCAATTTCCAAGGAAAAAATTACAGCCTTTCATTCTCATAGCAGCATGTAACTAAGGTTTAGATGAGTGAACAGATGCATGCAAAAATCAGCCATGAGAATGGAAAACATTCATTTTCACAATCTGCTAAATTTGCTAGGTATGCATGAAACGAAGCCAAAGAGATCTCCAGCAGAACGCAATGTCACAGTCTTGGCACAACAGGGAACTTTCTCAGATGTGACTGGTGCCAGCACTGGCACTTTTACTGTACAGCTGTGTTTAGGGATCACTGAAATATACTGGAATCTCAAAGAGTTAATGGTATGACTGCTATTGAAATATATTCTCTCCACTTCCCACTTTTCCAGAAAATTAGACGTGATTTTTTTTCTTATTATTGCAGCTACTGCTTTACGTGAGGTAACAAGTTCAACTGAGAGATTTTCCAAGTGTGTTTTCTTCTGCAACAATACAAGTCCCTTATCAAACCCTTTCAATGAAAACTCTGGTGTTGCCTTCATAGCACTTACATGACCCAAGTTTAGTGACCTCATGCAAGGCTGGAAAAGATCCCAAATTTGATATGATTTTTTTATATTACTGTTATTCAAAACTAGAGGAGAAATGAGCATATAATTAGACTGGGTAGATTAGACTGAATTAAAGAGTACAGTCAAATCTTCTCTTAAGTAGCAGTTTCTCAGAAATAAGGCTTCTGACTTTCCAAGGGTGAATTATATGTCTTATTCTGTTGAAATGTAGATCTTATCAATTTAATTTCACAGCTCGTGCCTGGCCTCCAAAAGCCTGACTCTCTAAAGCCCAAAGACAGCGACTGTATTGAATACCCCCTGTCTCATTTTAGCACATTAAAACAAGGGCCGTGGGCAAGAAAAGATACATGGAAAAGCAGGAAGGGCGGAGGCTGTTTCCTTGAGTGGCAGGCTACCTCTGACAGCTGCTCTGTGCCTCCTCTTGGTGTGGTGTCTCAGGTCCTCCCATTCTTAAGGAAGACACCTTGAATCTCTTTTCCCCTAAATGCCATTCCTTGGAGGCACTTGGTTTTAGCAACACCTTCAAGATGAATACCTTTTTCTTAAATGATAGGGAGAGGTTTTCCACAGAGGTGGCATTGTTTTCTGGTCTCCTGACAGGATTCTTCAGGAAAGCTGGCAGTTTCACACATAAGGGGAATTTCATAGCTTATCTTTTGAGATCTTGGATCAATTTTAATGGGAAAAAACATTACAGGAACTTGTCACATGGCTTCTGGAACCACATGGAGAGTCAAGGATGTCTCCACACTCCAAGGCTGCCGCTCGAGCACTTGCATTTCTATTTCTTGGCAAAAACTGCATTTATGTACTCACTTGATTTCCAGAACAGGGTGAAAACCAGATGCCCCTCATTGCACCATGCAGCTTACTCCCTGGGATGTCTACATAAAAGATACTGTGATGATGGGGTTTATTTTAAGGAGGTGGTTGATTGGTAGCCTACAGTGTTGCCCTTTTCATGCCACACTGGAAGAAAAAAAAACCACTATGAAAGGAGATGTGCTTGTGCCAAGGCACTCTGTGAAGTATACCTTCCCTCTGATCTATGACCTGGAATCAGTCCCCAGAGGCAGGGAGGTAGATGCTGCCAGGACAGCCCTCGGACTGCTTACAAAACTCTGCTGGAGTCCTGACATGAGGAGAAGGAAAATGAAAGGAGTAGTTTAGAAAAAAATAGTTTTGTTTAGGCCAGATCTGTGACCTGTAAAGCTGCCTCAAAAGGGGTACACAGCCTCTATACTTCCTTCAGAGACTCCATCAAAAGGAATGCCTGGAATCTGCAGCTCCATGCAGTATAAAATTTTACTGTGTACTCCTTCATTTTGTTAAGCTCCAGAAGTATGTATTACAATTCTGTACCTTCCTTCAATGACTTACTTGTCCTTTGGTAGGGTATGTCTCTTTTTTACTGTTAAAAATATTTCCAGGGAAGTTTCCACCAGACAGTTTATTCGTGTAAGTCAGATGCAACACCAGCATCCACTTGTCTGGCTTGTTCTGTAATTGGCAATGACGATTTTTAACAGTGCTTTGGGGAATGAGTACTCTGTATTTAGGGAATCCCAGGAAAGTCTGTAAGTTTTTCAATATTATGATGAAAGGTTAGTACCTTTCCTACTGTGGTGAATGGGGTGCAAACCCACATTTTGGGATACCATGTCATGGGTTACAGAGATGCTTTCACATAAGTGAAAAACACGCAATTCCCTTTCTCTGACAGTCTGGTGCAGCCACTTGGAAAAAAAGAAACAGCAAAAAAAAAAAAAAATGGAACTAGTTCACTGTAGTTACTGCAAAGCAAGCTCTTTACTGTACGTGCTGTGAGGCTACCTTGGTGGGCCTATAGGTTGCTACCACGAGACTGACAAATGCTGGGGCACACATTTGCATGGTTCGGTGAGTCCATGGGAGAGAATATGGTGTGCAACCTCGGCAAGCGTCGAAAGTGCGAGTTAAGGAAACGTGTAAAGTGCCAAAAGGGAACCAGCAGAACATTACACTTGTATGAAATGGGAGTAATCTCATTACCAGAGGTGATAACCATTGCACTCCTGATGGAAATGCATAATTACTGAAAACAGCTAATCAACTGCAAGAGCAGCAGGGTAGCCAGAAGCTCCTATCTATACCATCTACTGTGCTTAACCCAGTTGAGCTGCTCCTCCTTGTCCTCCATCACCTTCTACAAAAGGATCAGTAAAATATGCTGCATGTACAGACCCCCACATGTGGGTCAGCACCACTAAGTGATACAGTGCTTTGAATTTTTGATTGCAAATAAAACATGTATCAGCTCTGTGAAGTCTCCTAATTCTGTAGGATGCTCAAGTACACCACACTTAGCGATGTTAATTTCATAACTATGTCTGTAAATAAAAAGGGTTTGCAATAAGAGTTAAACACCTGATTTCTATTGGGGGGAAAAAAAAAGGGTGACCACAAGTTTCTTGCCATTAATCTCTGACTTTGAGAAATTTTGGCTTATATACACACATATATGTAATATATGTATGCGTACATATTGGAAACACTTGCTCAGCCTCACTGATGGAGCAGCCTCTAACACATTGCTTTGCCCTTTCCTGACCCTTTCAGTCTCTATTCAGGTACTTTCAACAAAAAGAGGAACTGGTTTGACTTGTTTATCAAACTGCAACAGGTGAGGGAAGCATATGGACTGAGGGGAAAATGCGCTGTCAGCAATTATAAGTAAAATACACAATCTTCCAGATGCAACTAGAAGAGCAGCAAGAACTACATGAATTGTTTCAAGGTCTTTAAACAGGAAGAGCTGCTTGTGGAACTGGCAATTTGTTAAGAAAAAGCATAAATGAAGATTGCCCATAGTGAGGGTACCAGTTTCACTTCTGTTGAGGATCTGATTTCTTGACTAGGTTAGTAAACTAGGACTAGAACCACACAGGGTTTCAAGCGCTGTGATGCTTGAAAAGAAAGCCACAGATTAAAATGTATAAGCTGTTCCTAGAGCACAGATATAAATCCAGATCTGCCTTGTCTTAGGTTCATGTCCTAATCACTGAGCTAGAAAGTCAGCTTCAGCCTCAGCTTTGGTCTCTGGCCCAGTTAATATCTACTTAAAGCAAAGTGGAGGGTGTCTCTGCTACAGGGGTGCGTGCATACAGATGACTCATCAGAGTTTTATTTAGCAAGCAGGGTGCTGTCGTCACTCCAGATAAGGACAAATAGATCTGTGTTCCTGGCTTCCTGGACAAGTTTTCTAGCCACTAGGAAAATCATGCAATCACACAGTCTAATTCAGGTTGGAAGGGATTTCAGGAGACAACCTCATCCACCTGCCTCCTCAAAGCAGGGTTAACTACCACTCTACACCAGGGTGATAAGGGCCTCACCCAGCCAAGGCTTGGATACCCCCATATACACCAGTGCTCTGGACAACCTCTTCCAATGTCTGATCACCTGCCTGGGGGAAACTTTTTTCCCTTTATCTCCAGTCAGAATCTCTCTTTGTGTACCCCATGGCCATTGATTCCAGCCAGTCTTTGGCTTTCCTCATTCTGTGCTTACAGGCCCAGGTAAAATTTTTCCATTCCTCCTTGGTAGTCCATTCCTGCATCCATTTCCTGTATGTTTTCTTCTTGTGTTTCAGTCAAATCAAGAGTTCCTTGTTCAGCAAGCTGGCCTCCTGCCATGCCTGCCTGTTCTTTCAACCTTCAGATGATTTTGTTTTGCATTTTATGCAGGTTGTCACTTAAGTCTGACTGGCCCCTATGAGCTCTCTTGCCTTCAGGAGAAGCCTTACATGGGATCAGTTCTGCCTACCCACTGAAGTTTTGTGTCCTTGCCTTCCTCACTGCCTTCAGGACCACAAACTCCAGCATCTGACAGCTCCTGCAGTCACGAATGCTATTGACTGACAGTTAATTTTCATTCAGGATTCCAGCAAAGCATCTCCCCTAGTTAGTTGCTCAACACAACATAAAAAAATTGTCTTCCCTGCACTCCAGAAATCTGTATTGCTTTGCAACCCATCACACTGTCCTCAGTAAATTCTGGCATGGTTAAAGCTCTCCATGAGAGTCAGGAAGAATTTGAGATACTTCTTTCAGTTCTTTGAGGAATCTTTGTTGGCAGTCTCTCCTTAATCAGTCACCACCATGATGTCCCCCCATCCTGGCATCCCCTCTGACCCTGATCCATGCCTGTTACCCATGCAACCATGGACTTGAACATTATTTCCTCTTTTCTGTCCTAGATGATTTAAAATAGGCCATAATTTGTGTTTTGCATGTGCCTCTTGTCAGAGTCTGCTAGGCAAATTTTGATTGTTCAAGGGCCTTAGACAGAAGATATGCTTCTGATAGCCCTGGCATAAGAGAGACAATAAGTTGCCAGAAGAGGACAGAAACATTTCTGAGTATGCCCAAAAGCAGACTTTCAAGCACTTAGGAGGACATGTAGGTGTTAACAGTATGGCTGGGAACTGCATTCTTGGATGCAGATGTGTAAAGTCAACTCAAGACAACTATAATATGCTCCAGTGCTAAGGATGCTTCAAAATACCGGACTCTGAGATGTTGTACAACAAAGTAAGAACAAAGTCTCTTGTTCATTATATCTATTGATTCTAGCTGGGTAAAGAAGAAAAGAGAACAGAACAAGTGACAGTCATGATCTCTTGATAACCACAGGCAACCAGATGAGGGAAGAAAACAGGCAAGTCTGTGTGGGTTGGAGACAGGAGGAGGACATCTCTGCTTGACCAATCTGGTGGTCTTTTATGACAAAATGACTGGTTACATGACAAAGAGAGATAAGCAGATGTAATACACTCTGACTTTAGAGGGCATGGCATTTTAATCTGGAAGTTCAGAAAGTATGGGTTAGAACTATTAGATGGGTTGAAAACTGGTTGGCCAGCTGAGTTTGAAGAATTGCCTAGTTGACATCTGGTAACAAGTGGAGAACCCCAGGCTCTGACACTGGAGCCAGTTTTATCCAGCATCTTCCACATGAACCTCAGTGATGATACAGAATAAATCCTCAGCAAATTTTCCAATGACAGCAAATTAAATGGACTCAGAGAGATGACTCAGAAAGATGCTCTCCTTGATCTGCTTGTCAACAGAGTGGATCTCATGAGCGAAGTGGAGATTGGTGGCCATCTTGGCCACAGTGACCACAAAGTGATTGAGTTGAAAATCTTTGCTGACAGGAGGAAAAGCATCATCAAAACCTCAGCTCTGGACATGGGGAGAGCAGACATCAGGCTGCTGAGGGAATTAGTAAGTAAGGTTCCCTGGGAAAATGTTTTTGCAGGTGCTGGGGTCCATCAGTGCTGGTCACTTTTCAAACATCACCTCCTAAGGACACAGGAACAGGAAATTCCCAAATGTTGGAAGGCAAGCAGGTGAGGCAGAAGGCTGGCTTGGCTGAACAGGAATATTCTCTTGGAAATAAGGCAAAAAAGGAAGGTGTATGCCCAGTGGAAGCAAGGTCAAGTAACATGGGAAGAATTCAGAGATGCTGCTTGCCACTGCAAGGAGGACCTTCATGCATCAAATCTCAGCTGGAGTTGTAGCTGGTCAGAAATGTGGGAGCAATAAATAGAGTTTCTTCAAGTACATTAAGGGCAATAGACAGTATAGAAATATCATCAGCCCGTTACAGGATGGGGATGGTCCCCTCACAAACAGGGAAAGAGACAAGGCAGAGATGTTTTACACTTTGTTTGCCTTTGTGTTCAACATGGATTACGGACCAAGGCAGTCTCAGTGTCCTGAGCTGGAGGACCATGAG
>JAWWEU010000001.1:79528685-79556348 GCA_035583155.1 Acropternis orthonyx | reverse complement strand
GGCAGCCAGGAGGGCCAACCATGTCCTGGGGGGCATCAGGCACAGCATTGCCAGCCGGGCGAGGGAGGGGATTGTCCCGCTCTGCTCTGCCCTGGGGCGGCCTCACCTTGGGTATTGTGGGCAGTTTTGGGCACTGCAATATAGGAAAGATACTAGGCTACTAGAGAGTATCCAAAGGAGTGGAACGGAAACGGTGAAGGGCCTTGAGGGGAAGCCGTATGAGGAGCAGCTGAGGTTACTTGATCTGTTCAGCCTGGAGAAGAGGAGACTGAGGGGAGACCTCAAAGCAGTTACAACTTCCTCATGAAGGTTAGACACTGATCTCTTATCTGTGGTGACCAGTGACAGGAGCCAAGGGAATGGCCTGAAGTTGTGTCAGGGGAAGTTTAGGTTGGCTATTAGGAAAAGGTTCTTCACCCAGAGGGTGTTTGGGCACTGGAACAGGCTCCCCAGGGAAGTGGTCACAGCACCAAGCTTGACAGAGTTCAAGAAGTATTTGGATGATACTCTCAGGCACTAGGTGTGACTCTTGTGCGGAACCAGGAGTTGGTCATAATGATCCTTGTAAGTCAGCATATTCTGTGATTCAGTCCAGAGGTACCATGAGAAACTCGCGTACTGGGTCAATAGGAGCCTCAGAAAGTTCAGCAAGGAGAAGCAAAAAGTTGTACAGCAGGATGACCCCACAATTCTACCTGGCCAGAGGTGACAGGCTACAGGGTGAAGCTGCTAAAAGGGGCCTGGGACTTAGGTGGGTGTAAATCTGAATGAGGGACAGCAAGGGAATGGTGTGCTCTCATTGCAAACAAAACAAACTGCATGGCCAGAAGACTAAGGAGGTTATTATCCCCTTTTACTCAGCACTGGTGAAGCTGCACCCGGAATACAGTCTCCAGCTTTGGCCACTTCAAGAGAGGTGTAAAGAAACTCTGGAGGGTGGTCAAGATGTGAGAAAGCTTTTGACGCTGCTGCACAAAGTAGCTTCAAAGGAAATGTGCTAATGTGACAAATGATCCCAAATGGAAGTTCTAAGTTTCCCCTGCCAGATACATTTGTCAGTAAAACAAAAAAAGACACAATTCTGTAAATGCTTTATTTCACTCAAGGAATTGAGCTTGATAGCCATGACAGATTTACTACACACACCAACTTTACTGAGGACTTACGGAATTTTGGGTATAAGAAAGCCACTTGTCTGGCTGACAAGTTGGAAACTTCCTGTGTGCAACTTGCCCATTTAAAAGGTAGCCCAAGTTCTCTTTTCTGGAACAGTGAGAGTAAAAAAGAGGTCTAAGGCAGCCCCATGTGAAACCCCAGGCAGGACTTCACTGAGCTGAGAAACTGCTACTTTGTTCCACTGTCCCTCAGCGCAATTCATTTTTGCTTTATTAGCATTCCCTCACACCTTGTCTTCCACTTACCAGCTCCTGGACCACACTGTAAAAGAGCTCCCTTACCTCCAGCTTCAGCTGCAGCATGTCACAACCAGTCCCCTCTGCCACTACCTGGACTTTCTGCCACTACCTGTTAAATATGCACAATATGTATTATTTTTTGACCCCAGTCAGGATGGCAGGAGGCTGCTTGCCAAGACTAAATCGCTTGGAAAGGTGAGACTTATGGGTCTGTTCACCAGTAATAGCACAGAGAATGCTCAGAGCTTCCATGGCAAACAAAAAAAAAAAAAAAAAAAAGAAAAAAAAAAGAAAAGGAAAGGTCCCTGAGAACCCTTTAACCTGCTGACTGTGTTTATGGCAAAGAGTTGCAGATCTTCCTGCAGGAAATGTCACCCCCATGAAGACATGACCCATGCAATGCTGTGCTATGTAGCACCACACCTCTATGAAGAGGTGGATGTAGGAAGAGGTGGCATCTGGTGACCAGGAATCAGAATTGCTGTCACAGGCTAGGAGCCAGTTGCTCTTTCTGCTTGTTTCTGTCAATTCACATCACGCACTACTCAGGGGTTGCTCAGTGTGTGAATCACCTCAAGCTACAAAATTGAGCATGTGTGTGCAGGACTACTTGGAACAGCCTCAAGCACTGAAACTCAAAACTCACCTTTGTGTTTCTGGGCATGTCTTTTTCTTCTCAGCACTTTCACTGTACCTCAGGGATGATAAGCAAATTTGAAACAGAAAGCCAAATTCTGAGATCAGGTGCCCTGGCTGGCAATGCTTAGGCAGTACTGCTGCTGTTTGTCACATGCTGGCCCTGAATGAGCTTCTACAAAGCATCTGCTTCAGAAAAACACATACTCAAAAGCAAGAGTGCTTGGTGGCAGAGCCAGACATCCTTCATCCCTCCCTCCATATTCCATGACCTCTTTCACAGTCAAGCAGCAGCCATTCATACCAGGCACAGAGTCATCTGGAGCAAGAAGGGTGTTCTGCTCAGTAAGGCCATTGTTCCCTCACATCTACATCTCTCTTTTCCAGAGACTGAAGACAGATGATGAATGTACAGTCAGGTAATGTGGCTGCAACTCCCTAGTCATACAATGGTCTCATTCCACATAATATTTATTTCTCATTTGACAGCTTCTTGTGTATGAAAAATGAAGAGCTAAACCTATTTATACAAGCTGAGTAGCTAGATGAACATTTTAAATGCAACCCATCTTATGGGCCAAGTCATTATGCTTTCCAACTCAGCCTGCAAACTTGGAAACAAACTTAAAATGCCATAGGATTACTCATTACTTAAGGGGGAAGGAAAAATAGATACTTTATCACAGACCATGTGGTTCTGGGAGACATCACGTTCATGTCTTTCCTGATGTGAGAAATCACAGGCACATTCTACTCCCATTTCTCTGAATGCGCCCAGCACCTCAGAGGACTGTGGCAATGGCTAAGAGATACCTGTGTGCTTTAATGCACAGGCTTATGTACTGTTGCATGTGCAAATAATAACAAAAAACCACAAACACATTTGAAGGACAGATTTTTGAAAAAGAGCCACAACAGAGGGCAAGCAACTATTCTTAATTCCCATTAAGGTTCATTATCATTGGTGCAACATGCACATGACAGGGGTCTTGGTGCTGTTGGTGCAAATGCTGTGAGTTTTCCCACTGACATAGTGGTGCTGAGGTTCTTCCTCATGGCACTGAGGAGGATAGTTTGGCAACATAGAGATTTTACACTATTTCCACAGCTTAGGTGTTGTTATATGCTTTTGCAAGGTAAGGTCTGTGCTATGCAATCGTGATTTAAGAAAGCCCTTAAGGCAGTTGCGGCCACAGCTCTGGGAACAGATTTAATCAAAGCAATGACCGCTATACACACGTGCTCTGGCAGAAAACATTCTCAGTAAAAATGAAAGCCACTGAATAGTAACAGTTGAAGCACCAACCCACAAGGAGGAAAAATGCAGCATTTCAAAAGCACCAACCCAAGAATCAACCTGTGAAGTCATGTAGTAGGTTTGCAAAGCCACAGCTGAATCTCTGACAACAAAATCCCAGTCTGACAGTGACTCAGATCTACTTCTGCTTTACTTGAATCAAGAAATTGTGAGGCTGGAAGGCAAAGTTAAATCATTTCACTTTAGCTCTCAGTTGTAATTAATGAAATTCTCTATTTGATAAGAAGAAAGAAATCTGTGAGACAAGATGGCAGCCAAAAGACACAGTTACCATGAAATCTGTACTGGGTCAACAATACTGAATATCGTGTTGTAAAATCTAAAAGAAATTGTTCATCATGTTTTTGTGACTGGTGAGTTTATTAAGTGGATTCCTCTTAACTCTCCACAAAACAAAATACTAATTTCATTATTTCAGTGCTGCAACTGTGAATAAATAAAGCCTCAGGTTCTAAACACAGAGCTTTTAAAATAATTTTCAAGAGATGCGCACTTTACAATTTCAAGTAACAGAAGGTTTATTCTGCAACTGTGCTGTGAACAAAGATTTTTTAAATTGAAATATGACATGGTATATACCGTTATGGATCTTTGGTCTATCAGTGCTTAGAATACGATATGGCAAGACAGGCAAGTTCAGTGTCCCACTCACCTCCTGTACCACTGCCTACAGCACATTCTTCAAGGTATGTAAGAAGAACTTCATAAGGGTCTCTGTGGAACAGCTTTGTGAGCCTCTTCAGTAAAGGGATGAATGTTTCTTCTGCACTGCTGCCAGGCTTTGGCTCCTATAGCTGGAATGCAGAGACCTCAGCCTCCCAGGACAGGAGAAGGCATTGGTGGCTATCCCATGCTCATTTGCATGCCTGGGAATTAGTCACAAGGCGCGTCTAAATCACTGTGTGGGCTAATGTAGGAATTATCAATTGTGGAATCTTTTCCTACTCAGTGTATTTCCTTTGTATTTGAGGCAGAACATGACCACTCCCAGATTTCACCTCATGCATATTTCACTCCATTTTTCCTTCCTGCAGTATTTATGCCATTTATCTTGTCCCATATTAACTTTCTTTTTTTCCTACTTTTGGGAAAAGCATCTAATATCCCTGTAGCATTAGTTTTTCTTTGTTAATGTCAAAAAATGTTAATCTGTGAAGACTTGCTTCCTAGATAATGTTAATTCAGCTGCCAGTTTTATAATAGGATTATGCTTTCCAGGATTTAAAAATCCCACTTGTTAGCTACAAAACAGACTTCTACTAACAGCTATAAAATCTAATTTAATCCCTATTGGCATTAACTAAATAGCTGAGGTATAATTTCTGTCTAGCTGCACTTAACACCCTGCTATTGCCATAAATATATAAAATACCCTTTGAAGTTATAAAAGAAACTGTTCAGTAGGATAAACAGGGTCTCGTGAGTCCCATCATATGCTATCTCCAAGGCATAACAAATGTTGTTTACATATTGTAAGGATTTTGTGGACAATCTATTTAAATAGATTCATCCATATTTACATATATTAATTTGCCCTTTTTTCTCAAGAAAATGCATACTAAATTATGATCTATAATTATTCTATTTAAAAATAATTAGTTAACGAGTGGAAGACTGGGTCTGTGTGGAATCAAAGATTAAAATGTAACCAAATAACCTGACTAAGCTGGAAGAAAATACCAATTTGTTCAACATATTCCCTTTTAATGCACAATTGTATTGTGAAACCTTAGAAGATCAAGTTATCATAAGTCTGGCTTAGGAGCAGTCAGTTTGAGGCAACCTAGAAAGAGACTGTAAAAAGTAAGAAGGAAAGAATGAGCAAGCCATAGCTTATAATCATCCTAAAATGAACAGCCATGATCTTTATAACCATTTGCTCACAAATGAGAAACAACACAAGGATTTATGGTCTTCTGGAGCTCAGTGATCAGAATAAAGAAAAATATTTATAATTATTTTCTCCCAATCTTGAAATAACTGGTAAGTACATTGTTCTGAAGAGGGTAGCTCTAATTCACACAGCAGCGAGAGAGGGATAGCAAAAGAGCCGTTACAGTGATCCAGAGTAGGCAACACTGTTGTACAGGAGTTGAAACAGCAATCTCAGAGCAACCAAGCTGCCTTAAAGATAGAAATTGTTTGTCAAACTCAGAAAACACTAAAATTTCGTTTTTGCTTTCAAAAAAGATGCAAAGTGCTGATCAGATTCTACAGCTAGCTTATCACTTTCCTTATTGATAAACAAGAACACAGATTATACTGTGATATTATAGCCAAAAGGAAAGATGGACAACCTCAGCAGAGCAGCTGACATTAACACTCAAATCTGTAGCGGCTGGATTTGTGGATGTGTGCAGTTCATTTTGGAGAGCTACACAATATACTCTGCTCAGACCATTTAGATGTGCTAATAACTGCACATGCTCCATAGAGATATACAAACCACTGTCAAACCTCAACTTTCAAATGCAGCTACACATTTCGACTTACCCATAATGAAGAAATAAATTTGGCTAGTTTTTTGCTTCTTTGCAAAAGAATTCTTTGCTTGGAAGCCCAAACTCTGGGTGTGGCAATGTGTAACCTGGGGTTGCATTAAGAGCTTTGGTGCCCCTGAGGCCTTACTGCATGCTATGCAGCCAGCAGAGTTTTGCAGGTTTAGATGGGAATAAACAAATATATAGAGTTCCTAATGTTCTGTTTCTGTTTATTGCAGCTTTTACAACACGAACTAGGAAAATCACAAGAGTTGCATATTGTATTCTACTCTGGTATATGAGTGCACAGTGAATTTATGTCTTTGGCTGCTCCCCACTATCAGTAAGCCAGAGACTTTGGGTATCAGCTTGTTTCATGAAAGTGTGTTTTTTTGGTGTATAAAGCACAGCTTAACATACAGCCTTTCGCAATTCAGAGAAGAAAGTAATTCACAGAATATGTAAAAACCAGGGCTTTAGGCAATCATAATCCATGTGTTTTGTCTTCAGTTGAACAGAGATAAATTCCTCCACTCTAAGTTAAAGGGATGTCATGGCATGGGTTTAGTTCATGGTGGAAATAAAAGGCTGGTTTTAGACAGTTCTATGCTTATTTTGCAACTAGCACAGTATACATGCCATCAATTCAATATATGGTGGTGTATAGGAGGAAGAAGCTCAAACTCCAAAAGGGGTTAATTCTGAATTACTAGTTGAGACAGAAATGTCCCTAATTCATTGTGAAATGTTGTCTGAATAAGGACTTCAGAATCCTCAGAAAATATTGTGCACTCCTGCTAACTGGTCATACAGGGCAAGGAAACGAAGCTTTTGCATAGATACTGGTGGTTTAGTTCCCACCACTGAGTGTTAGGATTCTTTTATCTGGCCTCCAGAATAATAATAATAGATGAACCCAAAGTTACAGATCTTAAATATCATGCATTCAGCTGACACCTGTCAAGGTTCTCAGGCCTAGCCATGACCACACACATCCTCACCTTCATCTGCAGCTTCCATGTATACAGCTATGCTCTTTCTCCACCTGGCATCAAAAATTCCTTTCTCTTACTCAGTATCTTACCACATTTCCTTGGTTTGCTACCTAATAATACTACTAAATCCCAGGTAAACAGGTAATGTTTAAACACTTTGGTAAAAGAAACCACAGATTTTGCCCATAATCTGCTGAGTTCCTCTAAGGTTCTTCCCACTCCACACCATCCTGAGACAGGTCCAGCTTTGATGGCACCAATGTGCTGGGAAAAGCACTGTGCATTTCCACCTTCACTTCCCTGCTTAACTTGTCCAAATCAGACCACAGGTCCACTAGACCACTACCTCAACTGTGACCATAGAGGTACCTTTTAGAAAAGTTTATCAAAGAGAGCAAAGGCTGTATTCTGTGTGTGTCCTACCACTTGCTGATCCATGTCCCTGTTATGCTTCACCTGCCTCTTTGTTTTCGAAGTTTGGCCCTTGCAATGAGAAAGAATAAGCAGAGTGGACTACTGGTTACGAGCACAATGGAATCTTAGGCTCAAGACTAGGTTTCAAGATTAATTGCAATAGAAACTTGGATACACAAAAATGTTCCTTTGCCTCTCATTGCCAACAAAAAAAGCAAAGGAGACCTGGAGCAAATGGTGTTAAGTGCTGAGTACCCCTGTGACTGCAATCTGAGCAGTACCTTTATGTTTTACTCAACTCTGGGAACACTGCAGCCCTGACAACACGCCCCAACACATGGCTTTGCATGCAAAACAAACTGTCCAAATTTGATCCCACGTAATGTTTCTAAGCTACATGTGTATACTGAACTTTTTGCATTAGCTTGATTTTCTGTAGCACACTTGAAACTCAACATCTTCCTTGAAGCTAAATGCTAGATGTTCAGTGGCTGTGTAGCCAGGTCCTTCTTGCTATGAGAGCAGATGAAATACTGAAAACTGGTCCAGAAATATGTAGCAACACATCCTAGTCCTGCATTTAGCCCTCAGTACCCAGGCATGCTGATGTGGCTGTGGACAGCAGACTGCACACAAAGAGCTGAAGTACTGTGAATTACAAGTCCATATAGACATTAACTATGTTTTAAAATATTTTGCCAGGTCTATTAATGTATTCCTGCCTGAAATCCCTGTTACTACTAAGCCAAGATATTTTCCTTACGTTTCTAGACACCATTCTGTCAGCAGTAATAGTTATATCAGAACGTGTCCAAGTCAAACTTAATTGGATACATTTGAATCAGTGGAAAAGAAATAACTGGCAATTCAAAGGGTCTGCTTGAAGAGACACAGGCATTACTGAGCTCATTAAGAAGAAAATTGCTGAATATTGTGATCTCCTTATGAATCCTCAAATCTTTGTGTAAGGAAGATGATTGGCTTGTAGAGTAAAACAATAGGAACAAAAACTTTTATTGTCACAGTTAATACTCAGGAGTGGCAGTTCTTCCAGGACCATGGTGGGATTAATGAGGAAATGAAAACACTTTACAACTTTCATAAAAATGTATATTCATCGAACTCTTCAAGGATCAAAAAGGCCTTGCAGAGTTTCACTATACAGTTCAGCTTCCCTACAATAAACCAGAGAGACTTTTGGACTCCCCAATTCCTACAGAAGAAATTTCCCATGCTACTGAGACTTTTAATAATAGCAAGCCACTGGGGAAAGCAGCATTCCCATTTTAATTTTGTGCATCTTTTGAAGAGAAGTCACCCTACTATGCGCTTGTGTACATTTAATCATTCTCTACACACTTTATCAGCAAGCCTTCTCCCTGTAGGAGCGATACAATTAGGTACAGTACTAATTTATTATAACCAAAGCAAAGACCTGGTAAAATAACCTAGTTACCAGTGCTTCATGCAAATGTGCCTATGAAGTACTAGCTAACATTCTCACTGTGAGCCTAGAGAAATACCTGCAGCATTGATAAATCCTAACCAACATGGGTTTATTAAAAAAAAAAATTATCATCATATAATACAGGAAAACTGTTGGTTTTAATTGAGGTAGCTAGAGATTTATGGAAACTATCTGGAGCTTTCTTCCACTAATACTGTAAAGTCCTTCAATCAGATCAATAAGGAAATGCTTTCCAACAAAGAAAACCTTGAATTTTTTTTGTATACCACACTGACCCATTTTATGTATTTATCTCCACCCCCAAATTTAGTTAAAGTGGTTTTTTATATGCAAGAGCCTTTTCTCTTCAGTGCTAAGGAATAAAAAGGTCAGGAGGTCTCAGATTATGAGAAAAATGGTACACAAAGATGCTCTCTCTCTGGTGTGCTGTTTGTTCTGACCCCAGGATCAGATCACTAGAGATGGAGGAGGCATTCTCACAGAGAGAAAACTCCAGAAAATCAGCATGTATGTGGATGATCTGCTCTTAACTGTAATGAACTCAGAGTCATCCCTTACGTATGTGTTATTCATAATGGAACACTTTGAAAAGTGGTCAGGCTTTAATCCTGTTTTCAAAACAGACAATTCAAAACAATTAACAGAATTTGTTTTTTATTCCATGACACAGCACAGCAATGATCTTTTAAGTGGCTCCAAGATATTAAGTAGGAACACATTTATGCTATGAATCCAAGAGGCCATGCTGCGGATAAGCACAGTAAGTGCTTCTCTATCCATCCTCTTAACCCAGCCAAACTTCCCCTCACTCCTGAGGGGAGTAGGGAGGACAGAAGAGTCTCAGGGGCCACCACTTGCCCTCTTGAGGAAGGGACATGGGGAAAGGAGAGAGCTGAGGCTTCCTCTTGCCCAGCTTCTCTTGTTCAAGTGCTGGAGGAGAGAGCAACTTTTTTCTAAAAGAGACAAAGTGATTCACAGCAAATAGGGTTTAGGCGCTTAAAACCTAATCAGTCCTACATCATTTTAGAGTACAGCCCTGAATATCAATAATCTTTTTATTGGATGAATGAGGTCTATCTAGTTTCAGAGGAACAACAACAAAATTTCCTATTTTCAAGTGGGTTTGGTTTATGTTAGAGGACTACACATATATTTCTCAGCCATATAGACACTCCAAGGGATTGGTTTTACACTTCTGATACAAAAAACATGAGGAGAGGGAACATGGGGCTTTGTTTTGATTCTTATTATAGCACTGGCATTCCCTATGGAAAGAAAAGGCCAAATCAAAATTCGCCTGAGGTAGTTTTCAAAGGTCATTTTTGGCAGAAGGGACTGTGCCCTTCCTGGCCTGATGACACACTAAAGAGAGCTACAGAGTAAGGCACTGTATATCTCAGTTCTTCAAAACCATCCTACAGACCACAACGAAGACAAAGCCACTAATAACGCTGGTTTGGAGGCGTCAAAATTCTCCATAACTCTTGTCAAGGACTTAGAGAGAGACATAAACACTACAGTAGCAATTCCAGCTGTTGTCTTGCTAGGCTGACCTGGCAGCTAACACCTCCTGATGCTCTGAAGAGTAGCAGTGCTAAGAGAGGATCCTGATGGAAGAAATGCCATTCTAGAACACTCTTTTAAGGGTGGTAACCTTACATGACCCATGGGAACTAACTAGAAAATCTCAGGTCACTATGCCCTTGGAAAAAATGGAAGCTCTGGCATGGAAATCTTCCTTACTCCAAGAAAAGAAAACTTTTCCACCTGGTTAATAGGTTCATCTGACATATAAGCACAGTGAGTAATATCATTCTACAGAGAAAGCTATACCAGGGATTGCTGGCTTGGCTGAGGGCCCTTGAGACAGCTCAGCTCCTACACAGGGATCTCTCAATTTCATAACTTGCAAGTCAGCTTACTTGCTTATACGAATCAGACAAAAATGTCAATGCAGCCACCTTTTTTAGCCTTTTTTTTTTTACAATCAAAATGGAAGAATATTCAGACCTTCTTATGTGAAGAGCTGAAATAGATATAGGCTATTTTTGCACTACTTCACAAAAAGTCTCTATAGTGTGATGCATTTGCGACATATCAACACTGCAATCTCCATTTTATCTAATTTTATAGTTTTAGAATTTCTGTTTGAACTGTTCACTTTAAAATATCACCAGACCCGTCATTCTGAGTAATTCCTTTAAAATGTATAACAGAACTGAAGAAACTTTCCATGTATAGCAGCGGTGAAGAAATCCTATCTTCATCTATGAACAGGAGCTCAGAGAAAGTAATTTCCCTTTAGTAGTATTCAATTCTCACCCCAACCAAACCCTAAATTTCTGTTGTAGAAATTCTCAATGTCCTATAAATTCAGAAACCTGGAGAGGCAGCTGACAGTCTACACCATGTGACACTACGCATCTGAACCTCTAAAAACAGCATGTGGAGCCCCAACCAGGATTTGAGATCAGCATGATTAGTGGGATATGTTCAGCAAGACTGAAGCTAACTTTGTAAAACAAATTTTCAGCAACACTAGCTTATTTTCCTATCATCTTACCTATTCTGAATTTTTGAACACATCCTACAGCTCTGTCCAGTTCCAAAGAGGTTGTAAAGGCCCCATGTGCTACTTATACAAGCATCAGCTCTATCCCTATTTTCAGGCTTAGTACTTAGCATACTATAACTTTGCTTTTTATTAATTTCTTCCCATTAGGTCCCCTCAGAAAATGCACTCAAAAATTTTCTCCTTGTGAGCTTCTTGCTACGAGGTTGTTTCTTTTTTCTGATGTAGTCAAAATATCAACCAGAAAAAAAGATTGAAAAGACAGAGAATAAGATGGTACCTGAAGTCATGGTCAGTGCTGTAGCTCTTGAAGGTAAGAATTTCAGGCACCAAAATGGCAAGTAGATTAGGGTATGGGTATGGTTTCCTTCTTCTGGTGCTCTCTGGCAATTAGAAAATGTAATTGTGGGGGGAAGGCACAGGAGAGGAAATCTTTCAAAACTTCATTGAGAGAAAATACTGCATAGAAAATAGTTACAGATTTTTGTTTCATGACTGCAGCTTCATAAGATGCTACTGCAATCAAATGCAGTTTTGCAAATGTTATCAGTTTCAGTTATAGGAAGCTCATCTTCCTCGTTTCCTTCCAAATGAGCAAACAACTGGAGCTGCCAACATTCCAGATTATTGATCTCTCCAAATCTAATTTAATCCTAATACAAACCACCCAGCACCTTGTTAAAACAGACCCATTATGATGTGGTTCAAACTTGCTGCTTGGACTTCATAGAAGTGAAGATCTCTATATACAGGCAAGTTTGGCCCAAGGCACTATGAACCTTCAGCCAGGTACTGATTTTCCCCAAACCCAACATTTCTGCAGCAGTTTGAAGAATGTCTATAATTGGCATTGTAAGTAATATAAGAGATAGCAATAATAGTCAAATTCATCAGTACTATTTAAGAATAATGAATAATTAAAGGACAAACTCAGTGTTGCTGTTTTCAAGCATTTTTTCCCCCTCAGTTCAAAATGATCCTTTTGCAATGGGCCACTGAACACTGTACTATAGCGCATGTTCCTGACATATCTTTCACACGAACTCTCCAAACACCTCATAAACATTAATAAATTAAGCTGTAAGAGCAATAATAATTTCACATTCATGGAACCTAAGTCTTAAAATCTTCCTGAGTATCTGTGGCAGATCTAAAAATTAAATTCAAACTTCCAATCCCTTTGCATTAGGCTTTGCATCATCATGCAATCACACAGTCTAATTCAGGTTGGAAGAGATCTCAGGAGACCATCTCATCCATCTGCCTCCTCAAAGCAGTGCTAACTACTGCTCTGCACCAGGCTGATCAGAGCTTCATCCAGACAAGGCTTGAATACTTCCATGGAGTGAGGATGCACCACCGATTTGGACAACTTCTTCTAGTCTCTGACTACATGCATGGGGAAGACATTTTTCTGTTGTCTCTAGTCAGCACCTCCCCTCATGCAACCTGGGGCCATTGCTCTTGCCCCATTTCTGAACTCCTCTGAGAAGAGTCTGGCTCTTCCAACCATTCAGCTCCTCTCAGGAAGCAGTCTCCATCAAGATCCAACTCACTCATCTTGTCTCCAGGATTAACAAACTCCTGTGCCATGACCACCCTGATGGTGCTTCCTGGGGTCATTCCCATTGGTCAGCCTCTCTCTTGTCCTGGTATCCAGAGCTGGGCACAGGCACCTCACAAGGAGACCCTCAACACTGAGTGGATGGACCCCTTCCCTGGACCTGCTGGCTGCATCTGTGCCAGCATAGCCCTGGAGGTGGTTGGCCACCTTTGCTGCAAGGGCATACTGCTGACCCCATTCAGCTTGTTGTACAACAGCACCCGGGACCTTTTTGGCAGAAGTGCCTTTCTCCAGGCATCAGGAACATCCCCCAGCCACTTTGACCTTTCAGTGATGACAGACAGCAGCTTCATGATGATACTAGTCAGCTACCTCAGAGACCTTCAGTATGTCCTGTCTGGTCCCACAGACCAGCTTATTTAAACAGACCCTAACTCCATCCTCCCCTACTGTGGCTCTACTTCCTTTCCCCAAGTTTTTCTTCTGGGAGACAACTTAGCAGGCCTGAGAGCAGACAGACTCTGACAGCAAAGCCTGAGGCTTTATGGAGCGGTGTATCCACATTTTAACTGGTTTTCCTTCTCATTTTTACTGCTGATGCACTTAAAATAGCTATTCTCCTTGTCCTGCTCATCCCTCATGAGTTTTGATTCCAACCAAGCTTTGACCTTCCTCATTCTGCCCTTACATGCCTGGACCACACTACAGTGTTGCTCCTTGGTAGCCTGTCCCTATTTCTACCTCCTGTCTGCTTTCTTTTTGCATTTAGCTCAGTCAGGGGTTCATCTGTCATCTCAAATTTCTATTACTGATTTTTCCCCTAATTTCTTTGAAATCTTATACCCAGTGGCATAAATTCCCTTCACTTCAACAGAGCTAGAATTTTACCACCCTTTGGAAATTAATACTGTCAACTTTGTCATCTTGATCATGAATTTTTGGTTTGCTGTCGTCCTCTATTACAAATAGATGCTTCCTGTACAAACTGTTTGATATAATTAAGCTGCACCTAAAAATACTAGAGTTTAATACACAGTTGTGCCCTGTGTCATTTGACAGCAGCAGCCTCCCAAATATGATGAAACAGTACTAATTCACTGTGACAGCAAATATAGTCTCAGTCTTTCAACACAGAATTTTTGCAGCCCTAAAACGTTTTGCAATATCTTCATCAGTACACAGGAACATCCAGCAATGCTATTGTCACTTTTCAGAACTAGGATATATGCAAACTCTGTAAACGTCTTCCTTTCCAACATACCTCTAAAGAGTTGAAGGTTAAAGAGAGCACTACCCAAGAATGTCCTTCTGAAAAGCATTAACTCACAAGAAAAAGAAAGGAATAAAATTTCATCCACATTTTTGAGATGGAAAATTTCCACACCTACTTTTCTAACTCCCTGGACAACATATTCATACTCAAATCCTAAACACTGTTTCCTGTAGTTTGAAGTACTGAAACATGGTAAGGAAAACTGGCAAATATGAAAATGATGTGACATCAGACTTACATTCCTGTTCAGAAATAGCTTTCATAAGGAGACATTTACACTAATTTCTTGTATACATTGTTTAAGACGGCTGACTTGGCAGTTATGCTTAAGGTTGGACTCAATAATCTTAAAGGTCTTTTCCAACATAAAAGATGCCGTGATTCTAAGATATGAAACATTTTAAAATGGTTATTTTCATATATTAAAAAAAATTTGCTTGCAAGTGAAATTGAATGCATGCTAGATCATTCTGTCTTCTTTCACATTTCAATGTTAATGAAAACTTGGCATGGGCACTTGACTCATCTACATCTATCTCCCACTCTGCTCTCCATCCTTGTTCCAAACATTGGTACACTCAGCATCTAACTTTTCTTTCCTTGAAAAACATTCCTAACATAATGTTTTCCAAAAATCTCAGGATGCAAATGTTTTCAAACACTCCAAGGCTCAAACCCAGGCCCATGCTGTTTTGCTTGCAATCTGAAGATGCTTTCATTTCAACAACAAACCACCCACCTGGTGATTCTGAACTAACTCTGCCTTTCCCACTTCTCTTCTTACCCCCTGCTTCTTCCTCTTCCCTAAAAAACATGCTGTATTAGTAACAGTATCTCCCACTCTTCTGTGATGGCAGCTTATGCCCCGTGCTGTATTCCTTCAAAACTCCGTCTCCACTTTTTCACGTGGGATCTCTGAGTTCTGGGTAACCAGTTTTTCCCAATGCCTTCACAAAGCCTATCGCTGTGTCATTACTTTGTATACCTTAAGATTAAGATCTTTGTCTCTCTGGCTGTCACTTCCCAAAGGCAATGTTTTTCCACAAGTTCTCTTTAGTGTTGATTATATCACACACATAATTTTTAATTACCTTTCTGTTCAGAGCCACACCATCTTCACAGTCCAGCACTGCACAATCTACATTTAGTGATGGGATTTTTTGTATCTTCTTTTCATCATCTGCAGGTACATACAGCACAGCTCGTCTGGGAACATACTTGTGAGATGATGCAAAGCGATAACTAAGCTTGGGAACACCAGCTGGCAGAGAAGAATCCATCCTGTAAATGATATTGTTGAAGTTAGACTTTTGGCTGCAGTGCAGTAGATAATATTTGACTATATTTTAAAAGTGAAACATTCCTACCTAGATAGTGGCTGGTTTGGGGTTCTCTATATTTTTTTCCCCTTAGGAAAAGTCAAGGTAAGGTGTTATCAGTATTGCAGTTAATTACAATATAAAACTCCCAAACTACTATGTTCAATAGAAGTTGCAAACCTAACAGCCGTAACTGAAGACCTGCCAGGGCTGAGGTTATCCATGCAGCCTTAATTACACTGCCCATTCTTGGTGTTATGGCAAGTAAGAAATACTGAAGGGTGGTTCTTGGCTTTTCCTCTGGCATAGGACTACTCTGTAGGATGCAGACTGTGCTGGGAACAGATTCGGACTGCTTTAGGGAGGAGGCTGCTATCTGTCATATTTTCTCCAGGCACCGGACATCATGCTGGGAATGAAGCAGGGTTGCTGGTTAAAACAAACAGGAGTTTGTGAAGTTGATTTTGCAACCCTGCTGTTATATCAACAAACATATTTGCATGCAAATTTTAAATAAGCAAAATGGATGGAGGGGTAAATGAGGAAAACAGGAATGAAACCCCTGTGTAATGTGGAACCTCACTAATCCTAACACATCCTCTCAGAAGCCTTCAGACCTTCAGATTCACAGCACAGACTTCCACTGACAGAGCTCATAAACCTACCAACATCAGCAGCAGGTTGTTGGCTGTGGTGCTTTTTAAATTTATAAATGCTTTGTGCACCACACTTCAGTGCAAGTGTGAGCCTTTGATGCCACGTGGCTTGAGTGGGTGACATCCACGTGGCCCACAGCCATCAGGTTCATGGTGGTCTCCACCACATGTCGATATTGCTGGTGAGGACCTAACTAAGCCACTCCAGGCATGAGCTGGGTTAGTGCACTTGAAGGCAGTGGGACGGCTGGGAGAGGCCACTCTCAGCTGAGGTGGGGAGCTTGATTTGCTCCATAATTACAAGCACAGAGAAATAAATTGCAGATGGTGCCACTGTGATTCAAGGCCTTCCAAAAAAACCTGCTCCTTTTTCTCCCCATTTCACCCTGGAACTTCCAGGCCTATTCTGCTACACCAAAAATGAGGACAAAATAATACAATTTGCCTTCAAACCCAGCACAAGGCACTTATGCCACAAAATAATCTTGCCATATAACACCATTATGCATTATCATGTATATTATTCAGCACTTCGAATAATGCAAAGCTCTTCTAGCACCATGCTGAACATGTCATTATCCCATCATATCAGGGATCCATGCATTTTCCTATGCCCCTCTTAATAATGCTTCCCAAGTTGCTACACTTGGATGACATGACTACACACACATGTGGATTTTCTTCAAAGTGAACAGGACTAAAGCTCTCAAATGCTTGGAAATGAGTTCAGTCAATCCGAATCAGAGCCAACCTGGTATGTCACTGACAGGCCACTATAATCCTTGCCTTTCTAAGCTGAATCTGTTGAAGAACCCTCTCTTCCCCTAGACTGTGCACCCTAAAACGGAATATAAGCCTTGGGTTAAAAAGATGAGGAAAGCTTCCATCACATTCTACCTCAGTAAACTAAATTGAAAAGGAAAACTATTCCACCATTTCCACTGCTGCGTCTCTGTGGTTGAACCCACTTTATGAGCCCATGAAAACCCACTGCCAGACTCTTCTTTGTAACATGCCTGGTAATGCTTAATTTAGCCTAAGAACTGGGGCAGCTTGGCTGTCAAACAGAAATTATTTTATTACAAGTGCCAGTGTTACCCTTGTTGATAAATCTTCTTCATCTCTAAGTGCAATAACTTCAAGACTCAGGTGGTGGAGGTCCTAACAACACTTGGAGACGTGCAACTGAGATCCACTGAGGTCTCCCAAGTACTCTCTTTGCTCCTCTCCCACAAACCACTTCATGTCCCCTGCTTCGGGTTGAAGTGGGGATGGTAACAGAACTTGTTGCAACTCAAGTGGCTGCTAGTTAAATCCACTTAATCTCATTTTCCTGCAGTAGTACACTTCGGGAGCGCAAGGAGGAGATGGAAGCGTGGTTTATCTCAAATGGAAAGAGAAGGGTCTTTTTTCAGTGTGACACAGAGGTCAGTAAAGAAGTCTGCTGTCCTTCCCTAAACATATATGAAGGGACAAAAGTGATTAGCTTCTATTCTCTTTCTCTGATGGCTTCAACCCTGTGGTTCCAAACGGCACAAAGGAGTCAAAGAGCTCAGTCCATTAATAGTTAACTCCAGCCTAGAGCCAAGCAGCCCCTGAAGCACCCTTAATGACTGCCTCTCACCAACCCTCCAACCCGCCAGAAACCTGATAGACGTGGCTAACACCATAATCTCAGAGCATGCTGAGATGAGATGTATCTCCTGTCACACGTTTCCCGGGATTTCTTCTGGGCTGTCATCAAGCAAAGGGTTGTTTGACCAGCCGGTTTCCCTCTCACTGCTGCTAGCCCTGCAAAGGCAGCCCTGCTATGCATACCACATACAACGGTGTGTAGTATTGTGTAGGTAAAAGCATCATTACCTGCAGACCATCAGGTGTCACCACTGAGGTCTAGAAACTTGTGTTTAGATGGAGGAGCAGTACAAGCTTCCACAGCAGACCACCTGACTCCAAAGAAGTGATAGATTTAATCCATTGAAACACCATCACTTAATCGGCTTAATGTTCGAAAAACTCCTGCCTAGTGACTATTGGTATCTCCTCCTAAGCTAACCAAACTTGTAGCCACATGGGCTCAAAACACAGGTTTCTCAGGACAAAAATTATCATAAGAAATATTCTGTCAATATGTAAAATTATTAGTCTTATGGGATATTTTCGCAAGTTGAAGAAGCAATATTTTTTTCAAAAGGTATGGCCAGAAAGAAAAATGTGCTGGAGGAACTGGTATCAGTGGACTAACACAGACTCTTTCTCCTTTCAAAATAAAGAGCTCTGGAAATGTTTGTGTAAAGGAAGAGTTTTCAACACATATGCTGAGGTATGACTGCAGTAAATGTTTTCACATGCTATTGTTTTGATGTATATTCTTAAATAGTTGCTGTGCATTTTCTTTGTGTAGTCATATTTTATGTTCTACAATAAAATGAAAAGTAGAGGAAGACACGGATTTATTAATAAATCCATTTGCCTACAGACCTTTGTAAAACAGTAGCAAGGCCTGGGATGCCTCTGTATATAAGCAGTCAGCTACTCTGGTAGGAAACACTACCCTGGTTATCTTGATTTCTGTTATTTTGATAGAATAAGAAAATTCCCAGCAGTTACTTTTTTAGGACAAAAAACCCACACAAAACCACAATCTTGATTATACTGTTAACCCCATGCCATAAAGTGGAAGAAAACCTTACATATGTTTCCTGACTCCAAGTATTTTAATGATTCAAACTAAGCTTGACTATGGTTTAAACTAAACACATGGACAAAAGCCAAGTGAATTTGCTAAGACAATGTTTCTTCCTTTAAGCACTGTAAGTTAAAATAAGGACTAGGCTATTGGGTAATGCTCATTAAATAGTTTTACAGCAGCATATTTTCATTCATAGGATCTAACAGCATGCTGAGTGCTCTTGGGTCTTGGAAATAAAACTAAATTTCTTCAGCAAGCATAACACTCTACTAAAGTCTTCATCAAATATGTAAAAGTAGTTGGCAAAGTTAAAGTTACTCATGGTCCTTTGAGAACCATTTCACCCAAGAGTGAATAGTTCATCCTCAGGAAGGGGAAAAGAGAATCTTTTTGATTACTAAGAGACATTGAATTTTGCAATGGAAGCCATACAGTGTGACTGCGACCAGTGAAATTACCCCCCAATTATGCAAATTTTCCTGCTGTAAGCTGCATTTTCACATTCCAGTGTTGCTCATACTCACACATATACTTAACTGCACACACCTGTGCAGTCTCATCAGAGCCAACAACATATAGCTCACAAAGTAAAGCACTCCCACAAGTGATTTTCAGCACTTTAACCCGTGCCTCTGTTCCCTGTTTATTTGGTAATCAAATAACCCCAGGAACAGATGCTACATTGTGAACTACCTAACACAGTGCTCAACAGGCCAAATCTCTTCTACAATCTATGGCACAGCGTTGGCAAAGTGTTTCCAAAGCGCACTTTCAGACCTTTGACTAAAACCATTAAAAAATCTGGAGGATTTCCACAACATATACTTCTGACCTCTATGCACGTAACTGCATACCAGCCACAATCCTGGATATCTGGGGTGCTGTGGGAGAAGGACAGAAGTGACCCAAGACCCACAATGCCTCCTGAAAAAGACCCAGATAATGCAGCAAAATCTTCTAAAACTTACTTCTCTGATATGTGCAAAAAACCACTCCACTCATGAGTAAATATAATGGTTTTCATATGTTGAAGTTCCTAGGCAATAGCACACAACCGCACACAAATAATCTGCCAAAGGCAACTCCTATAGCATTACAAAGACAGGCAATTTGCATAGTAATTCTTTCTAATTAAGAAAAGAAGATACAAGTTGTTTGTTATAAACATCAGCAGGCCCTGTGCAAATACGAAGGGCTCGAAGGGCTCGCAGCAGAGCTGAGTAGTTGTTGAATCTAAGCGACTCGCTGGAGAGTTTTATTGGTACAGCTGCGGTACATGCATTTTATCACACATGCTAATAATCTTGGTTATGGCACTAACATTTTAATCATTTGTTCTCTGGGCTTGTTTCTCAAACAATTAACACTAATGAATGGCCAAAATACCTCGGATCATATATGTCTAATTGCAGTCAAGAGCGGTTATTGTCTGCATGAACATTTCAATTCACCTCTGGGGATAATGTTTGTTAATTGTATTTCTTTATATAGCAAGTGAAAAAAGGCTGTTCACTCAAAAAGGGACTAAGTGTTCTCTTCTTTCCCTTTGTTCCCACAAGAAGCTAAAGTCACTTCAAGAGGCACTTAATCCCATCATCCATGGTTACAATTGCCTTACAGCATCAATCAAAAAGAATCTGCAGTAAAATGATGCAGCTATATTGTGTAATTAAAAGCAATTCAGGTAGTTATTGCTTGGGGCATTTTCCAGGTCCAAATACTTAAAATGGCACTGCAGGGATTCTAAATACTGTAGTGTTTTAAATTTGGTGAACTACAATATCTCACAGAGAAAGGGGAGGAATATGCAAAAAAAAAAAAAAATCTCCTAGCGTGTATTGTAAAGCAAAAGAAAAGAGGAGGAACAGCTACTGTTTGAAGTGACAAAATCTACAAGTCTCCATATAAAAGGGAAATAAAAATATCACGAAGAGAGAAAAGGGGAGGAAAAAGAAAAGGATGGCAGTTTTCAAGGAAAAGAAATTCCCCGTAATTGTTAAAAAGTTAACATGTGAAAAAATGCTAACGTTTCCTCACGTGGAAAACAAAAGCTCATGTCACAAGCTTTACCTTCTTCTAGTGAAAATAAATCCAAAGTAAACTGCTCAGCTCATCTTTGGGTGGGGGGGCGGTGGGGGAAACTTAGGCTAAAAGTGAAGAACTATGATATTTACTTTTGAATTAAAAGTAAGGGAAGGAACTTTACGTAACAACTGCCACTAACCCTGATCCAATTATGCTGAAATTAAAACTGAGGGTTATCAACATGCTGAACACTCAGCTCTACATTTTGATTTCTTCCTTTGTTCCAGACTCAGTACGGTCATTTCCCTGACCCTCAAAAAACTAATTAAGAAAACCCCCCAAACCTAACCCCTTGCCAAGGCAGGCAGAAGCCACCAGCTCTCATGGTTTGAGGTCTCTTGACAAGCAGTTTTCCTTACCAGAGGAGGCTTTGTCTGATTTTAAACTTCCCACCATAAGGCTGATATTATCTCACACAGATATAACATGAAGATTAATTCCCCTGAAGCTGATGGAAGGCATACAGGTATAGAATTGGTCCCCCAAAAGTGTGGAGAAGGTGAAAGAATAAACCCTGACACTTCCACAGCATCCTAAGGGAGACAGGCAGTCTGCACCCAGCTGCGGATACTGGGCATGGTGGGTTGAAGAAGTGCTCACAAAAACTCAGTGAATTAAGAAATTTAACCCCCATAACAACCAGCTTTGGAAATCAAAAGGGACAGATTGGAGGGGGTTGCTCCTGAGAATGCTTGCCTGCTGGAAAAACTGTAGCGGGGAGAAATGAAAAGGGGGCTTCCAAGTGGCCTTTCACAAGCACTTGCTCCAACTGATCAGGACACATCACAGTATAGCCAAAAAATAGGTGAACCAAAGGGGGAAGGAGTGCACTACTGACTAAAAAAAAAAATCATGGTGCAGAGAAGTGCAAGTGGAAGAAAGCAGTTTAGGATTTAAGTGGAAACTGAGCACGAAATCCAAAGTTACTGGAAAATAATTTTAGGAAAAATATATGTCTCCGTCTGCTATTTATAATGTTTTTTTCTGTCTCCAGTAAATCAATGTAAGTCGTATAAATGGACACCAGAAAAAAGATCGAATAGAAACCAGGAACTTACTGACAAAGGCTTAAAATCATGGACCCCTAAGCCATAAAATGATAAAAGGCTATCATAGGTTAAATAGTTAACCAAACTTTCTCCTCCCACCAGTACTAAATGTAAAAAAAAAAAAAAAAAAGACCTTTTATTTACCCCACCGTGTTCTTTCAACTACATTTGACCCTGTTGTTTTGGTTCACTCCAAGCTCCATCATGCCTTAAATTGCTTTGACTGAAGATCAGGGTTTTTTTTCTTCTCAATTCAAAATGGCCAAATTAGACAGCGAAGATAAAAATAAAAGGACCACTGGCTTCTCATATTACTAACATTTCCTGTTTTCAGGGCAGCAAAAATAGTCTGTTTGGGAGGAAGAGGAGAGCACTACGGTTCTTTGACTTAATAAGTGAATTTTAAAAGACATTTAAATAATGGCTCAGGGTGACAAGGGCTGCTGCTTCCTACTAATGGCAACAGGCTGCTTCTCTTGGGCAGCCTGTGTGTGTGTGTGTTTGCTATCATCCAAGGTTAATTGGTGTCCTGTCTTGGGGAGCTTTAACATATGTGATATACAGTCGAGGGTTCGCTCCCTTCCTTACGGTGTGGATAACTCTGAATAACTCGTCATGCCCATAAAATATTCTCGAGCTGAGTTGCACCTCGCTATGCTTTTACCATTAACAAAGTATCTGGCTCCTTGGGATGCTTTCTGCTGCTAAATCAAACCCACAGCACTGCAGGGCAATGGAAAAGCACTCTGTCTGTCTGTGACACGTTCACTTTGCCACTGTAACCTAGGGAATCTCTTGTTAAGATAACAATTAATTTCCCTGTTTTCCTAGTTATGAAGATACAGAAATAAACACAATAGCAACATAGCTACATAGCAACATATCAATAGCAACAGTTTTTAAGTCTTAATTTCTGTAGGTAAATTTAAAGTGCTTTCATTTATTTAACTAATGCTGTTTCTAATTTTTTCTAATTTGCATTTGTAAAAGAGATTTAATTTTTAAAGAGATTCTGTAAAAGTTTTTTCAGCTATACATTTTCTCAAGAGAAGCTCTGACAGAAAATTGCAACCGATTTTAAATAACAAAAACATCCCACAATAAAGATGAAGATCCAATACCAATATTGAGAGATTTAGAAAGACTGCACACATATTAGTCTTTTTTAAGATGTGCATTGAGAAGTAAGAAAACATTACTTTGGATGTATGACATTGATTTGATTTGGTTTATTTGGTTTTTTTGTACAGTGTACAGACAAATATGCACCAAGTGTGGTCATGGAACAAAGGACAAAGCATGCCTTTGGGGGTCAAGCATCTTCCAGTTCAAGAGGAGCATCAGACACATATCACCAACAAGCTGTCCTGGAACATCCCATGCCAAAATTTGTCTTAGAAAGTGAATATACAAAACTCACAAATCTGTAATTGTTGCACTTTTATACAGTCAGACCCATTCTGGTGGCCTGTGCAGAAAAATTGAACTTTGAAGAGATTCTTTATTTCACTCCAAAACCACTCTTGCCTCTCCCAGTTCTCGCCTCTGGCTCACCATCAGGTACTTCACTTCCTCTTAATCCTGCCCCGATGTTTCACACACCCACCCACATCTCTATGTACACACACAAAAATTGGCAACAACGTTTGAACAGAATTTCTTTTCTTACTGAGCATGCTTTCCCCCTCTTTTCTTCCCCACTCCCGTCTATTCCCTCCGCGTCAGTTCCCACACCAGGACACAAGGAGCATCCCCACTACTGAGCTCTTGCAGCTCCTGCCACCGGTCCAGCTGTGCGTGCATTGGCTAAATGCTACAAGGTCAAGACTGAGACCAGGATTCAAAAATTCCACGCTAATTACTGTGATTAAAGCCTGAATCCCAAACAGTCAAAGACTCCTGAGCAGTTTAGGAGCAGGCTGCTAACGAGTTATATGTAAAATAAGACACAGGCACTTGATAAAGTCAGAATCAATAAAGTGCCATTCCTGCCTGTTAAAATGACCCTGCCGTAACAGAGAGCCAGTGTGTTCACCACAGCCTGCACAGGTTACATATCCATGTCTGCACCGTGTGAGAGAAAAGGAAAACAGTATGGTCCTTAACATCACTTCTCATTTACATCTGACTTAAAATTAAATTACACTAAATATGTGCCTGAGAATATTTAGCAGAAGGAAATTAATGGAGCGTCAATGTACTGGTGCTGCAGAAGTCAGAAGAAAGAAAAAAAATCTGTCATGCACTTTGGGTCTTTCACAATTTCTGATTATTTTTATTACAAACTCTCATCTTTATAGTTTTGGTTGTTGTGGGGATATTTTACAAACTGAAGGTCCCTTCACACTTCTGAGAATTTTTCACTAAATAGACAATATTTTAGCTAAATTTGCAATTTACGGCAGTCTACGCTAGCCAAAGCACAAAAATCTTGATGATTCCTGTACTTAGAAATGTAGATAAATTATACTACTAAATAAAGCACAGACATTTTTACCACATGGGAGAAAGAAAACAGTATTACAGTCTTCTCTGCCTTTTGAGGTTTCTCCTGTAAACCCACTTGAGCATATGCTTTGCCCAGAGAAATCAAGGACTAGTCAAACACAGTTAACCATGTACACCTGCAGGACTGGTGACTAATTTTGGATTATGAAACTGTTCCATTTCCATGCAATCTTAGGGCTATACCTAAAACCTGCTATTTTCAGGTTTTGGCACAGAAACTTGTGCAAAATTGAGACTTAGATGTATGCAGATACCATCCAGCTGGTGAGTATATTTTAAACAAAAGAGAGTCAATCGCAGCTGGAGAAAGAAACCCCTGCATGATATTTTCAGAATAAGATTAAAAGTAAAAATATTATTTATGTTAGGTCAAGCATTATTTTGCAGAGTTATTATTATGCAGAGAAATTATTATGTCAAAGAATTATTTTGGATTAAACTGAACTGATTAAGAATGGTTTCTGTGACAAACAACTGAGCAGTGGAGAACAATTTAGCAACCAATTAGTAAATATTAAACCTCTGAAGAACAGAACTATAAAACTACAATGCACTGTGATTACACAAAAAAAAAGAAAGTGTTGTAATTACATCAGAGCTGATGCAATATGACAGAAAAAAAGAACAAATGCACAATGCTATTAGTTCAACAGCAATTGTGGCCACACTAATTGAAAACCAACTGCACCCTGCTTTTGAATACAAGCCTGGTGGAAATTTTAAAACATTTCCTAAATGGACAATAAAGAAGAACTCTTGCAAATCCTGCAGTGCTACAGGCAACATTTAACTTCAGAAATGTCTACAGGCAGAAATACTGCCCTGCAACACGGCTCAGGATGGCACAAACAAGCATCTGTGTTTATTTTTTAACTAGTCAGATTTATAAGAGCAATGAAATCCCTACAGAAGCATTTTATATTGACCTGATATGAACTTACTGTTTTAACCAGCTTTTTAACTAACTCCACAAGTTAATAAAGGCAACTACATGAATCCTTACTGCCTATACATTAAGATAAGAAAAACATTCATTAAGCAATATCCAGACTGTTTTAATTACAGGAATATCACTCTTATTTGTAGTATAATGTTCGTTAAGTACAGTATAACATTTTCTTAAAATGCCCTAGAGGCAGTTAAACTCTTGATTACCTATTAAAAAAAAAATCTCCCTTAACTTCAATCGGAGAAGTTAATGCCTACTGCAATGAAATTCCAGCACTTTTAATCAGGAAAAAAATGCCATATGCAAATCTTATTAACCACAAAAACTTTACATAAGATCAAATGAATTTTCTGTGCTGCTATCACTACTCAGTGTTAGCAAAATGTTGGAATCTTTCTATGATGGTTGTGGTAGTAATAATAATGAGCCCAGCCCTATTTCCTTTGAGAATGACATAAGCTGAAAACCAGATCTCATTTAATTAATTTCAAAAGATATCAAGGAATGTCTCAACCTTCTATATTTTCCTGTCTTTAACTACATGTCTGTTCAATTATCCAACGTTAAAACATACAAAACTAGTAGCAGTGATTGGATTAAACAATCTTATGGAAACAGAACTTTCATGTTCTCTAGTAAATAAACACCTGGAAAAGCTTTATTATCCAATAATAAAACTTCATTTTTCTTCTGCCTTTTTCAGTACTTTACAAAATTTAACATTATTACTGTTCTTGCACAGATGACAATGAAACACCTATATTTTCTTTAGTATTTATTCCACACATTGATTGAAAAAAAGCTGTCCATTTTTTTGTGGTTAACACCACCAAGAATTCAAAAAACCGTAACATGATGCATTAAAAACTGCAACATTTTTTAAAGAGCACATTGAAACACTATTTTCTGGTTCTGTGTCCCTGACTTCATATTTTCAAGCTTTTCCAAAGACAAAAAATTCCTTAAAAAAAAAATTGAGATTTTTAGGAATCCAGGCTTAAAGGAAATAGCAAATATTGGGACAATAATGATAAATACGGTTGTGAGCTCGTTTTGATCTTTCATATTAAGCAGCTCAAGGATAAATTTATTACATAGGAACCCTAACTCAACAATGGCCCTCCAAAATAATTTCCTTAGTAAGGCCAGAAAACTAAAAATGGTAAATTTAGCACCCACCAGTCTCTTCAGGCTCAGAATCTCTCTAGCCATCCGAGTTCTCCTTAGTGAGTGATAAGCCTCAGTTGCCCTGAAAGGGCCAAATCCCTCACTCTACTGAGATGGTGGGTCAGGTCCTGCTACTCCCGGGGGTGCATATTTGGGGTGTGTGGTCAAAGCCCTGGGTGCACCTTCCCAAGGGGGAATTCAGCCACAGTGCTGCTCCTGACTCAGGCAGTTCGTTATGTGCCCCGAGGAGGTAAGCACGCCAGGGCAGATGAGGCGCACCCAGGGGTGTCCACAACAGTGAACTGATTTCAAGGAACACATTGGTTGTATCACCACAGCCTGTCTTACCAAGCATGAACTTTGCTGTGTAGGCAAGCTCAAAGACCATAAAGGTGCCGGACCTACCAGGCAGATAAATATGAATGTGTGATGGAGGAAAAATGTTGGCCAAGAGACACATTTTCATACTAAATCAGAAGACTGCTATAGAAAACCACATTCCTAAGCTACTTTTATAATTTAATTATCTAAACATTTTTCCAGAGCTCTTCATATCAGTTTTGCCACATCCCAGGAAACTTAGGAACTGGTCATAAAACCATGGCTCCCGTGCCCCTGCTGCAGATCCCCCACCTAGTAAGTCCCATTTCATGAACACTTCAAAAAATCATCATCATCAAGACTGGAAGTGAGATGGGGTGAAAATCAACTTCCCTGCAAATCAGTATGATTTTATTTTCATCAAAAAATAAGAAGTCAAATTACCAGCAAGCAACCCCTTTTGGGGCAGTGAGAGCACCTGATGGGCCTGTGCAAGTGCAAGTGCTCTTATTACACGCTCTGTGGGAGTTTCTTATCTGTATTTCCCAGGTGAGATTACTTGTGTTGCTACAGCATATATTTACTGGGGCTAGTGAACACATGAAAAAGCCAACAGAAACTTAGGTAAAGCTCTAGAATCAAAGTTGCTCTCCTCACCAGTGGCCTTGTTTCACAGGATGAACCTCTTCTCCCAAACACATCATTTTTGTTAAATGTGGATTTCCTTCCTCACTGTAACACAACACATATTGGCATCATTGGTCCTGCTCTCTTAAAACTAA
>JAWWEU010000001.1:79516959-79528668 GCA_035583155.1 Acropternis orthonyx | reverse complement strand
GGAAGGGAAGGGAAGGGAAGGGAAGGGAAGGGAAGGGAAGGGAAGGGAAGGGAAGGGAAGGGAAGGGAAGGGAATGCAGAGGCAGGAGAAGATGTCAGCAAGCACACAGCTCTCTCAGGAGAGCCATAAAGAAGAAATTCTTCTGACTGTCCCCATTTAAGAGTGAGGGTTTTTTCCTCTCTAAATTCTTTGCAAAGGCTGCTCAGTATTTATTTTAAAATAAGTGAAGAAAAATACACTGCCTCCTTTGCAATCTGCACAAATAAAATGGCTTTTTAGTTCATAATGATGATATGTAGTAGATAAACAAAAGTCCTGGATTATGTGAAAATAAAATCTATAACAAGAAATAGGATTAAGTCTACTACCATATAACAGCTTTTATGACATTTAAATGAGAAGCTGTGTTTCCCTAAGTAAGTGTTAGAGCACTCCACATTTGTATAAAACCTGAACAGCATACAGACTCTTTGAACTTGATATATAATCTTATGAGGAAAAAAACTTCCTGTGAAAATACATAAAAGCATCACTTGGCTTTCCTTTGAGTCTTCTTCAACAACCTATATCATGAATACAGGCTTAGACTTAAGGAAATAAGACAATTAGATATCATATGTCTTTTATCCTGCACTGAATAAAGAGAAAAAATATTCCATTACTGAATCTGCCACATTTTTTTGTTTGTTTCGGTAACATTTTAGATATACTTTAGCAAAAAAGGGGAATAATATCCTTGAGATACATTTTAATTCTGCAGTGCATATCAGTAATGTGTACTAACATTAAGAAACATGGTACCAACCAGAGTCAATATTACATATAAGGAATTTGGATGGTTGGAACCATCAGGTTTAGTCTCACGTGGCCCCTTGTTTGTCATCATCTGTTTCCTTGCTGAAAGGAAGAATGTAATGGATGCTTCAATTCTAATCTTTCCAAATACATTCAGTTGAGCTAGTGCCTCAGTACAACAAGATTTGTTGTCAGACACAAGCTTTAGATGTGCTGGAAAAAAAATGGTGGCATATCCACTCTCTTCTCCAGGACATATCCAGCAGGGAAAGTCTCTCCTTCTCTTTTGTGCCATTTGTGTTTAAAAGAGAAACTGCAAAACAATAACCTTGCTAGTCCTGTGTGCAAGCAAGAACAAAATGTGACACTCTGAACAGACATTACAATATGCACACTCTTAAAGGCAAGGGCTTTTTTTCGCTTTTAGCTACAATAACCAGAGGTGTAAATTATTTATATGTGTGCATCCTTATGGTTATATTTTTATGAGCCTGTATATATATCTACATATACCATCTATTATTTTATTTATTTATGCACATACAAATGTTCATATAAAAATGTGCATAATGTACAAATCTATGTGTATAAAAAGTCCCAATATGGTATACTACAACAGCAGCATTGAATGATGGAAAGGAGCAAAAAGAATTAACTTCCATAAATCCAAGAGATAATAGAACTGGTTTGTTCACAACATTTAGACGCAAATATTCCTCATACTTTGCTGGAATAAACTACCTGTTCCTGCATCTCCAGTAATGGCATTAGATGGGAATTCTCCAGTGGAATACAAAGTCTCCCCAGACCCCATGTACACCAGACTGAAGGCTGTTCCACCATTAGTTATCGATGACCCTGTCTTGCTTTTGCAGGGCTTATGGTCTTTGCATGACATTTTGCATCCACACACTGGGGGCATCCTGTGTATCTTGCAAGTTCAGGTGTGACTCTGCAGATGTACAGCTGCTGTAAACTGAAGCCATCTCTCAGTCACCCAGTGTAGCTCTGCTCCTACCGTTACTGCTTTCTGTCTTTGCCAAATTCCTGCCAGCACAAAGCAAGCAACATGCTATTTCCCACAAGTGACACTCCTTCCTTCCACTTCATCTCTTGGAGCTCAGCATTTTTAGCCATAAAAAAGGAAGTGAACAATCTCATATCCTCTTTTCCTTGACCCTGCTCAGACTGTTTTGAGGGCAAGGAGGGACTTTAGGGGCTGTTTTACCAATACTCTACAAAAACACATTAATAGGTGGGAAAACAGACTACTGGCTCAAACAGCCATTTACAGCAGTACCCAAAGCCACTAAACTGCACCACAAAGGTAGGGTGGAGTGGTGAGAATAAATAATAATTCTTCCTTTCTTCCCTTTTGCGAAGCACCAGGAGAAGGGTGGGCGTATCCTCACCATGATGAGTTTAAGGGTCTTTTCCAATCTATATGATGTTCTACATCACTCTCCCAAGGCTGCATGGTTCCTGTGCCCAGGATGGGCTATGCAAACCACAGTTGAGCCCTTTGCAAAACAGACTCGAGCCTCCTGTGGACACAGAGAAGATAGCCCATCTTAGGTACCTGAATGTGAATGGATATATATTCATCTGTTTTGTATAGCTTTGAAATAGCTGAAAGGTAATTACCACCACTATCAGTGCTAGTGCTGAGTTTAAATATCTTCTACTATATATTAAAACATTCACTTTGTTGGAATGTTGTTCCACTGCTGGACATTCCTGATGCTCTACAAGACATTCTCAGCAATCAGCACACTCAAAGGAAAAAAATCCTGGTGCAATCTGGTCTGAAACCCTGCTTTTTCTTTCAACAAATACAGTTATGTTTTGGGGTCTTTTAAAGATAGGCTGCCTCTGTTCCTGCCCTATGTAATGTAAATTGTTTTCCCACCATGGTAACAGTCAAGCCTGCTAACTTGAGCATTTTGAAGATGTTGCTAGATCTCAATCCACAAAAAGGCTATTATGAATATTAGCAAGTACATTTATTCATGCCTCAGGAGCTTATTAGTTTGAAAAACAAGTAACCAGTAGTTAAGTCGTATGTGGCTATTGTTATATTAATCTTCAAGTATTCTGTTTCATTATCTTCTAACCTCTGCAAGAAAGCAGACAGATTCTAGACCAGGATGGATTGAATTATGGAGAAGTGAAGACAAAAGAGGCTGAAGAGATAAGGCTTCAGGTGCCTGCAGCATGTAGGTTACCCTGTTATTTAACTAGACACATGCACATCTTGATTAAAAATAAACTTTTATTGCTCTCTACACCTTTTCCATTGCTTGGAAACAGCAATCAAGAAATCACTGTTTAACCTAGCATAAGGAATATTAGGGTAGCTTTGAATGCAGGGAACACGGAGGGCTTTGGTAAGACTGCTCATATTTGAAGGCCAGTAAGGAAGAAGACTAAAAAGCATCTACAGAAGGAAGAGAACAGAAGGGTAATTGTAGACTGCAAGAAGTCAGGTCTGGCAGAGTGATGAGGTGAGGAAAACCCAGGACCTGGGCACTACAGACATGAAAACTGAAGCTGGCAGCATGCAACAGGCAGCACTACAGGTGAGCCAAAGCAAGAGAGCTAATCCTGAACAGCCAGCACACAGCAAGGCAGGATGGCCCAGTTGACCAGGACAGGGGTGACAAATGCATAGGGTCTTGGTTAGATGTGCCCTGGGCACCAACGGGAGGAAGACGTTTTGGTTTTGTGCAAGTGGCAAGGCAGACAGTGCCAGGATATAACCCAAACCAAGACATCACAGGAGAAGACCAGGGAGGACTGTGGGAGAGATGCACAAGGACAGGAGGTGAGACTGTGGAACAAAAACTATGCCATCAATTAAGGATGCAAAAAAGGAGACACAGTAAGTATTCACTTGAAAAGTCAGAAGAAAACAAGGTCAAAGGCAAGATTAAAAGAGTAAGGTGAAAATGTAATTAAAAAAAAAAGGAAATAAAAAGAAAACAAAGAGGTCAATGGAGATTTTGGTGAGGGCAGCATCAATGAAGCAGGGATTGAGGAATTCTTGATGCAGCATCACAGACAGAGAAAATGTATTAACTCAGTGCAGCCAGCTGTATCACTTAAGGAACACAGGGGTAGCCTGGCATAAGTCTGTGAGAATAAAGCAGTGGAGAGGGGACTCAGTGATGGGAGGACAAAGGAGGAGGAGGAAGCAAAAAGGAGACAGTGGGATCTTGATTCAGACAAGTAGTTGAGTACAATGTGAAGAGTCTGAGCACTCTAATAATATCACTTGACTAAACATCATTCTGAATCTGGGCCTGGTTCGGGAGCCTTCCAGTGAGAGACTGGGAAAGGGGATCTGTAAAATACACAGAACAAATGGTGGTTCAACATGCAGAATGGAAATGAAATGGGAACTTTGATGCTGACCCCAGAAGTTGTTCTGAAACCCTCTAACTGTGACCTGTCACCTCACTTCACAGAGAAAAGCAGAAAGATGTTTTTACTTGGTCTACACACTGATTTGCTGCACACAAGTGATCATTTTAATTTAGGCCTCTACATTGTTTTGCCAGCACTTAATGTTGCATAAAAATAAAGAAACTTCAGCTCCCTGCAACACAGTGCAAGTGACTGAACTTCCTTTCAGTAGCCAGAACTGCATCCATTAAATGTGTGAAATGCTAAAGGTAACAGTGTCCAACAACAGAAAATAAGGAGAAAGGAATTTAGACCAACCTCGGGAACCAGTTTGCCAAAATTATGGGTGAATGCTAGGGGAAAAGGACAATTAATACAGGGACAGATGGCTAAGCAAAAACAAAAGCCTTTATCTAAAACCTGGCTAAGAAAAGCTTAGCAACTGATTGTTTAACAGAAGGAATTAAAGAACTCAATTAAATATAGTACTATCAATAGTTTGGATTCTAAGGAATAAGAAAATGGAGGACTTGCTGCCATTTGTGGCAGCATTAAATACTTGCTGTGCTCACGTTGAATATTAAGGTGCACAAGTTTTATACAGAATGAGCACTTCCTATCCTTGTGAGAAGGTGGGCTATAAAATGCAAACAAACTCTAGACCAACAATAAAAGCTTTAGTGACCTGCCAAGTCTTAGAAAACCATAACAAGGTTTTGCAAGTGATCTACCGCTCAGGAGATTCTGCTGAACTGTGAGTCTTTCCCTCCCCTCTTGATTCCCCCCTCAAAACATGCACACATATGGTCCTGGAAAACCATACTCAGATGAGAAGGCCAGAGCTTTGGCTGTGTCCCAACGGGGTGAAGGGTTACTCCAGAAAAGCAGCATCATTTTCTGAAGGTGCTCCACCTGCACCACATCAACTAATGGCTACCGCGGAGCAAGAGCTGGGGCAAAAGTACAGGAAGCGGTACAAGGAAGATACGTCTCACATGTGCTTAGAGTCATGCCAGCGCAAGGACCTGCAGCCTCTGGCAACTCTTAGCAGAGAGAGGGTGTAGCACAGGTTAGTGTGGCTTGGACAGACCACTGGCATCACACTCTGCAGTGCTCTCTGCCATGAAGCCCATGTAAAACTGCATCTGTGGGAGTCGCAGCCACTGTCCAGGCTGAGAGCAGGCACACACACTGCAGTTAAATCACCTGGTCCCATACAACAGAGAATTAACTCCAAAGAAATGTCTGAATCTCTGCCTGAAACCCCAGTACAAACATTGACACTCTCAGGGCAGCACACCATGAAAAGTTGCCCACGTAATGAAAATGTAGTAGCCTTCTATCAGCTTTACACAGCACAAAATTATGGCTAAACCTGTCTGCCATCACTGCCTCATACAAACGGTTTGAACTGATAGGCCTTATTCATACATGCAAGTGATGTTTCGCTCTTTTCCATACTTCCCCAGTACTTTAATTATTTTAGTAATTAGCTGACACACTATTTCAACATATCACGTCTCCATGGTGGCATCGTCAGCTTGTAATAAAGGTTCCTTTAAGAAAAGAAACAGCTTCTTAATTTTTTTATTAAAAAAAGTTAATAATTACAGGAACACTGACAGTGTTGCTATAGTTACGACTATATCAGCCTTTCACTTACAACTCCCCGTTTTCAAGGGTCAATAACTCAGTTGTCAAAAATCCCACTGGGCAGAAGCCTGACACGTCTTAGACATACATTAAACAACTGCATAAATAAAAATCAGCTGTTTCACACTTGTGAACATTTTGAATCAAATCAATCTTTCCAGATGATATTTTGGACATACAACACCGACTTCTGCGGGTCCTTTGTAGATATATTTTTTGGCAGGCTGCTAGGCTCTCAGGTGCCCCAGCGCTTTTGGCTGCTGCCAGAGGGAATGGAAGAAGAGCCACCACTTTTTCCTCCGGCCATTTCATCCCCCCCACACCAAAAAGGAAGCAATTCTGGATGTGCCCGCTACGCTCCCAACAAAACTTCCCCAGGATTTTTAGGCACAAAAGCTTCACACGCATGTGCAGCAGCTGGATTATCACAAAAGACTATAACGGCCCTAAGAGCCGTTACGGTATATCAAGTGAGTAAACCGAAAACTAAGAAGGATTTACACAATGACCATAGTGGCTCCCTGGGAGCCGTTACGGTCTATCAGGTCAAAAATCCACTTTTTAAAGAGTGCCTAAATATGTGTATACCCAACAGGGCCTTGAGTCTCCAGGGCAACTATCACACATGTTTTCAAAATGAGCCAGGGAAGGGAAGGGAGAGTACACCAAAAAACATAAAGACAGAAATTTTTTACAATGAATAAAAGACATATAATGCAAATTCTAAAAACCTATATTTAAATGAAAAAAGTGCATATAAAGTTGAGAAACTGAATGTAACACAATTTCTTCATTATCAAAACAGGTCCTTTTAGGTTTTTTCTTTTTTTTTTAATGACAATTAAATGAAAAAGGAAATTTCCCACCAAAACAAATCAGTTTAAAAAAAACAAGTTAGGTCACAAAGTATAGAAATAATGCAATTGCAGCTGGGTTCTGAGTTGCAGGTCTGCTGCATTTCAAGTCTCCAGCCACGGCACAAGTTAGTAACACAGCTCAGTTTTGCCTTCCTTTAATTCTCTCCCATTGTGTCACAAAATGAACAAGTTATTTGAGACAGTAATTTTCTCTGTAAGAGTCACCTCTATTTTTTCCAAAATCTGCAATAAATCATCAGCCTACTTACTTTTTCTTCTTCCCCTTCCTTTACATGCCATATTTGTTCCTGCAGCAAACCTGTAAGAGAACACTTTCTCTCTATGACCTGAGATAACGGTAATGTTGAAAGAATGGCCTCCCTTGTCAAAGATTAGAGGGCTGTCTGCAGCCTACACTCCTCTTTACTTCAGCCAAATAGGCCCAATAAATGCTAATACTCAGCATGACGCATCGAGAACGCTAAGCCTCAACACTGACTAAGAAGAAAGTATCACAAATTTACTGAAATTATCTATAGCACAATAGAAAAGAGAAGGAATTAATCAAAGTCTCTCTCTTAATGCAATGCTTGATTGAACTATCCCAATCCCTTTTTAAATAGGATAACCTAGTGGCAAGTGACCCCGATGACACATCCTAGAGAGGTACACAAGTACCACTTGTTCGATTTTTTTTCTTTTATGACCTCATTAAGAAGGATTTTGAAGATTGTTCCTGAGTATGAGAACAAAGTGTCTGAAGATATCTCTAGCTTTTTATGTCTTTAGCCTTTTGCCATTGAAATGGATTTTGAATAAGTGTTTATAAACTAAGTATACACACATACACACAAAAAAATGTCCTTAAAAATGAAATATACTAAAACTATGTTTTCTTAAATGCAAAGCTAAATCTCCAAGAAACATGAAAGTTTTGCCAACACAAACTCATGATTGCATCTACCCCCCTCCCTGTACCCTCTCTCTCTCTCCTTCCCTGTTATGGACCCCATTAATTAGATTTGGCGGCAATTTTCCCTTCCTTATCAGGGAAGACAGGGTCTGCCAAATCTGCTAGTGTGAAAATACTCCATCGCCAGTAAAATTTGTTCCTAAGTGTTTGTTGATTCCACGCCTGGATTTAATATCGAAGATTATATTTTATAACCAGAAACAAACAAACAGATTTATAACTGAAGACCGAAAGGCAAACAGCAAAAAAAAAAAAAAAAAGGCGAGCCAAGTACTGAACCTAAATGTAGCATTTTTATTGACTTCTTAGAAACCAAATAACCTGGCATATTAGTGTGTGCATTCTGCAACAGACATTCAGCCCCATTGTACTACTTAGAAGAGAATAAAAAGAAACCCTACTGTTTGAAATCCAGCGGAACATCCCCACAACAGAGCACAACTGTTCCCTCATGCATGAATGGGAAGGAGATGAAAGAAAAGATGGACTTCTGAGGTACAGCAAAAAACAAAGACAACAAAAGTGCTGATCATGAGGGAATGACACAACTCATTGCTGCAAAAAGGATGAGAGAAAGGAGCTCAAACAATGGTGCAGACAGCTAAGTGACATGTAGAAGAATTGAAAAATCTACAGAAGTGTCTTTTCTTTCCACACTTGACGAGAAACAATTAAATGTTGGTACATCTGTCATAAAAAAGATAATTGAAACCTGTTACCATCATTATAGATGGTAACTTAACTACCAAAACTGTAACTGTCCAATTAAGTGTTGCCCCCTCTGTTATCTATACCACTTGCTAAAATGAAAAAACCCCTTTAATGTTGGTGACGAGTTACCACCAGTATAGCTGTTGCAAGCCCTAGAGCCGAACTGGCACATTTTATAGAGTGGCTATTTAGGCTATAGGGTACCTACGTCTATTTGCACACACACAGATGGGGGAAGGCAGGCACAAATCGGTGCATGCAGGCTCACATGCGTGAGCGCACACATTCATGCACATGCTCTCGCACACCCACCAGTGAGGATGAATTTTGCCAACAGATGAGGTTTTTGACAAGGAATCAAAAAACCCCAAATAATTGCCAGAAGCCTCACTAGGTCTTTACTCCCCTGAAGGTCCACCAGCCTGAGAAAACAACACTGTGCTAAACTAATCCACCGACTGTTGCTACTTGCTTGATAATGTGCAACATCCCACAAAACTGCGAAGCAGTTATTGACCCTGTCAGAATACCTGATTAATGGATAAATGTTGTAATTGATTAGCAGAGGAGTGTGAATTAAAACAGAATACAGCATCAATAATGAGCTGCTGACAAAAGGTAGCTGACATAAAATGTAAAATGGTAGCCTGCAGCCATAAAACGTAAAATGGTAGCCTGCAGCCATATCTCATCAAAGACACGCATTTCTTAAAAACAGAAGAAAACACTACCCCTGAAAAAACCCACAAGCACAGTGTCCTGTTCTCTGCATTCTTTAGGCTTTTCTCTTGATAATGATTAAACCACCAGCAAAATGTTATGGGAACTACTTGTGAATCTACTCCATACATCAAGCCAGGCAAGGCAGTTAAACGACTGCATTATCCTCTGGGCTTCTCTACTCTTATAGAAATTCACTACTCTCCATTTTATCCCGGTGAGCTGTGATTTTGGAGCGGCGCTGGGTGCATCCAAGTCTGCCTTCAGTGGGGTGCACAGGCAAATCCCACAGTTTGTAGGTACGCCAAGGAACGCCACAACGGTGTCGCACCAAGGAGACAACTTGGAGCTACAATCATCACATTGTTACACTTGTTTTCCATTCCCTTAAAGGCCTTAGGAGGCCAAATGATCCCACTTTTGTTCCTTTTTCTTTGCGATTTAATCCTACTCTAAGGCCCTACATTATGCCTGACATTATACGAAATAGATTATATAGATTTTATACAGCACCCGCAAACACACAAGTGATGTTTCCCTGCTGCAGGAAAGTGAGTTTATAATTCAGTGTCAGAAGCACTGAGTTGCTTCTTTTCACAGCACCTATGTTGGTCTTCCCACTCTTTAGGCACTGAGCATTACTCTGTGCATTAGACAAGCTGACACACCTAATGCAATACCACCAGACATATCAAAGCTGTCATGGTACAAGCAGAAAAAAACATTAGCTTGAGTAGAGCACTTAATGCAATTACGTTGCTCTGACTTCCTGAGCTACCTCACTCAGAAGTAATTTAACCATTTCTACATGACACTGCATTATCCAGCAAATACAGCCTCTGCTCAAAATGGATGTTGCTACAGGGTAAGTCTCTTGGAAATCACTATGTGCCCTTTTCCCCCCTTAAGCCAAAACTCAGAAGTGGTTAAACTGAAGATACCTGCTTTCCATATGAAAAATACAAATAACGAAAAGCCATTACTATCTTGTAATGATTGTCTCAAAATCTGATTTTCTTGATTTGATACCTGTTTTACATTCCTCTGCAGTGCATAACATATTTTTTTAGCAGCTCCACAAGTTCACAGGTACATATTCAGAGATATAGTCCTTTGGAAAACCACATCTTTTAGGACCATTTTTTGCTTTTTTCCATCAGCTAACCATGAGGCTTATTTTGGGTTCAGAATGATTTTTCTGCTTCCCCAGCTGCTTTGGGGCTGAAACTTCGTCAGTGACATCATAACTTTTTCAATTTAAATAATTTCTCAATTCAGGAGTAGCTTTTATCCCATCTCACACTGGTAATGTAAAGTATCACTTGTGTACGTGGTCACTACTATCAACCAAGAGAATTAGCTATTTCCAAAGAATAAGCCTGATAGCTTTTAGTTGGAAGACCTGCCCATACCTGATGCACCTTTCTCCCTTTTCTCACTGTAGAAATTACCCAAACAACTTGCACTTTAAAAGCTGCAGCTACATCACAAGGCTTCTATCTTAGCAATTTAGGAGGCTTTTAACCCTTCCTATTGTATTGCGGTGTCTTCAGCCCTCAGCAGCAGCTCTTTGTGAGTACCAGGGATGGAGAAACAAAGTATGCTCTAAAGGGCCCCCACCTTACTGCAGACCTTCTCCAGTCCAGCAAAAGCTCCTTCACAAGCACTTTTTTGTCCTAAAACATGGCTGGACAAAAGCAGGGGCAGGCCACTGTGGATGTGAGTTTGTCCCAAAGAGGAGGAGCCTGGGACTCCCCTATTGCACATGATGTCCAAGAGATTCTGCTTTCCAGGATTCCAGCTGTTTTGGGGAAGACTGAGGGATAGGTACATTTCTGCCATATAAAAATCCATTGGTATTTCTTTCTTGCTCAGCCTCAAAAGTAGGAATTGGGGATCCTTCACCCAAGCAGCAAATGGCTGGATGACTTCAGCATTTTGGAGTTTGGTCAGGGTGATGGTGGGACTGAGTCCAGCACTCACTGCCAGGGCAGGTGAGGCAGCACTGGAATATCAGAAAGACAGCGGGCAACAAAGCAATAAATAGTAATTTTTGAAGAAATAAACAAGCACAACTGCTGACAATTCAGCTATTTCTTGGAATAACTGCTTTACTTAGCTGACTCCAGAAAGCCTTCTGGTGTTGGATTTTGAGTACTGGGGGACAGCTGCCCATAGCCCTGATACAGAACCTTGCAACCAATAACAGGAGAGCTCACACCATCTGCAATCATGTCAAAAACACCAGCTTCCTTCTTATTATCAAACCCAAACAGAGGTTTTTTTCTGAAATGAAATCTTGTCTCCTTTCCTTGGCTGTTCTTATATTGTATTGTGAAACATGAAACGTGGTTTTAGCCTAAAAGTGTACTAAAAAGTAACCTCAAAAATACTTCCAGCAGCCCAAAGGAGGAGCCAAAAAAACCCAAACAAACAAACAAACAAACAAAAAAACCCCCCAAAAAACAAAACAAAACAAAACAAAACCCAAAAACCAAAAAAACCCCCAACTACCAAAAAAAAAAAAAAAAACAACCAAAAAACCAAGAAACCCACAAAAACAGACCGAGTTACATCAATTTAAATGGGACCCGG
>JAWWEU010000001.1:79484906-79516859 GCA_035583155.1 Acropternis orthonyx | reverse complement strand
CCCACAAAAAAAACCCCAAAAGCACCAAACAAGCCTTTAAAAACCCCATAAAACTCAACCAAACCCCCTAAAAAAACAACCAAAAAACCAAGAAACCAACAAAAACAGACATAGTTACATCAATTTAAATGGGAACAGGATTAGGCCCTTTAACGTTTTTGGTGGGGGTGGGGTGAGGGGGTGTGCAGGGAAGAGGAAAGACAAAACTCCTGCAGCTGAAGGTTCAGCTTGATCCCCAGAACTTTTAAAGAAGACATTCTTCTCCACAGCTATTGTCAGAGCTGGAGACAAAAGTAGAGGCCCTTTCAGCTGCTGAACTTAGCCAAAAAGCCATTTGTAACTCCTGCAGAGCAGTGCTTTTATAGGTCAGGGCAAAGTCCGAAAAGACTCCTCTCTTTTTCATTTTCTTTTGGAAGATCTAGTTAGGATCCAGAAACTCAGCTCAGAAATAAGCAAAAACACTTCAGCACAAAACAGTGATAGAAAGATCTCCAAGTGTATTGTTTTAACCACAGTTTTTTGATTCAGAGTTACATTTTGCTAGTTGGTGCACACACCTGCAGCAGTCATTGCTTCTCAGACATAGTTCTCCATGAATTATTGGTTGCTTGGGTCTTCAGATATCTTAATGTATGTGTCAAAGAGGAGTTTTGGAATTTAATTTTCATTCTAGTCCCTTAACATCAAGGACCTGGAATACAGTTTTAGCAAAAACATTTTAATACCAATTAGTAGCTGCTAAATTTTTCTTCCTAAAAAATTCAGTCAGATTGGCTAGATGAGAGGGGTGCAGGAAACAACAAAGGAAATGTCAAGGTAACAGTTTTGCTCTGTTTTTGCACCCAGCTAGTGGGGCAATCCCAGTTTCCTGCACTATATGTCTGACTGCAACCTAATTGAGAATTGCAGGCTTTAACTGAAATGGTGATCTCAGTACCTGAGGGACCAGACTGTCACCCAAAAATACCTGCCCAAAAAACGCAACTGAAATTATTTACCACAAACAAGCAAACAGGAAAGGAGTAAATCCTACCAGATGAAATGGTATAAAAGGAAATGCAGTCAAATAGAGAGAAAAAAAGGAGATTTAAAAAGATTGATGGAAGGACATCAGTGCCATATAGTTAATATGAGTGAAAACAAAATAATAATGAGTTAATATGAGAGAAAACAGAACTGAACATTTTATCAAAGGGGGACATTTTAGAAACCCACATACCCACCATTCTTGATAAAACACTGCTCTGGTAAAAACCCCATTGATTTCTATGACTGAATAGGAAAAAGAAAATTACTATTAGCATTCAGAGAAGCCTCTTCTTTGAATACATTTTCTACCTATGGGTGAATAGCTAAATCATGCGACTAAATCAATGATAATCAGAGACTTTCGGACAATGGTATATCCAAAGCCCATGAAACCCACACAAAATCTCTGGTATGTGCAGGTGTTGAACAGTTATACTGTTAATCAGAAGGATTGCCTGGCCTATGTTTATGTTTACAGCAGTGGTAGATGAGTGATATTTGAGTGGGTTAGAAAGTGTTCTTGATACTTTTGCAAGATGAAAATATGTGCTTTGTTTCACCCCAAGAAGCATTCCAGGTTTTGGTGTATTATTTTCTGCCAGTCCAACCTGTATTAGGGTGTCCTACTTTTGATATATGTCATAATTTCTTTGAAACATTTTGAATACCACCTAAAGACATTGTCTAACATTAATTTGCACTCACAACTAAGCACATGAAAGAATAGCTCCAGAGATAATGAGAAGTCACACAATGTACAGCAGAAGGATGTTTCAAAAACAATTTGGGGATTCCTATTGTTTTTGTGGTTTTTTTTACATGGGTAATTTAGGGTTGATAAATCATGCAAAATGAAGTCTGCTTCTTTTGAAATACCCGAAGCTCTCAGTTCCCCAACTGAAGTCACATGGACGTGAAGACAACCTCCTGAAACCAGGATTTTCTGTTTCTAGAAGGTTACTGTGGAGGAAAACTTGTCCCCACTGAAGTTGCCAATGCAGTTCTCGCTGCACCAAGGCAACAATCAATCACTTTAAGAAGCTGATCGTGTTTGTGCAGGAATTAATCAAAAGTCACACATGGATGTTGTCTACATAATATTAATAAAATACATTCCAAAGTTAGAGATCTATAATACAAAATCACAAGATTGAGGCTAAATTGACTTGTATGGTTACCTATAATGTTAGCCTTTAAATTTTAAATGTTTCACGTCATTCAGGCCTTCTTAGCTTACCCCAGCAACTCTGTTTTACCAATCTACATAGTCTTTTAAAGCAATTTAGCATTGCTTACACTGACCTCAGCTAGTCACATAAAGGTGAACAGAATGTTGCATTTTCTTAAATGAAATTACTTTATTACAGATCTCAGTTCTTACCTAATCAATACCATGCAATCTCAATAACATCACTGACTTTATCAAACATTGGTCTGAAATCCTCATGGAAAGTGGCCTAGATGTATAGCTAATGAGACAGTGCTAGCCAGAAAATCTATTTCTTCTTTACGTTCAGTTCCCCCTTGAACTTAAGAGCGAGCAAGTTGGTTCAAGAAAACACTTTTCTCCATTACATGCATGCACAAAGAATTAACACTCCTGTTTCCAAAAAGACTGAATTTGAGTGTAATCCAGAATAATGACCAGTATTTTTATGGATTTTGTATTATACAAAGGAGATTAAACTCTGCCCAGTGGATTTTAAGCAAACTCCTGGGCTGTAATTCCAGCCTGGCAAATGTCTTTAGCATACAGTTAGCAGAGACATGAGATGCACTAAAAGAAGAGTTTGTCTAGGGTGTTTGTTTGTTTTAATACTGTGGGTCTTTTGTACCATAAGATTTATATGTGTGTAAAATCTACTCAGGAAACCTGATGACTTTGTTCTTAAAACCCCCCTCCCGCCAAAAGGAAAAACAAGCCTCTAGATGAAGAGTCTTTCTTGTTGGGCTTATGGATGTCAAACTCAGTTTACTTTTAATTACTTGCTTCTGAAGCAATGCCAAAGTAGGAAGTTCAAGAAGTCTTTATAGTACATTCCCTGTTATTCAGTTCTGCATTAGTGGAGTTTAAATGACTTTCACATTCTACTTGCAAATCAAAAACTGAGACCTTCAATGTGAATGGCAACTGTTCAGTCCTCACACAAACTCATCTGCAGCCGCAGAGCTCAGACTGGACAGGTACTCTCAGCAGGCACCAAATATTCTTTAATTTTTTACCCAATGGTATTAGCTTTGTGGCATAATAAAGTGGGTTGCTCTTAGAGTTGGTTCTAAACTGAGAGTCTTCTTTTTTATCTCCCACCTTCAGCTCAGTGTGCTCACATTTTTTGATGACTTGCAGTGATCTATCTACTTTTCATGTTTAGTATGGAAGAGCTAAGTGACTCCCACGTGAGCAACACAAACCTCTTTTATGTTTCTGTAGAGGAAATGAATCACACAGCACTCCAAACAAAATTTTGGTTTTTTAAAATCTTCTGCTTTTTAGGATAAGACATTAAAATATCAGTTTGAAAAGAATTACAAAGATCTTAGCAAAAACCACCAGATTGCAGATGGCTTCTCTTGAAAAGATATTAAATCAGGGTTCCTTCCCCCCCCTAAAAAAAGTCATAGAGTAACTTGTGGTGCAGCATTTTTTCCTAATGTTCCTTTCTGCTTCTAGCCTAAGTGTGCCAGATTACTATTATATACCACGTTACTCTGATTTGTACCAGACAGCTCTTAATTACACTCACAGAATTTTAGGTGCACGCACTCCAAAAGCCATCACTTGTTTCTGCTATTCCCGCAGCACCTGTGCAGGCTCCCCAGCTCAGGAGCCTGGGGAGGAGGGAGCCGTGGTGATGGGGAGCAGACACAACCTGCTGTCTCAAGGGGTGCCTTTCCTGCCCACCTGGCTCCCCAGGGCCGTGGGTTGCACCCCAGGAACCCCAGCTGTGCCTTCCCCAGCCGCTGATGTGAGGGGAGCCAAGGGCAGGCAGGCGCGGCGCCCCGGCACGCTTATTTTCTTCCGCCCGCGTGTGCGGATGCCAACTCTGGCATCCATAAAACTGGGTTACATCAAACAGACCAACCGCCGGCATCTCCCCGGCATTGCTCCCGACACAAGTTCTGACAAAAGGCGCTGCCAAGGCCTCTGCTGACAGCCCGAACAATAGCGGCCACAAAGGCCTTTTCTGCCTGCGCAGATGACATAAATCTGATGCTATAACGCCAGCATGACTTCAGCTTGCTCCTTATTTATTTATTTAATAAGCTACTGTCATCCATCTCGGGAAGGTGGCTTCCAAACTCCAAATTAATCAAGCCACTGAATGCGAATTTCCATATTGCTCTGCCAAAGGTCTTCTCCACATCAATTGCCGGGAGAAGGCCCCTGTTGTGCTTTGGTGTATTGTGTGCGGTGCTACTGCTGCTGCTAAAAGCCACTCTGTTTTTAATAAACATGCATTGTTCTTTTTGTAGTAAATCCAGGAAATAATACCCAACTGGGAGTTTGGGTGCAGGCTTTTCTTTAGAGTGAGGGGAGCGACGGATGCGTTTTCATGTCTGTTTGTGCTGTGATGGCTCCATTTGTTACAGCTTGGAAGGTATTTTATTTTTCAAACATATAAATTAAACCAATATTGAGGTAATGCTTTCTTGTTTATCTTGGGAAACCCCAAGCTGAGGTCACTGATTCTGCATTTCTGTGTCAGTCATGTCACTTCACCAAATGGGATGTTCAGCTTGGGGTGCCCTGCGCTTGGCCATTTACCTGTCTGCCAGAGAGGAATTTTTCAAAGCACTCTGAGTGAATTACATTGGCACTACTGAATTCAATGAAATAAAAAAGTCTCTGATTTAAAAGAGCTAGGATTTTGCTAGTCTGCCTTTTAAAATTCTTTAGTCAACTACATATCAGGTCTCGAGCCTACACAAGTTACATGTTTTCTTTCAGAAGTCTGTGCAGAAAGAGGTGTCTCCCCATGGGATGGTTCATCACTGCTGTCTCAGGGTTGGGCTGAACTACCTTCCTGAGTGAAATCACAACTTACCTCTCTTTAGTACACACCTACCACCACGTGTTGTACAAGCTCTACCAACATTCCTGCTGGCAGAGAGGACAAGCATAAGCATGGCAGCCCCAAGATGGCAGGAGCAAAACAAGAAGGGTGGCTCCCAGGTGAGGTGGCAACAGGAGAGACTTGCTGTATGTGTGGCTGCACCACAGCCCGACAGACAGGTTTGTTTCACAGTCCAGACACAAGACAAATGCTCCTCAGTACTGTAACAGGAAAGGAAAGCAAGAGATGGGTCAACATCATCATGAGAGCAGAAGGGAGATTGATAGGTCTCTCTCATCTGTTCTATTTGACCCTATATGTGATGCTTTCCAGGACTTAGAAATGTAGAACCAAAACTTATCTCCCCCACAGCAGGTTATTTCAATTCATAAAGATGGGAGAAAGTATTATTTCAAATATTTTTTATGAAAAAATATTTATAGGGAGTTTTCACTAGAAACTGGAGTCGAAACTCTTTTTCATGATGGATGAAATGAAGCACGCAAAAGGCTTTAAATAGTTCAATTAAAAATTTCTTTTCCACTCAGTCAGCTTCCCTATTTGCACAAAATTTTAGTAGTGTTTTCCAGAAAAAAATAAAAATAAACCTGAATGGTGGGTTTGGAGGAAGCTTGTCCATCTCCAGGCAACTCCATGCAGGAGAAAATGTCTGAGGTGGCAAATCACACTGCAGGACTTGGAACAAGTCATGAGTGAAATCTCCAAGGTAAGGAGAGCACCTCAGCTTGAAATTAAAAACACACTGCCCTGTACTTCTTAATGTCATCCAATGGTCTCGAGACAGACAAGTCAAAGTGTTAACAATAAACAAAAGCAAAAAACCCTCTAAACCAAAAAACACCTCCACGAACTCCTATATGAGAAAGATTATTTTTTCCCCATATCAGTGTCTAAGTAACTGTTTAACATACAATTTTGACACCATATTGAAGACAATCTTAAAAATATGTGCCTAAAAATAAATTATAAATAGCTCTGTTCCTAAGTAATGCACTAAAATTTAAGGGAAAAAAAGAGAATTGTTAATTAATACTGCTCACTGCGATACAGCCTAACTGATGAAGGGAAATGCATTCAGACTTCTAAAATGCCTGTCTCCAAGACCATCAGGGTTAGTTTCTGAGTGGCACGTTTTTAAAACATTTAATCAGTGATCTGAGTATGTGTCAACACTTTCTGGTAGTGTGCTATAAAACGTGAACCTTGTCAACAGAAACATAAAAAGGCAACACACTTGGGACACAGAGCTTCTATGCTGACACAGTGTAATAATATAATTTTAAAATTTATCATCTGTTTAGCCAGGAGCAACAATTAATCTTTTTGACTAATCGCACAGTGTTTTAAATAACACCTCAAAAAGAAAAAAAACCCCAAACATATTACATTTTTACTTTCCTTGCCTTCACAACTGTGTTGCTTTCAAAACCTTATGAAGCAACAAGCAATAAATTTTGCAATAGGATAAAAATGTTAGCGAATAATATGTTTCTCCCTCCTCAGTTAATAAAATTACTTAACACTGAGCCTGCAAGCAAAAAGAAAACCCCAGGAGTAACACAAGCATCAGCGGGCTCAGTTCTGTCGCGTTTCTGCCGCATTAAGTGACATTTTATTCCCAAATCACTTAACCTTTGACTTTTATAACTAAACATACAGACCTTGAATTGTTACTGTGGAGGGGAACAGCGAACGACACTGCTGCCAGGCACTGAAACCAAGTGCCCCACAGTAGTGGGTGGCTACAGGATGGAAGTAATTGGGCTCACAAGAACTGTAGTTTCACTCCTTGTCACCTGGAAAAGGAGGCAGAAAAGGAAATAGGAGAAGGGGAGATGTTTCTGCTAGTGACCCCTCTGCTGTGCAGCGTCAGATGCATCTCCCCAGGGACCCTAGGTAGGTGTTTTAACAGCGTTCCCACCAGTGGTGCACATGCCAGGCAAAGAAGGGGTTAATAATCAGGCAGAGGTGAGAAAAGCACTTTATAATTAAAAGCTAAATCTTCAACCCAGCTGGAACTGGATGAGAGGATGGGAAGGGGGGAGCAGGCAGCTGCCCTCTTCCATCCGCCCACTTGAGACTGTGCTGAGGAAGGAGAGAGAAATTAAAAGGTTTGCCAGAACAAAAGCGGTGGTGACAAATGTTGGATGCAGAAACTGACCATGATCCTATCCAGGTTTCTGGGCAAAATGAACAGCAATTTTGTAACGTGAGTGGAGGGGGGCTTTTTGGGGTAGAGCTTTAGAAGTAGCAAGGTAAAAGCAAGACTGGCAAACACCAACTGCACCTTGGCACCTTGGGAGGGAGGGTAGGCGCCTTGCAGGGATTTGCAGCACAGTTTTCTGCAGGAACTTCTAGAAGCTTTACGCATTTTCACTATTGACAAGGCACCCACAGGTAAGCCCTAAAGCATGACTTTGCATCTGACTTGTGCACTCAGAACTTCCATGTTTTTTTCCAAAATATGTAGGAATAATGTCAAACCATATAGATAACTTTGGGAGGACTTTGTGCAATGAAATTTTTGTGCAATGAAAGCATCACAGATGTATGTTCATGTATGCACATTCACATTAATAACCAGCAAACGTGAAGTCATCTCTTGCTTCATCTCTAAGACCCTGACTGCCTCCTTCTGGGTGCAGAGGAACAGGGAGACACCAACCATCTCACTGAATATGACCACATGGCTGGACAAATGCAGTTGCACCTGAGAGGTGCATTTTTCTTTATAAAACTATGGTGATGCCAGAGTACTTTACATTGTATGTGTAGCAACTAAGAAACCCTCTCGTTAAATACACAATAGCATAAATAACTTTCTTCTTCTTTGCCCACTGGCAGAAGACTTTGTCATCTGCAGCTCTTGTGCATGCAAGAGACTTTGCTGGTGTGACATGTGGTCATGAGAAGGGCAGGGGAGGAACCCAACTGCCAAATTCAATAACGTCCTAAAACCAGTCATGGCAGGATTAAGTTTCCAGACATACTGCTTGTAAACTTATTATTAATGATTTTTTTATTAATAGGGTGGAAAAACATTAAAATCTTCTGGGCTAAATATGAACCAGTTCCCACCTCACTTTAATTTTAAAAGATACTTGCTTCTCCTGAGAAAGTAATTGCAGGTATCCATCAGCGGTAGAACAGTGCACTCCAAACAGTCTACAAAAATCACCCCAAACAAACACTAGAAAATTACATATTAATTACTTATGACTGATATCTCTTTAGAGAATAGATCATCTTCCCAAATAGAAAATAGCTGGTCTAACACAAGGGGGCTTGCTCTGTGATTACATATTCTTTACGCTGGCTAAAAGCATGTTAAAGTTGTATCTTGAATTAATGCCTAGTTTGGAAGTCTAAGAACTGGTACAACAATCCTCAGCTGCACCCATTACTAGAAAAGGTAGTGATGGTCAGCCAAAGAAACTAACTCTTAAAAATCTATTTAATGAGGGGGAGCTTTTCATGGCATGGAAGAGGGACACAGAGTTCTTGCAATGCACTCTTCAGTTTACGGCATGCTCTTAATTGCAACATCATTCACAGGAGCTACATTTTAAAAGGCAGGCTTACAGGTAAGGGAACCAGAAAATGGAAACGGAACAGAAAATATGGCAAATATAAATGTGATGAATGACATGTTAACAGAATTGTTGTGAGACCGATGCATGGATGGATGGATGGATGGGTGGATGGATGGATAATGACATTTTGCCCCCTCATTTCGTGGCTGAAGCATCAAAATACTGCTGCCATCTGTTGTGCTTGCAGATACCTTCAACGCTCACTGCTAGCAAAGATAGTGCTCAGCTGCAGCTGTGAAGACTATGCAGGGGAAGTTGACCATTTGTAACAAATTACTTCAAGAGAGCTGGCCCAGGCCATAGAAGTGATTTGTTCCTCATCCCAAGACGGCATTTTCCAGTTACTTTACAAATTGCAGAAGCACGATAAGACTTCTGCAGAGCAGTAACTAATGTAAAAACAAATATAATTCTACTATGACAAGGAAGGTGTTCACAAACTGCAGGAAGCAGTTTAAAATAAATTGATGTAGGTTTTGAATTGTCCACAAGTTGGGTTTAGCTTCCTTCCATTTACCTTTTACTGCATTAACATTTCTTTTGTGATGGCTGCTGCTGGGAACCTATTGTAAGTTTGAGCAATTAGGATTTTTGTTCCATCTGTCCCTCCCCTCAGTCAATACTGTAGCATCAAAAGAGGCCAATTCAGTGTAGGCTGGCTCTGCTCTAAAGCCAGCTAAAAGAGATGTTAGAATTCACTACTGCTCTGGGTGGAAAGGATGAGGATGGGGGGGTAGGGGGTGGGGAAGATATAATCATAAAAATGCTGTTTCAGGCTTGTTGAGTTCTTAAAATAATCTGACTTAAACCTCCTCCACAATGCTCACAAGTCAGAGCATGGTAATATACTTCAATGTAGGTTGCCGCTCTCTCTCTCTAAATCCAAACTAAAATAGATGTTAGAAATCATTTCTGCACTATGTCAAATACAGACTAGGACTGTAATCAGAGGGCTGTGGCTTCAGGTTTCAACGGTTCTTAAAATAATCAGCCTTAAACCTTCTGCAGGATTCAAAGCCTGGTCATTTATATTTTTGTAAGGCTGAGGATTCCATCACCTCAGGCTTCTCCCTGATAAAAAAGCAGCCTGCCTTTTTTTTTTTTTCACCCCACTGAAATAAGTTGTGTGTGGCAGATATTGGCAGGTAGAATGACACTGGAAACTGGGTACTTCATTTTTGTCAGAAGGTTAACTCCATGTGGAGTCAGGGTATGACCTCAGAACAAAACCCAAGTGCCTCCTCTTCACTGTGTTTTTACCTGAGCACAGCAGATGTATATTAGCTACCTGAACTCAAAACTGCTTTGCAAAGTGAAGGCAATCCTTATATCCCACTATGGAGCACAGTGTTAAAGCAGGCAGCTTTGCTCCTTTCCCAAACCGTGAATTCCTAGTCTCCTTTTTTCATGTATGCAATCCATGGGTTAACTGTTCAAATAGAAACCAAAACAAAATAAGGAGAATGCATGTGATGGGGAGTTTACTTTTCCTCCACCAGCCCAAGAACTCCTTCTGTGTGACCAATTAGTTTTTCCTCTCTCTAATCCCACCCTGCTTCTGCTTCTTTAATACAGGTTTTTCTATGGGTGCAGATTAACCACAGCCTTATTTTCAAGTATAAGTACTTCTAACAGGGCACAAGTTATCTGTGATGCAGGCTATAGACATGAAAATAAGGTAATCTTCCTATTCTTTTGCAAATGCTCAGGAAAGAATATGCTTAACATTGTGTAATAACATCCGGACCAGGGGTGGGAAGGGTGGGAAGAGGCAGGGAGAGCCTCTGATGCTCCTGCCACGCTGATGCATTCATTAAAACTAAATCCAGCCCATGAAAAGAAAATGGGCACAAAACCCCTCAGTCATAGGGGCATTTGCCTCTTCTCATTTTTTTCAACGTTGTTTATGCTAACTGTGCCCTTGGGATTTATCAGCATTAGAAAACATTGTATGCTGTCATTTGTTCACCCTGACTTTCTGAGTCACAGACCTACATGACAACTTTTAAAAGATGGTAAATCTCAAAACCAGCTGATTGCACAGAAAAGTTTGGAAATGTGGGAACTGCACAGCTCAAAACCAGAACACTCTTAGCATTACTACTACACATGTTAAAACCTTGTGGGTTTTAATGTTTCAGGTGCAAATTCATTGAAACCTCATTTACGGAGGAAATTAGAGACTCAAGTGCTCCAGCAGGCACAACACCAAAGCAAGGCAACTGAGTGAGGTTATAGCATAAGGTAGGACTAATGCTCAGTGCCATACACAGCTAACACTGCTCCAAGAAAACTTGCTTCCCCACCATGTTCAGTTTGTTACGGGGCAGGCCTGGCCCAGCTATTGCAATGTGTTCTTCCAAAGTCAAACAGCAAGGCTGAAGGCAAGGCAAGTTCCAAGAGGCTATGGGTTGGGGAAAGACCAGTCTCCCAGGAGGTGGAGATGCCCAGATGTCCATGGGCACTCATAAAGGATTTGGAAAAAATTCACATCACACTTCTTTTGCTCTTAGCAAAGCCACTGACTTGGGACTAATATGCTTGCTCTCTTTCCTTTAATCCCTTCAGTTTATTACAACCATGCTCAGCTTTTGCATGCTCCCAGTTGAGTTAATCAGAATATATGCAGAGCAGAATGCAGCACTAGAATATGTTATTTATGGGACTAAAATACAGTGGCCCAGAGGAAGTATTTGAGACATTCATGCTTGCCAACATCTAGAAAGAGCTGTAGATTTTCCCCCAGCTTACTGTGCTCCTTCAATGACAGACCAACCCAGCTGGATGCAGGTAGCACAAAGCCTTGCAATGGTCACAAAGAGGAGCCACAAACCCAAGGTTCAGGTGTAAAACACATGAAACCATAAATTCAGCTTTGGAGAAAGTATCAGAAGATGTCCATCTCATGGCAAGTGTGGTCACTGGAAAAGATAAAAAAGGGTCCTGAGCAAGTTTGCACTGGTGTCATGTCCTAAATCAAACCCTAGGCTGCCTGTTTGAAACCAAGCTACTAAAGAGTTAATCCTAAACGAAAGGTTTCAAGTGCTAGGGAAAAGTGGCCACTGGTTACCCAAGTGACTTAAAGCACTTCAGGATATCTATGCCACATTAATCTTGCATGTATACCTGTCACCTACTTTAGAAATAATTTGTTACAAAGAGATGTTAGGCTTGTCTCAGTAAGATAAAAGGGTTTATGCTTTTCAAAACTTGGAGTTTTTCTGTGTGAAGGAACATTGAAAAGGATCGCAGAGTTAAGTAGCATCCACCCAAATAAACCAAACAGGTCTGCACCAAACAAATCGTGCTATAAACCTTGGAATTTTACAAGCAAGTTTTATATTAATTCTTTAGAAACCCTTTGTGCTTATGGTTTCAGACAGAATATAAAAGTACCACATAAATATCAGCACAATATAGTAGGCAGCTGTTAGGTACTTTAACCATTCCCAATCAATTATAATAAACAGAGCAAGCACACTGAATTGCATCAGAGTGCCATGCAGTAACCCTCCACCTCTGAGTTCTCCTTCCTGCCATGTGAAATTAACCTTGCAATAAATTACTTGCAAAATGACAGATCTGGAACATTCTGGAAGGTTTTTGGTAGGCTGGGAGGGATAGAGAGACTAAAACCACTTTTTGAATAACAAAATTAATGGTAGTAAGAGAGTTTCTTTTTTTTTTTTTTTTTTTTAAGCCAGCTGCAAAAAGAGTAGCAGAATAACCCCAGTTATTCCATTCAAAGTAGAAGGGAACCCAAAATGGTGACCCCCACAGAAACACTGGGCAGCAGCACAATCATGTCGCAGCAGATAAGATTTGCTGATTTGGCTAAAACCATCCAGAACAGAAAGAAATGCAGCACTTGGGAGACAATGGGGTGGCAGCAAAGCCTTTCCTTCTGCCAGGGAAGGGGGCACAGCACAGAAGGAAGGAAAGGTGGGAGCCTCCTGGAAGGCAACCATGTGACTTGTCAAATGGAAAGTCACTTATGGAACTGATGAACAGGCAAACAGCTTCTTATGTGCAGACATCAACCGTCTGTCTGCTTTCTCCTTACACACTTTTAACTCCGTCCACTTGGATGTGCTCATTGCTTCAAATGGGTGTTAAGCTGAGAATGTGGAAAACTCACAATCAAGAACAACAACAAGCTCTTTTGTGTATTTGCTAAACTGCCTTTATGCAGATATGCAGTGCTATTCCAATACTCACAAAATCATCTGAATTATGCAAGGGCCACAGACAATTCTCACCAGGACTGCTCTCACTTGCATGCTGGATCTGGCTGTAGACATGGATGCTGATTGGTGGGGTCTGTGTCTGGACCACTCCTGGGTGAGGCACATGGTGAATTCCACAGGCCTTGCTGAAGTTATACTTTTATTTAAAGTAAGCTGTGATATATGAGGTGAGGAGGACAAAATCTGCTGTGTTTATTTACTCTTTTCACCCACCCACACACACACACTTACAACTGGCACTTTTTTGGCATTTCAGTACTCACATGTCTCCTAAAATTATATTAATTTGAATTTAAATACTGCCAGCCAGAGCTATTCTTAACAATTTACATTATTTTCTATGTAAGAACTAATAGTTTTAAAACCCTTCGAAAAATGTGAGAATTTCACAAATTTTGCTTTCATGCTTCAAAAGTCTTAATTAAAAAAAAAAGTTTGGACAAACAACTATTAGCCTGAGGAGCAATTTATGGATATATTACAGCAGTGTCAGAGCAACCTATAGCAAACTGACAACAAAGACTACTTTCTCATTACCCTTCATATTCATACTAGCATTTAATATTATCTGCATCATCAAACAAGATGTATTCAAAGTCTTGAAAATATTTTTACTTAATGCAGTAAGACTTCTAGACATAGAAGCAATAACTGAATATAGATACCATCCTATGCACTAGAGTACCTTTGACTTGGAAGAAAGAATATCAACAGAAATTATGGAAAAAACATTTTCCTGTGGCTTCCTTCTCAGTAGACAGGCTTTCTGTTAGCACTGGATTTTGGTTCCTAGCAGGAAGAGGATGGTAAAAGCAGAAGAGAAACCAGTAATGCATTGATATTTAAAGATCCAGAAACTGGCCTTTTAGTGATCCCAATTCGGCCAAGGAGAAGTTGAGGAAAATGCATTTAGAAACCAAGGACAATACATAACATAAGGTAGATGTTAACACAGGCAATGAGGATCAGAGCACTTTTGGGCGCAGGCAACACAGTGATTGTTGAGCCCTATATTTCCGTTTTGATGTGACAGGATCAGAACATTGTACTGTCTCCTAAAAGACAGAATATGAGACAAAATTAAATATTTCATGGGACAAAAAAATCCTCCTGGAGGACCTTCCCTAGTTTGTCAGCAAGGCCCTCCTCTCTCACAGCAAAAAAACACAGTCTGCAAGGCTCCAAACTTGTATTTTGCAGAATTATTTCTGACATGGTGAATCATGATGTAATTTTGAGGCAAGCAGGTAATCCCAACCCCAAGATTTTGCTGCTAAATACTTGTCACAGGCTTGTGTTCAATATTCGAATTCCAGTCAAGATTTCATGTTCAAGAAATTAACATCTGTAATAGGGTCTCTCTTTACATGTATCTACCTGCTCTCTAAAATTCTGATATGCGCTTGAGTCACATCACTCTCAGGGACACATTTTACTGAATTTACAAAATTAGTAGTAGTGGATTTATCAGTAACTTTGTCTCTTTCCCCTGTAACATCCTCCCAAAAGCAAGCAATATGGTTGCCCCTTCCCCACTGGCATTTTTCTCACAACACAGCAAATACAATCAACACAAACCCTCGTTTCATAAGGACCTGTAAAACGAGAGCTACAATGGAAAGCCTTAAATTACCTGTGTACTATTTCATTACCATTCGATCTATAACATAAAGTGACAATATATTTCCAAATTATGATGTTTTAATAAAGTTATAAAGTTAAATAGAGAAATAAAAATCTGAGCTTTTATGAAACCCCCAAAAGGCAATGAAATGCTCCAAACAGTGAAAAATCTTTCTAGAAGCAAGTAAATCCTCATCCAGCAGAGCTTACAGCTGAATTCTGGTAATACATGTTTTACAACATACCAATATCTGTATCTCTAGTGCTTCTCATTTTGCTGCCATTTTGCAGCAGAAGAATACTTACAACCCAAAATACTGCCACAACATATACAGCTAGCCTGTCACTCATATTTTGAAGACAACACCACATGAAAAGGTTTGACAGATAATTTAAAAACAGGGAGAAGCAGAATCAGTGGTTTCTAGTTTCCAGTTACAAATAAAATTTTCTGGGAAAATTTACTTGAAAGCAGCTTTAAATGAAAATCTATATTATTAAGGGAAAGACCATTGCTTCAAACAGATTGACTGTCTTCAACAAATTTCTCTCTTTCTAGCTACTCAGATATGCTATATTTCCTAATTATCACCTTTTAAGGGCCATCTGGGCCCCATTCCTCACCATCAGGGGGCAATTCCATTTGCATTGTTCATAGGCTTAGTCATGATCAAGTAGTCTGGTGGTGAAGTTCATTAGAAATTAGAAGAGAAGCATTAAACCTCACACAGTAAACCAAGTAGCTGATACCTACATACCCACAGGAGATATAAGCATTTAATACATATTCTCACATGACTTAACAAGTCTTCAATGAGCATTTTTTTCCCCAAACTGCTTAAAGAATCATTTGGACTGGTCCCTGACCAGGTATGTAATGCAAATTCAATTCAGTCTCTGCACACCACAAAATATTTCTCAATTAAAGAGAAATGAATAAGAAAATAATAATCTACTAAATAAAATCATAATCTATTTACCTCTGTAGGCTTGAAAAGTCTAACAAAGCTAATGTAATGATACTATTATTTCTTCTGTTTTTCAGATGTTTGCTATGTTTTGCAAATCTAAGGCACGATTTTTCAACTAATTGAATTAAATATGCAAATTCAGATGCACACACACACTGTGCTGTCAAAAAATTATAGAAACATAATTTTGGATTAACCCTATGAAAAGAGTTACTCTCTGTTATCATGTAGCAATAAATATCACTATACATTTCCCAACAGGTCAGTATTAACATGCATGGGGCAGCAGAGACGGAAAACTGAGCAAGTGCTTGGCCTTGTGCCTGGATCCTATAGTATAGGTCAGTATTTCAACATTATGGCCTTTTCAAAAGGTTTGAAAATGGTATTTAAAAAACCCCCAAGGAATCTCAGAACATCTGTTTCATATAAATGATGGACCCAAGGAAGTCAACACTAGGACTTCCAATTGCAGTGCCCTGTTTCAAAACAGAAGTGCTGTAAAATTCCTCTTTGATGGAGATTTCTTTTTCTCTGCAGTTTGTGCTTTGAGTCACGTAATACGCTGCAGCCTGTAGCTTCTGGGAGCTAGATGCCCATATTAGAGATGAATTACCACTGCTTTTCTATGAAACCCCTGTATAGCACTGGGGGAGATCTTGGTAAATGGCTGAGACTCACACAACAAAAAATCTGGCATTAAGGATGTAGTAGTCCATGGACACTACCTGCTATCTTTCCATTTTACTTAATTCTGGAAAATTTTGAGTCACCTTGAGACAAACTGAAATGATCAAGGTGATGATGAAACACTTGTTGCTATAAAATGTGATACACTTTAACTTGAACACTATAAATATACTTTTCAAGTTGCATAAAAGTTGCAAAATTATTGAGATAATGTGATTCCTTATGTGCATTTCACAATTTTTGGGTGAAACTGTAAATGTCAGCGTATCATTGGCCATATCAAGAAGCCGTAGTTAGATATTAATGCCTAGATTTATCTTTTCAATCTTGTAGGCTGTGTCATGTCAGTGATGAATTTACACCCCAATATTCTGGAGTAATTGATTTTGATTTTTCAGTGCTGCCTATGAAACAGTTGGGGTGGCTTTAAGTTTATTTCCTCAAGAACTTTTTATGATAACACACTTCCTCAGGTATTCTACTCATATCTTCCAACTTGGGGGACTTCTCTCAGAAGCTACATCTGTGAGCTAATACTGCAGGAGGAGCTGCACTGGTAGACAGGTGTGGTCCTTGCTCATGAGGGCATGGCAGGCCCAGGTAGGAATGTCACTACAAGGCTGTCCAGATGGCTACTGAACATTGCTGTGAAATACAAGATTTGGAAGCTTTAAGTCCTCCTTTCTGATTTTAGGCAAGGTGAATAGAACAGCTGACTTCTTGCCTCACATTGGTGTAAATTAAATTTCATACACATGTAGACAAATGTAGAGATATTTCAAAAAGAAACTGTATTAATCAGGCTTCTCTTCTGGATGGTTGCTGTGTCCGTCAATACCTCTGGGAAGCACTGGTTCATCTTTGATGGGAACAAAGCTGAGCTGAGAAACCCTCATCACTTGCCAGCACCACTGGTTATCAAGGGCTGATTTTGGTCCTGGGCTGAGAGTATGCAAAATAGTTTCAGGCACCTCAAACAAATGCTTACAGTATGGCCACTCTGTAGGTGATGAGCTCAGAGTTTGCAAAACAGATTTTGCCATTTTACATTAAAAATGTAGGTAATTTTCCAGCTTTTCACAACAGTTGTGCCTTTTACTAGAATAGCCTACACCTGCTTTTGAATAATTCTTTATTATTTTCACTGAACAGTAAAACTCCAGTAAAAATACAAGCCTTGAGTGGACCTATAAAGCCAGCAAATGCAGTAAAATGTCACTGCCATGTCACAGAATTGCTTTACTACTTAACACTGCACAAGGAGTGTGTTTTCATAGTTGCGCTGAGTTTTAGCTACCTGGCTCCTACTGACTTTAATGGGAATCACACTGCTAAAACTCCATGCACCACTTTGATACTTCAAAGTAATTTTTCAGTCCTCTGGAGAAGGTCATAGAAATATTAAAACCTAAAGCATTCTCCAAAGATCTCAGATTAAAGACTTGCATCAGACTTTATAAAAGTGATTGGTCAAATACATAATATACTCTTAATGTTCTAGCTCCTGGTTTGTTTTCTGTAGAAGGAACCTTTGCGATGTTTTTCACAAAAGGCAATATAAAGCATAAAGAAAAGCTCAGCAAGGCATAACCCAAAGACATACAGAAGAGCTACTTGATACATGTTTACAGTGGTAAAGAGCTACTTATGTTTTTGAATATTGTGATCAAATTCAGGGCAATTCTTAATTAAGATATTGTTGCAACTCTATACTATTTGATTGCAAGCAATACTGTAACACAAATATTTCTACTCTCTTCGACATGTTCCCTGTTCTCTTTTGTCCCCATAATTTACAATGTGGCCATACAATTCCATTTCCATATTTCTTTCTTAAAGAAGCCGTTTGACATAACTGCCCTTTTAGACCCCAGCACACACCTCCTCTCCTCTGTAGCAGGTTATTGGAAATACACAACCTTCTTTCTGCTTAGAACTTTGACATCCTCACAAGCCCATTAGACTTACCACATTGAAGGCAAACCACATCTACACTATGAGCTGTACAGATAGACAGTGAGTAAAAGCATTAGGAATGACTATGAAGTAAACATGAATTCAGAAAGCTTGTATTAAATTTAGCTTCAGGTTACTGAAGGCACAAGCAGTAACCAACATCATAAACTAGTTGTTTGTTTGGTGGTGTTACCAAAAAATGGTATTTATATATAACATCATCTAGAATATGATAACCTCAATAAAAATAAAAGTGCTTAACAGAACATAAACAGCACAGTCACAGAATCACAGAATGATGCAGAATCATTTAGGTTGGAAAAGACCTCTGAGATCACTGAGTACAATCTTTGGCTGATCACCACTTTGCCAACTAGACCATGGCACTAAATAAGTGCCAAGTCCAATAATTTCTTGAGCACCTCCATGGATGGCGACTCCACCACCTCCCCGGACAGTCTGTTCCAATATTTATCAATGCTTTCTGTGAAGAACTTTCTCCTGAGGTTCAACCTGAATCTCCCCTGGCACAGCTTAAGGCCATGTCCTCTCATACTGTCACCAGCTGCCTAGGAGAAGAGGCTGACTCCTACCTGGCAAGAACCTCCTTTCAGGTAGTGGTAGAAAGTGATAAAGTCACTCCTGAGTCTCCTTTTCTCCAGGCTAAACAGCCCCAGCTCCATCAGCCACTCCTCTTAGTACTTACTCTCTAGGCCCTAGTCTTCCCTGGATCCTTTCTTCATACTGAACTAAACATCTCATGTTTAAATTCCAAAGCTGCAAAAACAAAACTATGAAAAAAGCAAATGCACATAAAACCAATAAAGAACATTTTAAGCAGGCAGCAAGAGCCTACCATACACTAATAAATTATCTTCAGCCTAGAAGCAAACTGGGAAGCTCACTAGCCACACCAGTTCCCAAAATACTACATCCTGCATAAATTCACTGCCAAGGCATGCGGAATAAAACCATATTTATTACCAGATAATCCCAGCTATAATCTCAAAAACATGAATCAGAATAAATATGTGTAAATATACAGTCAAACTTTGAAGTGGACAGGCATGCCCCTCCAAATGCCTCGAAACTATTACATACAACATACATTTAAGGAGAATAAACATATATATATATATGTATGTGTGTGTGTGTGTGTGTATACATGCAATGGATTTCTGTAATATGAGTTTTTATTTGTGTTCCATCATCCCTACATACAGCTGTCAAGTTACAGACCAATTAAGCTGAAATAACCTTCTGCTAAAGTCTCAAACACAAACCAAAGCACTGGGTTGATGCAAAGCAAGTGTTACCATCTTCACATGAAAAATGACAGTGGCAATATCATCACACTATAGGTATCCTAAAACAAAACAGGTCATGTTTTGCTTTTTTTGTCACAGGAAAGGCAAATTGATGCATAATTAACAATTGGCCAATGCAAATTCTTTTACATCTTTTAATTGGTGTTAATTAGATTAGAAGTAAATTTTCTTTTATCTCACCACTCTAATGTGAACTAATCTTCTCAGCAGCATGTCAAAGTTTGCCTTTTAATTAAACTTTTCAGCTGGGAACTTTAGCAGCACTCAGGCAGCAAAAGATATCATTTAAGGCACACGAATTGTGCTGAGTTTTATGAATGGAACATCAAAAATTTAAAGCAATTATTAAAAAGGCTGAACAGAAGGTCAGAAATCTGAATTTTCTGGAGGCAACAGTGAGCTTTTAAAACCACTTTGAGAATGTGTTGGCAGCAGTCTCCAGCCACCCCTTCCACATTCAAATCCATCCTTTTACAAAGGAAAACTCCCTCAAATGTAAAACATCTTCTGTGAATTAACTTCCCCCTTTCATACAGCTTCCCCCAAAATATTGCAGCTCCTCTAAAATTGTTAACGTGCAGAATAAACCACAAAATACATTTAATATCTTTTATGGGAAGTTGACCTGAAATAAAATTTTATGTAGTTAAGAACTTTTGATAGTTCTTCATCCAACTTTTTTCTCTCTCTATGGGGCAACAGTGATTGAAACCTAATGTCTGCTGCACAAAAAGGCCATAAAATGTTTTACGCAGAAGTAAAACAGTAGCCATTAAGTTTTGCTATGATGTTTGAGTAGATATGCAGCATGAAAACATGATAAAAGAGCCATAAACTGATTGTGATCAAATGCAATTACAATGACTTCTTTCCAATGAATGACAAGTACTAAATGCACTTACAGTTCCTTGCAAAATTACTTTGGGCAAAGGACCAAGAAAACACTATATCCTTTTTACGAACAGCAGCTTGCCAAGGAAATCGCAAACACACAAGCTTTAATATCTATGGCCAAAAAGCACTTGGGAACTCATTAGGAAAAGGTTAAAAAGACTCACTTGTGAAAGACGGATTTTTTTTTATGATTAGAGCAGCATCCCAGAGAGTCCAGCATTTGGGATGTTAGGAAGAAGTACTCCTGGAGAAAAGAGAGAGGAGCCCTAGGAAGGGTGGGTAACAAACTCATCACATTTTGACCCCATGAAAAAAGTAGACTCCAGAAAAAAGCAAGCCATTTCGCAGTTTTTTCCATTAAAGTTTTATATCCGGCCATGACAGAGGACTGCTGGAAATGGCAACATAGTCTAAAAACATGTATTTTGCTTCAAATAATGTCTTTCAGCACTGGAAGATAGAAGAAAAATTAAGAGAGAAGTAAATAAATTTGAAATCTGATGATTCTTTACTGTGAGAGTGGTGAGGCCCCGGGACAAGTTGCCCAGAGAGACCATGGATGCCCCATCCGTGGAAGTGTTCAAGGCCAGGTTGGATGGTGGTTTGATCTACCTGGGATAGTAGAAGGTGTCCCTGCCCATGGCAGGGGTTGGAACTAGGTGGAACTAAGGTCCCTTCCAACACAAACCATGCTGTGATTCTATGAGTATATGAAGTACACTGTTTTTAAAAGGTGAACAAGAACCAGGATCTTGGGAGTTTCATCCTTTTGATGGTGTTTTGGGATTTTGATTTGATAATCTGGTTTAATTTTTAGTCATTCAAAGGATTTCTACATTTTGAGTAGTCAGATCAAACCCCTGGATTTCTTGAGGGGTACACTCCAAGGAGAAGACACACTCAGTGTCAGAAGGTGGTGAGAAGTGCCAGCCCTTCCTATGGTTAACAAGATTTAAGGAAGATGGTATAAAGATCTTCCAAGTAATCTCTGTGCCAAAAGCAAACATGCAATACTAATGTGGCAACAGCAGTAATTTCTTCCAGGGTGAAACTGCCCTGAAGTATTTTGAAAAGCACAAACCTGGTACCACTTTTTCTATCGTAGCATAATTTTCTATGTCTACCTGGAAATTAAAGGAATGGAAATCAGGACCAGAACTTAAAGCATTTTTCTTTATACAGGAAAGACAAAACGGAGCTGGAGCTATGGATGTAAATTTGCCTGTATTTATATTTAATAAAGCGAGTGAAAAGAGCCACCAAACCGCCACTTTAATTGTCTAAGAAAGTCCAATTATTACATTTTTGTGGCACATAGAAAGTGCAGAATTAACTGCTGATGCTTAGTACAGGCACTTAATGGGCTACCAAAACTTTGGTATTATGATACCCAGGAGCAAGATGAGAAGAGAACTGAACCTCCTTAGTGAAGGGAAGGAATTCCCACTACACCACCAGGATCCATTTTAATGGAAGCTTAAGATTTCATTAATTTGATTTGATTTGATTAGTTTGATTTTATTAACAGCTTATGGAATAGCTACCAAGATGAATTATTTATCAAAGAAGAAAAATTTAGAGAAAAATTAAATACTAACCAGGCTTTTTGTAATCTAATACTAGCAATGCAAAGCAGTTATTTTTTTATAGTGGGGCTCAAGTTAAGGGCTTATCAGTCCTTTTTTTATAAACTTCAGGTTTATAATATATTAAAATTAACTGAACAGTTCAATGCTACAGAAGACTTTGTAAGCATCTCTTAGTATATGGTACAGTACAAATCAGAAAGGACAGAAAAACTCTTTTCTAACTTAGAGCAATCTTAGCCTGTCTGAAGAATGTCCTGCTAGATACTAATATCACCAGTAAGAGAGTGAGGAAATGCACAGTAACTCAAACTCCCTGCCCAGAAAGCAATAAATCTCTCCTAAAAACCAGAGCCTGCTCAGCCTTCTACTGCCTTATTAAATCATAAGGCACAAACAAACATCAAAGCATTGCTGCAACTTCACATAATTACTGTAAGACCTCCTAGACTGTTAGAAGATGGGAGGAAAATTTGGATGTGAAAGAGGTAATGTTCACTACTCCAGAAGCAATGTTGGGATGCAGCACCAGGCTTCAATGCTGAGGCACCTCCCTCCTCAAAAGAAGGGTTTTTTTAATCCTTTAGCTTTTCATTATTATCAGTTTTGCAACAGTGTTCACCAGTCAGTAATTACTAATGGTAATTAAACTCTATGAAGAAGGAGTGACACAGCCCGACTCTGCCCAGTGTCCCCCAGCAATGGAAAGAGTTAGACATTTGCTTTGCTGGTGTTTAACATAGCAGGAGCACGACAATTCCTTCACAAAGGGGAGGAAGGTCCTAGAAACCCTGGCTGATTCCAGGCTGGAGGAAGCCCCCACTTCTTGGGGTTTTTTGAAAGCCACACTTCCACCTGCACCAAATCTCAGTAACCAAATAAACAATACTCAGTAACATCCAAGAGTAACCTTCAGGTGGCTGTCTAATGGTGCTCAAGTCAAAGGAACAGCAGCAGCACTTCAAGGATTTTGACGGACTATATTGATGTCTGTGCAAAGCTAGAGTTAGAGATGCATGAACCATGCAGCATCAGCTCTTCCCTCATTTCCAAAATTGAGGAATTGATGGTAGCCTGCTGTTATTGCAAGAGTTGGATTTGCAAATAATGTTTAAAGTCCTCCAGAAAAGTGACCACTTATAAAAACCCCCAAAATTGAGGAGAAGCCACCAGAGAACATCTGATTCTGAAGAATTACAGTAATCTGATCACTTAATTCTTGAAACCTCTGGAGCAAGCACTTCTTCACAAAAATCCTTCAGCTTTCTCTTACTAAATACCTGTCCATTATAATATTAGCCATGCTACTAGTGTCTGGATATAAAATCCTGAAAGGATAATATTGGTATTTGCCATGCATAAAACCTTCCTTTTTGATGTGAAATGGAAGATCTGGTGAGATTGAAGATTATATGCAGTGGTGAAAACTCCCCACAGAAGCTGCAGAACATCCACATGCACCAAAATTCTGGTTTACTTATTGAAACGTCTTGCTAAGCCGCTGCTGCGTGAGGGCGATACAAGGGGCACCATGCTGCTACCTCCAGCACAAAGTATCTGCTGATGAGTCTCTCGCTACCCACTCAGCCCTCATCAAACTACCTAGTCCAAAACAGAATGATCTTTGGCACACATGAGCAAATTGCTGCAGCACAGACATATCTGGACAGTAATTAATCACTTCGAATGCTCAATGTGTTTGGATATAAAATTAAGAAAGTTGGGTTGTTAAAAAATGACAGATTTAAGCACCATCTGGGCTCTGTGGCCACAGTGGCGCGAATTCCAAAGGAAGGCTTAACAGAGCATGATCCGAGAATCCCATCTGTCTCAGCTGAAACGAAACAAATAAATAAATAAACCGACAGCCTCATTTACAAGGTTTTCCCATGTTCCCCAATTTAAAAATCATCTTGCAGTAAGAAAGAATAGAAAATTAGAGGTATTACATCTTCAAAATGTGTCTAGTGCCTTTTACATACATTAGTAATATATTATACCTCTAGGGAAAAATCTCTGTATTTATATATAGATATACCTATAAAGATCACACATTTTGAGACCACATTTCCTCCAAAAGTATGTTTTCATAAAAATACAGTATTAGCAAAGAATCAGTGTGATATGGCTCTTCCATTGACTTGGGGAAGCCAAGGCCCCTTTCTGGCACCCACAAGTTCCCTTAGCTCCTTCTCCAAGCCACTGCTCACCTGCACCAAACCCATGGCAGCTCTGCCTGTGGATGAAATACAGCCTCCTCAGTTCCCAAGAGACCTCCCTCTGGCCACCTCGCTGCAAGGGCAGAAGCCACACAAACTAAATCTGCAACTAGTTAACCTACAGGATATTCTTCAATAAAACCTGCCTGGCACAGGAAAGGTAAATAAATAAATCATCCAAGACGGATGAACACAGAATATGCAAGCAACTATTTGCCACAGAAAAGCTTAGCCAAGTGGGGTTTAGATATAGAAGTGAACCCCAGAAATACTCTGGTGAAGTTCCCAGGAGTCTGGTCTAAGTGCTTCCCTCCACCTGAATGACCACCAGGACAACATCTGGTTCTCAAGCATCTTTGTGCCTCAGCCCTCAGGACAGTGCTGTCTTTGTCAAGGAGTCTCTTTTTGCTCTGCAATAAAGGTGTGGCTTTCCATCCTTGGCAGGTTCTGCCCTTGGCATATACCCTGACACTCACACTGGCCCAGCCTGTACATAGCTCACCCAAAGGAAGGAAAACTCCAAAAATGGCACTCAGAGCCACACTCTGTCCTCCTGCCCCAAAGCTATGTGCTCGCTTTTCCTGCAGATAAAGGTGAAGGACAGATTACTGTGGACATCTGTGGTACTCTTCTGAGGTCTTGGAGAAGGGACTTCTCCAAGGGATTTGACTCTGCTGCATCCTCTTCTCCAGTCAACAAGTGACCACCACCTCTCTTGCATAGCCACTTTTCACTAAAACTGAGTCCTCCTTCCCATCCTGCCTACCTCCAAGACCTGGAAGAAACTCTTCAGAACTATCAGTAGGAAATAAGTCCAAAAAGTATTATTTAGAAGTTTTCCACTTAAATAAAAGATAGCATCATACTGTACAATATTATAGTTTCTTTCAAATAGAGGCATTTGTATGAAGATTTAATTCTGAAAAGATTATTTTTTTCACTATCTTGATTTTACCTTCAACGGATTTCTTTGCACTTGCAAGATGGAATATGTGGGTACCTTTTTCATTAATAATGGAACACTTCTTTGGCCCTGCTCTCATGTTTCAATTTCCCGTGTACATTTTTGTATGAGAATTATTTAGACCCAAGTGGATGAGCAAATAGGTAATATATTCTGTCACTTAAAACTGCTTTTAAATCAGTGGCACTAAGTTTGTTTATTATTTCCTTTCTTGAAAATTTGTTTTATAGTTTATGGGGCTCTCCTTTCAGAAAACTCATGCAAAGTCCTGCAGGCATCACCGAGAGCTCACCAAGATGATGAGACATATGATGAGTTCCCATATAGCTCCATATACAAAACTTCTGCACATTTTCCACAAAATCTTCTGTAGGACTTTGCTACAAATTACAAAGAATAGACATAAAAAGGGGAAAATGTGATTATTCTTAAATATTCTCTCAGGAGATGTCTAGCAGGAAGATGATCTCTGCATAACCACAGAAATAAAGGAAGCTGGAAAAATAGCACAGGAGAGCAAGCTTCTGTACAACAAAACGATGTCAGGGCCTGATGTTGGGTAGTGGCAGCCAGCAGCCACCGCTCCATCAAAGCTGCTCCATAGGATGGTCTCAGCACCTCCAGTGGCTGGGCTCTGGGGCCCTGTAAAGGTAAGCTGGCAAGGACTGCCCTGCTACTCCACACTCCTCCATTGCTGTTCATCTGCTACTGAAATTAATGAGATTTACAGCCATACTAACAGAAGAATAATGATTGATGGGTGGGTTATGCCCCAGGTGATGGGGATGGAAGCAGCAGGGTGCAGAGGGTGACTGGCAGACCTCACCTTGACATTCCTATGCACCCTTCCTGTGAGGACTGCTTGTCTGAGACACTTCGAGATGCCCTGATTTTGGAAGATGACAACAAATGCAAAGTACTATAATAATTGTTGTAATGCAGAACTTCAATCAACAACAAATATTTTCTCAATAAACACTATTTATGAATTTCCTAGTAGTCAGACAAAAGATGTTTTTGTTCTCTCAGCAGATGTGGCATAAAAAAGAATACACTTCCCAAAAATGGGCATTTCTTTTTTTCTCTATAAATAAACCAGCACATGCTTACAAATTTTTCTTTGTTTTATCAGTTCCATCCTCTTTAAAATAAGATGAAAATATATCATTTATCTTTTTATCTGTAGAATTTTGAAGTGATGAAATTTTGAAGTTAAACCCTTGGAGTACAAAAATAAGCACAAAGCATTTCAAATAAGCTAGAAGAAAATATTATACTTAAGATATTCTCATATTATTGGATGGCCTATTAAATACAATATTTTTACAACATGGTAAAGTAAGATATACTATAGATAACATAGATTTTATTTCTGTATGATTTAGTCTTTAGCACCCTGGTTTTTTCATTATGAAGACTATATACTGGGTTTCATATGTGCAAAACTGGTACAAATTTCCCTGTGAGAGAGTTTTGTACCAGTTAGGTAAGAAAATAATGAACTCAATTTAATCCTCCTCACTACACACCTTCTCAGGGACACAATCCGTAGAAAGGGTAAACATTCTCATATTGTGCTGTGGTGGAGAGGGCAAGCCATGTTTGATGCCAACCAGAGGGGAGTCATACAGCCCACGGGCTACTGATCCATTTGCATTGCATTTGGTATCATCTCCTCCTCTTACAGAACAGCTGTGTAAACTGAAGGGAAGGGAGGGCAGCAGGGATTTGGGCTGGCATTTGAGGGCTGAACACACATCAGAGGGGACAGAGGGAAGAAGGGCCAGACAGTCCAGCTGCAGCTCTGCCCCTGGACAACAAGCATCCCTCTGCTACCCCCACAGAAAGCAAAAGCAAAGTACCTTGGGCTGTGTGGGACACACATGGGGATGCGGAGGGAGACAGCACAGGGAAACCTGGAGAAAGCTGGAGGAGAGTGTAGCGCAGCTTAGCCAAATTATTTCAGAGAGGGCACACCACAAGGGGCTGCCAGAGACAAAACCACTGCTCCAGATAGCAGGTTTTGGACACAGAGACTGCCTGGGCGCCACAGTGGGCAGTTGCATCTTCAGCCGGCACCATCTCTGTCCAGCGAGCTGGAGTGGGGTGGGACGAGCAGTGCTGGGGCAGCCTGTGGAGCTGGCCGGGAGCACATGGGGCCTGAGTACCCCCCAGAAAGGGGTGGCATTTTCTACTTTGGGCTTGAAAATGTTTTACAGTCTGTGCCTTGCAGTTTTTTGACCGATAAAAGGGCTTGAAATGCATATTCGCCTGGCAGTGCTCTGCACTTCTAGGAAGAATCGTAAATACTTTGAAATTTTTGGATGAAAGGAGTGAAAACATAACTAGATAAAGGAAAACACATATGAGTTTTCCTTATGGGGAATGCCTCTTGTCTTACATATATTTTCTATGCAAATGAACCCGAGGTGATTCCAGGCACATGAAAAAAATGGATCTCATTAAATGTTTGCTTTGCATTGAGGGCTGAAATCGGCTGGGCAACGTCTCTGAAGAGCTCGACTGTAAGAAGTAAAACTTACAGGAGTAGAGGGAAAAATAAAAGCCTTTCCTTAGCGCTGAATCCAAATTATGGTGAAATCGAGATAAACAACAGCATGTGTTGGTGCTAATTTCCACTCTCAGAGGCAAATTATTTCTGAAATTCCCCAAACTCGCTGTATTTACCCAGCCGATCTTGGCTGCCTCAGACCAGGCACGACACCGTTTCGTCGACGAACCATTACAGAAGCGGCAAAGCCACCGAAGTTACATGAAGATTAATAGAAATCTGAACGACGCTACATCTAAAATAAACAAAAGCTTTTGTAACCGCGCTGAAAGGCCCATAAAAGTAAACTACAACCTCGGCAAAGCCTTTTAAACTGACAAAACAGGACGGCAGAGGTCAGGGAGGCAGGCGGGTCAGCAAAGCCCTGCCTGCAGGTTTGGGGGTTGCTCCATGTCCCTGCTCACTCGCTCGCTCACACGGGGGCCTCGCCGGGGCCGAGGAGAAACCCCAGAGCCGCTCCTCCCTCCGCCGGAGCAAGAACACTTGAACTGCCCTTCTGTCTCAACAAAACTTTAGTTTGCTGATTGGGCACGAAACAAAAGAAAGACAGCGGGACGCGATTTATAAGGGGGCAGGGTAGGCTGACATGCTATTGTAGTCCAGAGGTATCCACAAGCTGTTAATTCCATTTTAACATGGTTAATAAGACTGTTAACGCATCTGACTTTGTTTAGAGACTTTGAAAACATCAACAAACTAAAGAAAAAACGAAACCAAAACAGAAAGAAATTCAAGAACCCCACCCCCACTAGAAGTAAAATACGATCTTTTCAAACAGCATCAAACATCCAAACGTGACGCTTCTGCCTGTCCGGACCTGGCAGCGAGGAGAAGGGATGGCAGGGAGGCTCAGGGATGTGTATCCACATATTCTCCATCCTCTCGTTAGACTATTTAGTTATTCACATTTTCCAGGTTAAATTTAAAGGACTCGTTTCTAACACCATTGCCGTTTTGAGCAGGAGAGGGAATAAACCTGGACTTCCCCCTCCGTGCACACCTCCTCTCCCTCACTCGCACTTGCACGCAGGCAAATGTGCAGATTTAATCAGTGTGGAATGTTTTAAATGAATAATTGGGTCTGACAGATTTATTGCAGTTAATTTCGCAATAGAATGGAAAAATGTTTGGATCTCAGCCTTTAAAGTATTAGGACAACAATTAATCCATCACATAACGGAAATTCCTGTATTACACCCTCATGTCCAATTAAATAATGTCAAGTAATCTTACATTGTAAAATGCTAAAAGCTGAAGCTCAAATCATTGAGGGGAATATGTTTCAATTTTTTCAGGAACCTCGAAACAAAAATCATGTCAAATTAAAATCAGATGCTTCGATAAAAGGTTTTATTGGTTTGTTTTATTTGAAGGGGGAGATTTTTTTAAAGAAAAAAAAATCTAACAAAGAAAAAACTCCAGTGTTACTAAAAAAACATTGACTTCTCTTTTGCTCTTCAGTTTTTGCTTCAAGAACGCTACCTTGGCAGGGCAATCTCAAAGCAAATCAAAAGCTTTAGAATGAAGTCTGCAATGGCAGAAAAGAACTTTAAAAGGAAATAATCAGCACTTCTCTTTTCCAGCAGGCAAAGGGGCTGATTCCAAGGTACTTACTCAGACACAACTCTCCGAGACTTCAAGCCGTGTTTTGCTTGAATAACGTCCCGTAGGATCGAGTCCCCAGTTTAGGACCGACTGATAGCAAACTTCTGAGACTGAAAGTAAGCGGGATTCGTTTGTCTTTGTTTACACCCCAAAGCTGCTAATGCTGTAAAATTGCTTAATGTCACACTCCATCTCCTTTTTATTAAAAGTAAGGTAAAGGAAAAAAAAAAAAAAAGCCTGCAAATCAAAGAACTTTTCCAGTATAACAAAACCACCGACTTACAAATGTCTTGCCTGCCCCTGAAATTTGAAACTTGGCAAATTCATCTCCTCGGCTGCTATACAAAAGGTCCCCGAAGCGTGTTACAGTAGGGACCCGCGAGCTTCCCAAATACTTTGGCTGTTTCTAAACTAGGGGATACAGGGCTGCGGTTTCAGGGCTCTCTCAGCTAGAACGAAATGAAAGCCGTGGTGAAATTTTAATATCGCGGTGGTTTAAGAGAAGAACGTCTGGCTGTTTTTACAGGGGGATTGCCGACGGTCCTGTGGCAGGCGAGGTAGGGAGCATAGGGACAAAAAGGGATTGGAGCACGTGTCGCTACAGAAAGGCAGCAAAGAAAAAAAAAGTTGGAGGCACTGAAGAAGGAGTAAATATAAAACATAAGGAAAGATCCTCCTTCTAGTATGTCAACGGCAAAAATAACAAACTGAAATCTCAGTTTGCATTTAAGGGCAATAAATACTGTAATGACTTGCTGGCACCTTCGTTAAGGCGCTGTCGTTATGGCTGGACAGATGAAAACGGGGATATTACACTGCATGAAAGAAGTGTAAGATTTGGCCACCACCATTGAATTTGTTTTTCCAAATACTACACTGCGCTTACTTTGCTGGTTTCTTACAATCTTGATGTTCTGGATACCCACATTGCCACCCAACTATTTCTGTTGCCATAACAACATCAGAAATTTGGTCCTCGATGTCCTTTTTAGTAAAATAATTTTGGGACTTGAAAGCTTTCAAAGTGGGACAGTTTCTCAATTTAGGCAGCTCACACCTTTCTCACAAGGAACCTATTTGTTTTCGTTTCTCATTTTAAAAAAGGGTAATTTGAAAACGATGCCCCCTTCTTCCCCCCTTGACTTTGGAAACAGGCCTGTTGCTATAAACAGTTTTTCTGGGGGACTTGGATTTTCAAGAAACAGGCAACCTACAGCAGCCAGGGGACCACCTCCTAAGGCTCACAAAAAGGAAATAAGTACTGTATATGAAGTATCTGAAATAACGGCCAAGTTTTCACCACCTATCGACGGGATGTGTTTTAAGAACTTCAAAAATTAAACATACAACCAAAAATTACTAAGGAAGTGCAATAATGCTGCATGTTTTGTATCGGGGTCACTTGGGAGATCCTCATCCCTCCTTCGAGGTGAATGGAATTTTTTTGGGGAGCTGCTCCTTGGCACGGATAATTTTTTTTTCTTTATTTCTCAGATCAGCTCAGAATGAGTAGAATACGAAAAAACCCCAACCAACCCTTGGCTCTTTACTATTAAATAAATTGGATTCCCAGCACAAACAGCAAAACAATGGCCAAGAGGATGTGACTAACAAACGCCGAGGGAAGAGTCAAGCTGCCCTCTCTTTGCATATGCAGTCAAACAGAAGTCATTTGGGTTGGGATTCCCCCCCCCCCCCCCTTCTTGTTAACATATCTGTGCATTTCAATAAGTTGAGAGAAACAATGCCCAGCTTTCAAAAGTTGCAAATTACTGGGAATACATTGTAAAATGTGGATAGCCCATAACATTGGAAGATGTTTAAAAGTACTTATCTTTGGTGGGGTTTTTTGGTTTTTTTGGGGGGTTATTTTTTTGGTTTGGTTTGGGTTGGGTTTTTTTCATAAGGAAAAGGAGAGGGAGAAAACATAATCCTCTAGGAAAATAATTCTGGATTGGGAAGAAACTGTGCTCGTGAGATATGCAAGAAACTTTATGGGATAAAAAGGGTTCGAGGGTATATTTTTGTAAAAGAACAAATATTCATTTATCTCACTGGCTGGTCAAAGTCAAGACGGGGAGTTCTCGCTCATGTGCATTGATGATCTTTACCCAAATGTAAGTATGTCTTGTCCTCGCTGCCGATGGCAGGCAGACACCTGCACTTCGAAAGGGAAAAAAATCCTTTATTCGCTGTTACCAGTGGCATTTCTACGCTGCTAAAGAAAGAAGGAAGACAGGAATCGCGCCCTTCGCGAGCAGCCGGTTTGGCAGCTAAAGTCGGAGGGCGCCCGCCACGCTCAGAAAAAGGGAGGGGAATCCTCTCCATGCGGGATAAAAACTCGACAACCGCCTCGGTAAGAAAAACAAACCAAAACCAAACTAAAACAAAAACACCACAAAACACCCAGATATCAATAACAACAACAACAAAAAAAACCAACAAAAAAAAACCCCAACCAAAACCAACCAAACCAAACCCCAAAACCAAAAGCAAACAGAGCGACCTTTTAAAACCGTGATGTGCCTATATGGACATGCCTGTTTTTCGGCCTATGTGGGGCGGGGGCCGCCAGCCCTCGCTCTGGGATTGTCGACCGG
>JAWWEU010000001.1:79454505-79475235 GCA_035583155.1 Acropternis orthonyx | reverse complement strand
TTGGTGTGGTTAATTGGGTGGGGTCCTTTGCTCTATTGGCCCCCAGATATCTTAGTTTTCTCTTTCAAACTAAGACAATAACCAACTTTGATAACAAATTGGAGCAAGGATGGGAAGTGGGTCTGCCCCTTACCAAGTGAATGCCTATACCTATTCATCTAGATAGAAAGTCATAGTTTAACCCATTACTAGTTAAAGGAGTGTTTTGGAAATACAGGCTTGAATAATCTCAAAAATAAGAATGAACTCATGCCATTGCTTCTCATCACAGAGCAATTTCTAAAGTAAGAGGACACGCCTGTCAACATTTTTGTTTCTGTCCTCTTCTGGAAGGGTCCTACCTAATTAAATCAAATTCCAAACTGCTTTTGGATGCAAGAGTTTAGATAAGTGACTCCAATAAAAGGCTAAGAGATCTGAATCTTGAGTGGAAGAAACCACTCCTGAAACCCACAGTAAGGATGCTAAATCCATGAAAAGGCTGTGATTTAAGGAATAGTATTCTGCAGTATTTGCCCTTGTCTAGGTTTAGGTGATTCCCTGCTCACTGTATTTTCTAAGCATTTCCACCACTTCTCAAGTGTAGTCAACAACCATGATGCCCTGCGGGTCTCTTTAAAAGTTCCTACTTGGCACAGAATTAAAATTATTTGGACATTCAAAAGTAAAAGGGTACAGGTGAAGAGAGATCCCTGCTTCCTTAACTGTAAGCTGACAACTGAGTACCCAAATTTATGGGACATTCACGACTCTCATCTCCCTATGTCTCAGCTCCCTATTTGTAAAACAGTAGTAATACCAGCCCTTTTCATCTTGAGGGTTTTCTGAAGATAAATTAATTAATGTTTGCTAAGCATTCAGATATTTATAGCAATAAGTGCCATAGAAAAGCTCATGAGGAAATTAACAATTCTGTCTTCACAGCAGGGTTTCAATAGTGTGCAGTAAATAAGGCCTAGGGCTACACATTGAAAAATTAGGAGAAAACAAAATATTGAATAACTGCTCATTAACTCAGCATCGCCCATCCTGTTCACTAACTGAGGCAGGGGTCCTGTGGAAAAACCTATGTATTATCTTGATTTTAAAAGACTATGCTATTGTGCAAATGTATAAGGGGGTTGAACTTCAGCTGCATCAGCTGTCTTAATTCTGACGTTTTCCAACTCCTGAATATTTTACTTTTCAGCCTTAATGAAGCTGCTTTGAGCTGTTGCAAGTCTTTGCAGTCTTGCCTTATAAAAGACTTCTAAGAATGTTGTATGCAGGGAGATACAGAGTCTGAAAGAATGCCAGAATCATAAAAGGAAAAAATGTTAATAATATCAAAAGAGAACTTCGGCAAAATTTTGTTCCGCTCTTCTAAAAGGCAAGAAAATACTAGTGAATCATGACAATATATGCAACCAATGGGAATTTCCAGAGAAAAAGGGGTCAGAGACTATTTACCCACTTAAACAAGATTTGGTCAACAACATTCATCAATGCAGCCTTCCATGCAGTTGCTCTCTCCATCTCAACATTTGGATGTGAATGGAAAACAAAGTGACTTCAGAAACATTAGGTATTAAAAATCAAGATTATTTTAAATAAAACGCTGAGAGTATTTAAGAGTTTAACAATTCCTTATCTGCAATAGTCCATGGAAAAGGTGAGTGGAATATTAAGGATATGTTAAGAACAGAGGAGGAACATTTGTCTTGGCAAGAGTGCCTCTGGGCAGCGGGAGGAGGACTGCACAAAACGGGCTGTCTGGAAGCATCCCTCCACACAGCCTTTGTCAGAGGGGACAGTTTCTCTGTGTTGGACAGAGATCACTGAGCCTTAGCTGTGATCGCAGCAGCATCTAATGTGGCAATGGATTTAGATGTGACATCATCACAGCTAAAACAAAAAGATACTTTTTCTAATAAATTGAACATAGAGACTGAAAAAAAAAAAAGGATTTATAAATACTAAACTAATGTATATTCACTTATTGCCAAAGTTTAATATGTTTTTGTCCACATATTTAGTTCCACAGTCAGTTTTTTGGTTCAAAAGACAAAAGGGGTAGTTTAGGAAAAAACCGCAAACAATCCCAAACCCAAGAGTTAAGTCAAGCAATATCTATCAAAATGTTAGGTGCTGAGTTGCAAAAAAAAGATTACATAGGAACATGGGTGTATCTTGTGAAAAGAAAACAAACCCTAAAAATAACGTGTATAGTAATAAATTCAAAGCTATGAAAAGAAGGAGCAATGGGAAAATGGCATTTTTCATTTCTTTTCATACCACATAGCATCTATGTTCATTAACTAAAATTTTGTAGTTTTAGGCTACTTTTTTCTTCTGCTAAAAAAATGAAAGAAAAATGGTGGGGGAACATACTTGACATGATAGTAAAATGTCAATTCTGCCAGAAACTCTTGCTTATTCTTTGAATGGTGGCCATCTATCTTGAACATATAAACCTGTGGGTAAAAATGTCAAGGACATTTTTAAACTGTGCAGCACCAGAAATGTTTTAACTCTTGCCTATTGAGGAAGTTTTTGCAGAGAAAAATTTCTCTAGAGAGATTATTTGCAATATAAGGCCTTACTTTTTAAGCCTCCTCAAAGAAAAAAAAATCCCATTTGACTTCCGAGCAAGCAAATTGATTGCAATTGATCAGATGACTGTAAGGAAGATTCAAATTGTCCACTTTTGCAAGGACTGTATTTATTTTATACTGTCTCTCCAGAATTATGCTAATTAAATACTTAATAAAATGCCTTTCAATTAATTAACATATTTACTCATATTTCTCATTTAATAGTAGATCTTAAAAACAATTAGGTATTAAATTCAGGATCCCAAGCACCTGATTCAGCTGCAGGTTGCCCTGCGCTGAGACATGCAATTCCTTGTGCATACTAACAGTTGGAGGAGGAGTGAAAGAGTTGTGTTGTTCTTAGGTTTTCAGGGTTTTTTTTGGTCATGTTCAGTTTTTGTGGTGCCGCAGCCTTTAGCTGGGCTTTGCAACCTAAGGGGGGAAAGACAGACGGCCTGAAGCCAAGGGGAATTTTGCATTGCCTTCAGCCAGCCTGTGATTTAATTCCCTGAAAGCCTTTTTGCTTCAGACTGCATAGCTTTTAGCAGCAGCAGACACTGTTGACAACCACCAGACCACCACAGAAGACAATACAGCAAAAACGATCCTAAAGATTTGTTCAACTGGACTTGAAGCTTAACTGGTGTGACCATCCAGCTTTTATCTGTCCTTGCTCTGCCTTGTAAGGTCAGCTCAATGCTTTGCAAAGCTGCACCTGGAAATGTTTGCCATCGGCAGGAGAGATGGCTAAAAGTGAGACCGTCACAGGCACAGCCGCTTCCAGCACACCATCGTCTTGGGCTGGTGGTAAACGAGCATCAGTGGCACATAAATGCTGTTAACAGTACAGCATGCGAGGGGAAAACTCGACTCGCGTTGCGCTGAAACGCATGCATGCGCATCCCCACACACGCAGCCTGCTTGGTGCTTGGAAAATGGACAGACTGAGTAGCATCTGTGCTGGAGGGAGATATGGAACAAATAAGTCATTGCTGTTTTTACTAAGTAAAGCAGAAAATTACAGCATATCAACAGCCAAGCGTGTTTGCTGCCTGGGAAGAACCATTTGTGTTCCAGTTTGGGCTTTTTTACTCATCTGAAGTCTGTGCCTCAAAGCACGTTAAAAACATTTTAACTATTATTGTGAGTTTATGTTCTCATATAGATTTAAAGTCTATAAATATAATGGGGGATGGGGAGAGAAGAAAGTATAATAAATAAATTCAAGCAAATTTTCTCTATTTTTAACAGTGGAATCTGGTGGAAGATGCAGCTCTGAATTAGCACCTTACAAAATGTATAATTCTTTTCAGAGAGCATTTATTGTATTAAAAATCTGTTCTGGTTTATCAGAAAAGTGTGTGGCTATGTGTATGTTCTCTTAGCCACATTCAGCTCTCCTCAAAAAGACATCCACCAGAATAGCACTCTTTAGGGACAGTGTTTCAGGGTTGACAAGAACATTAAACCATATTATAATTATCTCTTCAGTGAAAACACGGCTTTGTAGTGGAGGCAATGCATGGTTCTCAAGGCGAGTGTTATTAGGCTGTATGTGTTTTCTTGGAAGGAGATTCATGGAAAGAAAAAAGCTTTATAATTTACTGCAAGGAAAAAAATACAGAGTACATGTCATGCATAGCAAAAGGGATTTTACAAAGAAGGCACTAAGTTGAGTGCCTCACTTATCTTCAAGAATGCTTCTACATAATAAGTGTGGGGATCGGTTTAACACAAGCTACAATACGGATATAACACACACATACAATTCTCTGTGACCATTCATATAGATAACTGCCAAAAAAGTAAGGTAAATATAAAGCAATTGCCTCCTATGCCATAAATGGGTTCTGTCTCATTCTTTGAGAGGTTACCACTGAACAGAACACCCTCTTATGGCAGTCTAGATAATAAAATCTGTTAATCTTAACATGAATACAAGAATTTTCTAACCCATCTTCCACATTCCAAATACTGTTTTCTCAAATTAATCTGGAAATGATAAAGTATGAGTTCTGAAACAGTGAGCAATGTTATAAACTGCATCAAGATGACTCCAACACAGATATAAATGATTGCATTTAATATGTATATCTGTACACATACTATCCACACATGCATATTTGGATTTATTTATCCTCACATTAAAAGAAAAAAATACTTTGGATTTGTAAAACTTATGCAGACACCTGAGTTATTTTAAAACAGGAATTCTCTTCTTGTTCGTGAAAATAAGGTTGCAACTATGTTTTCTTTAGTGTGTTGGCAAATGGACAGATTTAAATTCCTTAGACCAGAATGAACCAGAGGAAAGAAACAAATTATGTTACCCAACACTTAAGGCATACCCTGAACACAGCAAACACTGACAATATTATGAAAATCATGTGCAAATGGAGAATTGTAAAGCTGTGGCAGTTCAGCTGTGCGCATGCAGGTCCAGGCACACACAAGCATAAACACAAAAGACAACAGCCCCACTAAAGAGCTACTAAAAATACACCCAATTGGCCTAATACTAGACACAACAGCTTGAGCATTCTTAAAGAAAAAAAAAAAAGTCAGAAACTCACCAAATCTTGATTTTAAAAGTATGCTAGGTATCCAGAGAGAGTGCATTCGGAACAGTCAATTACTTGCACATTTTGTCCCAGGACTTTAAAAGTTAAAGGCATAGTTCTGCCAATTGTGAGATGCCCCATCCAGCACAGACCACCCACAACTACTGATTTTCCATCTGGTGAACAAAACAGACATCTCCCTAATTATTTTTAAAAAGGTTTTTTTTCCTAACATACTTCCTTTATTTGTCTGTGACCTGGAACTTAATGGAAAACCTGGTAGATGCCAACCTCGTTTCTTGTAATGAAGCATCTTATTTTCCCTACTTTAAGCATGCTTGTTTAAAGGCTATTTAATAGAAAGTTATTACCTAAGCTGATCTTTGATAGGACCTAAATTAGTAAATAGTTTGAAATTAGAACAACTTTATATCGAACCCTAAATGTTCTAGTTAAATATTAACTGTTAAAAGTCCTTCCCTTAAACCCTCATATTAAAACAGAAAGCAATGAGGTTTATAGTCTCATGTGCTGGGTTCCCATATTGCTAGTGTCAAAATTTATGCCTTTTTTCAGCAATATGGTTGCCATTGCCAGCACCACGCTTATAAATGCCAACTGTAATTAAAATCTGGCACCTTATACAAGCATTAAGCATGCTTAAAGATTTTTTTTTTTAAAAAAAATCTTTATTTTAAAATACTCTTTGCAGCATATGCAGCCTTAAAAAAAAGTTCTTCTTCTGCCAGTTTTAGAAACATCACAGGGTGGGGGAAAAAAAAAAAGGGTTCAAGTTGTCCTGAAAATCAGTCCTTAGAAACCTAAATACAGTGCTAATCTTTCACAGTGGATGTATGTGAGGAAGAGATGGCAAAACCGGGATTTTCACTTGAAGGGAACTACAGAGAAACAGCGTATTTAAAAATCTGGACCTCGGGCAGACGAACAGGGCAGGTAAACACATTGCCTTTATCTCAGCATCCTTTACACTGGCTGTTACAGTTCAATAAACACATAAGGCCTCATCGCTGTCACGGTGAATGCCCAAACAGGGCTGTGGACCCCACAGTCTGATGAGGGAGACTGCAGACCACGCAGACATGAATTGAGGCTGGGATGAACACATAGCCTGTTCATTGTAGTAGCTTTGGGGATGCAAACACGACCCTCTAGGTTCTTCATCTGTTACACATCCGTCTTTGCTACATCCCTGTTCCTCCAGCAGCAAGCAGTGGGTTGGGTGGCCAGTTAAGAAAAATCCTCTCCTGGGCTTGTCAGCAAGAGAAGCAAGTGATTAGCAGGAGGCTCCTTGAGACTCAGAACATACAGACATCACATACAGCGCTACCTTGAGAAATAATCAAACAGGAAAATGGAAAATGGGGGAAATGGGGAGCTGGGGAAGCAAAATTTCCAGTCATAAATTCCTTTTCTACTTACTAACAGGCTACTTCTAAGTTACACAGCTGCCTTATGGACCTGCTGAAGGTGAGGAACCCATGTTCATGAGAGTTTAAAACCTAAAGAAGCTACCCAAGCACAAAGCAGCAGGTGCACAAATACTACAGTGTTGGAGCACCCCAAGATTTGTTTTTTGGTCTGGCAGCACTGCACCAAGCACTTGTCTCTACTGCCCTGGCCATTCATCCTAGGTAGGAGGAGAAGAATCAGGCAGCCACGCTGTCAAGTAAGCTGCTGGAGAAGGACCATCTCTCAGAAACTCAGCACCACTTGCAGACTCTCTTTGTGGGGGAATTGCCACTGATATTTTAAAAAGTCAGCAACAGAAAGCAGTGTTTTTTTCAAGGCAATCTGATGGAAGGATATTATCTGACATTTACAGGAACAGCTTCCAATGTGACCAGGAGATGGAGAGGAACCACGATGGAGCCTGTCTCTACATTTGAGACACCAAGGACCAATGGCAGCAGGACTCAGCGTCTTTGTAGCAAAGACATGGTGACCGAGACACTCTTCACCCTGCCCTCCATACCTCATTCTGCTGGTGCCTGAAGCAATGTTTTTCTCGTGATCCTATCAGCAGAAGAGGTAATTAAATTTCATTGTGGGGTGTCCCACATACCAAATGTTTATGGACAGGACTGAAAATTGTATCTTCACATTTTCTTGACATCGCACTCTTGGCTGAATTTCTGAATCCTTATGTTAAGCTTGAACTGATATTTATGTTCATTTGTAGGTGCCTCAGTTAACAATGACTTTTAGAAGGATTAAATCTTTCAAGCTACTTATTTTAAAAATAATGAATTAAACTACCCAGTGGGAAATCTTGAGTTAACTAATTAATTTGAATCATGTTTACCCATTTAAAGGTTTCTGTTATTTTCTTGGAGGAAGGTTAATTTTCGGTTTTTAACCACTAAAGTATGTTGCTTTGTAACTAAATATAGCTTTTGCACTAAGTTAGGCACTTCTTATTGCTAGCCAGAAGGACAGAGTAGCTCTGCTGATACATATTTAAACTTTTCTATACCTCATTATTCATTTTTTCAGATGCATTTTACTGTTTTTGTTAGAAAATCATGCATGGCACAATTCTTATTTACTAGTTGATCCCTTTGTGTTTACTTATGATTTATGTTTCTTTGGATGGAAACTGGAATGCAACTTAAAATGTAGTAAGACAGTTTGTCACTTGCAAAACACTATCTGAAAGAGGCTAGACAAAAAAAAATTGTGATTAGATTTAAAAATTGGTCTATTAAAATAACTCAGTATTAGCTAGAATTAGCACCAATATAGTATTGGGTCTTAATATCCTTCAATATTGTAGTATTAGCAAATCTAATCCTCTCATAATTAGCTTTTATTCACAGATTGGTAGAGAAGAACAAGCTTTTCTGCTTCTTTCAACTCCCATTTGGTCAAGTTTGAATAAATTAGTCATTTAACTGAGCTAATTGAATATATTGAAGAAAATATTCTCTTGGTACTTGCACAGAAGGCTATTGATCTCAAAGGCCAACGCAGCACTTCAAACACTTTGGGTTTCCAGAGTTTAGGCATTGACTTTCATCAGCTGAATGGTTCGATCCACACCCTGGAAGCACTGTTTCTATTTTGTTTGGGAGGGTTTATGATTTAACCAGATTACAGTAAGCTTAGGCCTTGGCATAATTTTAATACACATACTTTTAAGAAAAAATACACTCAGCATAAATTTTGAAAACTATTTTTCTTATTTTATTTCTTGATTGCAAAGTTTTTGCTGTCTCATTGACTCAGGGTTCAGCTCTTTGCTTATTGTTTAGTTCTAGGATTAATATTTTTTTATTAAGGACTGTGCCAGCATTACCATTACTAGTGGCAGAAAGCAGCAACACCTACATCTCAAATATTTTATATAAAAATGCCAAAACACATATATTTTTATCAGTTGTGGAACAGGCTGGAAGTGGTCTAAAAAAGAAACTGCCAGTGTCTAAAGCGTTAAAAATCTTCAATGTCTTTCTTTTCTAAATTAATTCCCTTCATGGTTGTGGAGTGAAGACATCCTGCAGACACCACTCTCTGCACTGCAGACCCCATCATGCGTTGCAACAGACCAATGAGGCATGGGGTGAATATTCCAGTCTTTGAAATCAAGGCCTCCCAACATATTTGCAGTCTACAGTACCAAAAAGACTCAAAACTGTTGCTGGTTCCCCCAACAAATTTACACTTCATTCAAAGCCATTTAATGTATTTTGTCATTACCACTGCATGATGAATATGTCATTTTATATAGTCACAACAATAAACAATAAACCCCCTAAATCATCATGTCTTTTATTTTTGTTTTTTAGATTCTGCCATTTGTCAGTTGTGTTTTAACGTTAATAGATAATTTTCCAGGAAAAAGTGGTCAATGAGGCTGAATTTAAAAATCCTATAGCTGCCCAAATAAATGCAGCCCTTTGAGAGCATATTCCTTTTCTGGTTTATCTTGTTCAGTGGGCTGAGTTCCTGTGGGATGACATCCTGCTAATAGATGTGTCTTAGCTGATGATACTGACATTAAAGACAAAGTTAACTGAGCTCTGTACATTTCAGATATACTCAAAGAAAATCTATTGTGACTGCATAAAGACAACAGTGCACTTCAATTTTTGTTTTAGAAATTAAAAACATGGAAGTGCCAAGTCAACTTTCCCCCTTGGGACATGTCTTTGTGGAAGCACTCTGTCGCTTTGTTTTCCTTTCCTTTTTTTTAAATTTCTTGTGTATAAGACAGTTTTATTTGTTTCAAATGTTTCAACTTACTGAATCTAGACAAGCTTTTCCCTATTTTAAGGTTCACTGTTGGAATGAAAAACAATTAGGAAATGCCACACCACTTTTTAGTAAGTAATTTTCATTTCTTTTCAGCATTCATTTGAAGTGAGGCAGGAGTTTTGGGCTTGACAATGCTCATATAGGAAGGAGGGAGCACTGCTCCAACTCTGTCAGAAGAGGTAAAATATGCAGGTGGAAAGGAGCCCCTTTGATTTTTAGCCCTAGAAAGTGCTACAGTGTCAAAAGCTCTGACACCGTACCTTCAGACAGAAGTGATCCAATGCAACCAAACTTCTAGAGAGCTGAAGAGTTTATGTGGACCCAGCTGGGCAGGGAAGAAACTTTTCCTCCTAAAATGAGACTCTTCCTCCTTACATAGGGAAAGGGGGAAAAAGTCCAATTCAACCTGTAACCTCTCTGTAGAGCACGATAGACTTTATCCTACGATGGGCATTGTTTGGCACACTACACTTTATGTGCTGTGGGAAGTAAGAAGTACCTGGTGTAAACTGGTGAGTAGACAGCACACGTGTCAGATGTTCATCCACACTGAAAGACATGGATGTACTTAAGGAATGACAAAAGTAAAGAAACACATGGCAAGAGAGGGTCTCAGACTGAAAGAGTACCATGGGTGAAAAAATGCTGTTAACCAACAGCAAAAACAAGGTAGGGGGGAAAACCCAGAGGAGCAGAGATCAACATCCTGGAGCAACGCACTGAAAGAGATGGAGATTTTTGGCATCAGTCTACCTTTTGCAGAGCAGTGATTGGCTTCACAAAAATTTGGCTGACTGACTTCTATACATCATGTGAACGTACTTCACACAACAGCCCTGCTGGGCTGACAGGTATATAAAAGCATATGAAAAAGGTTAAGAGAAGAAAAATCCAGAAAGAGATGACTATCCCCCTGGATGACAAGCTTTGTTGACCCAACACCATTAACTTTCAGAACTTCATTCAAAAAATAACTACAGAAGATTCCTGCAAAGGCAAAACTGCAATCCAAGGAAAGGATCAGCTTAGGAGGAAACCACAGGAAATTATGCTTTCTGGTAGGTGTGATACCTAAACAAGCCAGGCTAAACTACATACAATGCTCTTCATCTTGAGGTAACCTCTCTTGCTGCAGGCCACCACAGCAGGTTATCCTGCAACACAAGAAACACCAGCGTCATAATGTGTAAGAAAATAAAGCCTCTAATTAAAAATGTCATTGCAACTTTTCATTATTTGTGGGTACTGTGAAACATGTACCTCAAGGAGTAGGTCAAAGTAGGGCACAGAAGGAACATGTGCCTTTGGAAAATTGTGTACTACCTCTTCTACTTTGCTTCTCTGGTGAAGCACTGGGAAAGCTCAACCATGTGGGTCTTGGGCAGAGCTAGCACATCAGACAAGAGTGCTATCCCATGCTGAGTTGTTTGATATGATGTCATATCTCTTTTCCTGTGAATTATGCTAGGAAAAGATTTACTTCATATTTTGAAATCTGGCTGGAGGAGAGCAGGACTCCCACGCGGCAGTCTCTACTTGGAGCACCCTGTTTCATTTGACTGTGGCAGGTAAATAGCAACTGCAGTTTGTTCTTTACTCAACAGATGTTTGCTGGGTACAGTGAAACTACCAGAAAGGTCAAAAACTTGAATGTGTTTACAAATTAAACTGCCTTCTCAAACTCATGATTATTGTTCATCTGCTCTAGGTTGAGACAGGGCTATGTGGAAAAAATCTTGGATTTCTATTGCCACTGAAGCGGCTGTGCCATGAACAGAAAGCCTCAGGCTGCAGAGGGGGTGCCCAACCGCAAATTTTTACACTGAGCCCTAAAAGCTCACACTGTACATAAAGTTTCAAAAACTGAAGATGAATTGCATGTTTTGCTTTGCACAATGTCTGTTTGAATTACATCTACTTCCAATACTACTTTAAAGCTCTTTTCATAAAGTTACTGTTGTTCTCACACACAGTACATCAATAATTATTAAAATCTGAAGAGATCTTGTTTGTTATTTTCCATAATTCATCTATTTATCCAAACCCATGTGTTCCTTAGGAGAAATGGGAACATGTTAGTTCCCTCCTGCGCAAGCAAAGTAGAAACACTCTGTATTACAATGCATGATATCATAAACTTTGATAACTAGTATCTCCCTTCAGGAAAAGCCGCATGTGTTGCCGTCTGCCTTTAACAGGAACACATGGGTTACAACTGGCTGCCAGTAAATTTCAGGTTTTAAAACCTGAAAACAAACATACGGTAGAAGTTAAAATTACGCACTGCTGCTAAATTTGCTGTGTGTACTGCAGGATGATGGTCTGAAACAACCGTGTTAACAGTTCAACATTTAAACAAATTAAACAAACTAATAAAAAAAAGGGGGGGAGGGGGTGATTTTGAGTTTGGATTTTCTATCTGCTGCATCACATTTTCCCTCATTTAAGTATCTGTTCATACTAAGAACAGTGCAATCAGCCAAGAATTTAAGTGAACCATGCAAGTGATACAAATTTTGGGACACAAAGCAATGGGAGCCTTTTATTTCTGTTTTGAGCAGCAAAGCTGCTGCAGGGTGAGGCAGGAGCAGGCAGCAAAGCGAGGGGGTGTGAAGGGAACCAGCCATTAACTTATCAGTTCCAGGCCTTGGCTTTCTAATTGACAACCTCAGGGCTACTTTCATCACTTGTCGACTTCAAACCCACACTCAATTTTTCCTTTAGATAATGATGCAACTATAACATAACGGTGTTTCTGACATATTGCAGCATGTAGCACTACGAAGATTTCCTCAGTAGCTTAGTTTAACAGGAAAGGAAAAAAACAACCAACTGTTAAGTGGTTTTCACATCTATCAGCTTCTCCAAAAAATCAGTCAGTAAGAACACAGATTTTATATTTACAGCATGCCAAAGTCACTATTTGGTACTCACCAACCCAAGGCACCTTCAGTGCTTTAGTATCACTAGAGATTTAAAAAAAAAAAGTGAATTTTTAAGGCAATAAGCCCACAAAGCATGCATTCATATATAAAGCCCAAATAAGGAACCCACAAAACCTAGAAATGTACTACGACTTAGAAAACTTAGATGACAAATACCCCCAGAGCATCATTAAAAATATATTGACAATATGCCATCTAGAAACTTTATTTCCTTTACAAAGAAAATATAGAAATATCAGGAATGCTGCCACAGGCACATCCCCACAGAGAGCGAGAAAATCCTAGCTCTCATCCTGATACAGAAATCTGAGTGGTGACTGAAGGCAGCCATGCCATTTAAGAAGAGTAAGGTACTCAGGTAAGTATATGCATCTCATTTTGACCATAAATCAAAAAAAAAAACCCTAAATTTTGACAAATAACAGCATGTACACAGGCAGCAAAGCACCTGGCTCTAACATAAACAGTCACGTAAGTGCGTTTTAATGGTGGATGTAAAGGTTTGAGTCCTGCAGTTGACTCTGCAAAGGTCCTGGGGTCATACTAAGCTCAATGCAGTGCCTGGGACCCCCAGCACGTCAGTACAGGTAACAAAAGCAGCATCAGAAAATGGAATAATATCGATACACTTCTGAAGTGTAGCCGTGTCACCAGCTCCTGTGTGATGGGGATGCAAGGAGGGATGACAGGTTGGATACCACACCATATAGCCAGCTGCTGCTGAAATTGGTGTGCGTAAGCACACAGGCATGGAACTAATATAGATTAATAAAACAAAGATGCTGTAGGCAGGCTTGAGGTGCAGTCAGCTCACTGGAATTTAGGCTCTGATGGTGCGAATGGGCACCCAAGTAGCTTCAGCCATGAGATGTTGATGTGACCATGCATAGTTGGCTTATGTTGGCTGGACTAGAAGAGCCCCAGCCATTTAAGGTTACAGATACAGAAGCATCATTCCAGGTAGAAATCGCTACATTTTAGTCATAAACTTTAAAATGATGGCTCCAGCCCTTATCTGAGGAGGAACAAGGGAGCAGGTAAGGAAAGCAGTACCTGTTCTGAGAATGAACACTGGGCTCAATGCTTCCTTGAGCTGCTGTTCAGGCTTTCTAAGTCCATAAAGCTGCAATACATTGTGAATTTTACAGATTACACTGCCCATTTAGAGTTGTAACACTCATTTTTATGACTGGGTATGCTGGCATACAACCCCCTTTCATTTCAAGTGTTGTGCATGCTGCTACTGCTTCTCAAGCAATACAGAGGCAAGAGCTCTCCCTTACAAAATGCCTGGCTAGCATCATGGGCAAAGGTTACTTGTTGCAAAATATTATTAAAAAGTCACGAAAAACTTATTTTGTGGCCAAATTAACAGCTCAGCAAAACAGTGGGCTATAGCAGGAAAGATAGTAAGTCCAACAGCTGGGCAGTACAACTGATAAGGTTTTTACTTGGGATCATTGCTCAGGATGCTTTGGGGTCATTTTGGACAAAAGAGATATTAACACAAAAAGTGTTAAAATCTAGGCTGTTACATGAACTATTAGAGGCAGGTGTATTCCCATTTTTAAAACCAAATCCTCACCCACCTTTGCAATTTTGCCACTCAAAGGCTGCAGCCAGCAGTACAAACTGATTCCCTTTCAGGGTTTCGAGTATGGGTTTTACAAGCCTGTTTTGCCTTCCTGCAGGCACTTTGAGCTTATAAATGGCACCTTTCAGTGTCCTGAATTATGAAGGGCAACTAGTCTTGAATTCTCCTGTTGCTTAATGATCTCACATAAAATGAGGTCCACAAAACTTTTATTACCACTGCAGTTCAAATTTGCAGGTGAAGAACCACTAGGGAAAGGATGCGAACATCTTTTGCTTTCCTAATTTTCCAGGTGCAAGAAAGTTTCCCACTTGGGCTTGAACAATTAGTTAACTCTCAAAGCGAAGCCTGATCTAAATAAAAACACTGCAGTATGTTATCCTGATAAGCACTGGGAAAACCCATGGGGAAAACACTTCAGAGCAACATACACTAGCATCAAATTTAGGTAAAAAAGTATTTAGGTTAAAAAGACCCTATGTAAGCATTTATTTATTGTTTTTTGTCTTCCACCTAATTTTATTCACTTATCACCACTAAGTATATCCAACACTCAAAGATTATAGATAATATTTAATTAAAATATTAATTGGTTCCTCTCCTATTCTGGTAATAATACCCAATGTTTGGAAAACACACTGCACCTCAGCAGTATGAGCAAAAAGTCAGAAGAAAGTCTTTCCAAAAAAAGAAAGGATTTTGTTTGTCACAAATTACTTCTGCATTTATATAAAGATTTAATGATTCATGGCATGCCAAATACAGTGCTAATGAGCTTCGGGTTGTGTTTTTCATTTTTCTTTGATTTTTTTTCCTGCTAAAAACAATTACTAGAGGCCATTCAAATGCCACTGCATAAACCAGGAAACCTAGTAAAACTGTAGGTAAAATTCGCATTTTGTTTCAAGTGTGGCTCAGGAGTCCAATTCACTTGTTGGCAAGCTGCATATTTCAAATAGCACTTACATTTCATCCAAAAATGGAAGCCAGGTAAGATGCTTTCAAAAAGCACATTTACAACATTCATTAATAAAAAACAAAAATGAAAGCGTATAAGCTCACCATTTAATTCCTGCCTTCCGAGGATGAACACCTTAGTCTTTCTGATTTCTCCTTCACTTGCCCATGAAAGGTAGATAAATGAGCAGAAATATAAGCTCTTCATTCTCAGCACCTCTTAGAGGATACACATGCCCACAGGAGCTTAAAACCTTCCTGGGGAGAATTATTAATCTTGCTGCTAACAGCACAGACTTTTTAAAGCCTATTAGAACACTGTCTAGTCATAGACATGCAAGTCTTGCTTTTTTGTGACCTGGTTTCATGAAACAAACAAAAAATTGGCAGAAATTATGCCAAATTAACTTTCATCATTCAGTTGCACAGATCACTGCTCACCTCAACTACAACTAGATACCGAACATCGTCCTTTTACAACAAACCTTGCTATCTACCACATAGAGTAGTTTGAGTTGGAAGGCAATTTTAAAAGTCAGCTAGTCCAACACCCCTGCCACAGCCAGGGATCAACTACACCACATGGAAGCCCTACCTTGACCTTGCTTCATCCAGCTCCTCCACCTCTGCCTTTGGACAGAAATAATTCAAGCTGCCCTTTATTCAGGGTGTAGCACTTCTGTCTGGCTGCAGCGAAGCTGCTGCCCATTTACTGCTTGCCCATTGCAAGTCAAGACACTATTAATCCCCTGGACTTCAGTCTTCCAAGAAACATGTGCATTACTCCAAAGGCTTTCATATGACTTTTTAACTGAAAACATCCAGGATGTTGGGGTTTTTAACAAGTCATCATAGCTATTGCACAGCAGCTGATAAGACTAAAGTTAATGCTACCAGGAAATAGAAATACAGCTGTGATGAGCTAGTCATGCTATGACCATATTCAATATTTCCCCTCCTTTCCTTGAAGAGCATTTAACCAACTTAATAAAAACCATAAAAACAAACACAAGCCCCTAGTCCAACAGACTGAGCGAATGCATGATATTCACACTAACTAATCCAGCTTTCCAGTTCACCCTGCCCGCCCCCCCCAAAATCCCACTGACAGTATCAAGAGTGGGGAATCAAACCCCTTTATTACTGAGTCCACAGCAGATAAAGCAGCAATTGTGCTTATACAGTATTGGAAGTGTAGCTACAACATAGCGTGACAGCTTGTTAGTGCTGAAAATATATAAGCTCTTTGTAATTGTGCCTTTGGAATGCCATCTGTCTTGAATTAACGTCCACCTGGGATCATGTTTCGATGACCAATATGGACAGATTACTGGAACTTTAAAACCTTGCTTTCTTTGTAATTGACATTTAAACTATTTGAAGTTTCTCATTAAGTCCTTTTTTACAAATTAGGTGCAGATGTATAAAGCTAAAAGTACAGTACTAAGGGAAATTAGGTCACCTGAATGCTCAATAATAAAATGTATCAACTATTTAAGTGCAATGAGTACATTAAAATTTAGAGATCAACTTTATGCCTCAAATTCTTCAAAGTTTCTTCGTTTTCCTTTCATTGCTGCAAAGCTCCTGATGCCAAGCATTTTTAATTAAAAAGGCAGAGAAGAAAGCCAGTTTGACCACTCAGCCCACGACAGCTGAACAACTACAGTCCACAAACTAGAGAAGGCAATGCAAGCAGCCACAGTGATGCCTGTTTCACAGGGACAGGCAAATCCTACTTACACCAATGATGCCAGGACATTTAAAGGGCACAGGGAGAATTGAGAAGTAAATATAGGTCCAATGAGAAAACAAGGGAAAAAATATGAAGGGGACTTTTTCAACATCCAGGGTCTCAGTAACCACACAGCTGACCTCCAGACCCACATGCAGTCAAAGTTCTGCAGACCTGATGTGTTCCTTGGCCACATTGGGCAGGAGAGCGAAATGTGAAAAGGGCAGTGGCAGGAGAAACACCTCCGTGCACACAGCCTGGCAGACAAAATAAGGACAAATTGCGTGTTTTTCCTTTCCAAACAAGGAGGTGCAGAGGACAGGACATACACAGGAGTTCATCAGCAGAAACCCTACAAAGCCCTTAGCACTGAGGGGCTTCTACCTGCTAGAAAGGCTCTTAAGAGAACAGACTCCAAGTACAGCAGCCCAATCTCCCCAAAATGTATGAAAACCCCAGGGATCTCACTCACCCAGCCTTTACGAGTAGCCAAGAAATAACTGCACAAGCGTGTGAAAGCTCAATGCTGAAAGGCACTGAGCACCCACCAAGGGAACATGGGCCCTCCTTTCCCATGCAGGGCCACTGAGCAGCAGTGGCACTGGACCTCAAGATGCCATCCTGCAGTTGGCAGCATTTAAACTCGATGCAATCACACCCAGAGGTTTGGTGGAAGGTCTGTTAAGCCTCTCTTCCAGAGAAAGGTCTCCTGGGACAAATTAGGGCACCACCTACATAAAATGCTCAAATGCAAATCCTTTTGCCACCACAGCTAGCACGTCCATTCTTGAAATGACACCAGGATGTGTGCCCCAGCTCTCTGCTCGTAAGCATGGAGGTGCAATGGAAGAAGTAGTCTTCTCGTAGAAGCTGGTAAACAAGGCAAACACACTGCCAACCAGAACTCTTTTTGTGTGCTTAGAATACATTATCTCCTCTTAATCAGAGTATCTTCAGTACCACTACTTATTACAAGATTTTAAAAAAGCTTTTCTGCTCACATCCCCTTATAACCCTATTCTGATAAGCTACTAAAACTCCTTGCAAAAGAAGTGTAAACTTTCAACTGCATACATTTTTGCTACTTCTGATAAGCACCCAAGCAACTTTGCTGTGAAACTGCCCATGCTTCTGTTTGCAGGATGAACAGCAGGTCTCCGTTAGTATCAGAACAGAAGATTGTGGTTTCCTTACGTACAGGCTCTTTCCCAATGCTCATATGCATCTTCAGTACAATGAGGAATTCAGAAAAGAGTATTTTAAAAAGAAATAAAAATTGAAGCAGCCGTATGTAAGCAAACTGCAACACCTGGGAGAGAACAAAACCTGACCAATATAATACAGCAAGATAGCATTTTCCAGGAGAGGACAGCCCAATCTATTTGCAAAAGGAATGAGACAGGAGTGACTCATTTCCCAAGAAAGGCTTCTAAGCAAAATATATTTGCAGCCAACTCCGTTTTGCTTGCATATTTTACAAATACCAGCTTTCACGTGGGGAATGAGCTTGCAAAGACAGGACCATGCAGGACTGTCCAGAACAGTGTAAGCTTCAAGCAGACTAGTTGGGGTGCCAGTGGTGATTAGCTGGACAGGTTCAGCTTTTGCACCCTGCTTCTCATTAGCATTAATTACCCATCATCATACCTCTCCTGCTGCCAGGATGAAAACTGGCTCAGGCAGTAGTTTCACAGTCCTTAATGCCGAGTATGGAGTTGCCAGAGTGCACAACGGGGAGCTTATGTTGGCCCTGTGTCTTTCTGCCAAGGGCAGAGGAGAGCAGAGACCTGGTTCAGCAGAAAGCTGGAGCAGCCTCCTTTGCTGTACGTCCTGCGAATGTTACTTTAACCTGCCAAAAATGTTTGAGTGAATTTGAAACACCAGAGCTATGGCTCAGTTTTGTAATGTGCTTTGCCTGCCCTTGCAGTGGTGGCTGACAAAAGGCCCCATCCCACATGCTCCCTCAACACGTGGCCCCGTGGTGGTGGCTGCAAGGTAAGCTGAGGCTCCATCAGGTCCATCCCCAGGGAGAGGATCGCAATGCTGGGGATTTGATTAGCAGTGTTCAGGGTGTCCCCTCCCTCCCCAGTGTGAGCTACTATCAGGTTCTCACCTCACTAGCAACCCGACAATAATAGTTTAGGTGAACCAAAGTGACCTTGTAGAAAAGCAGATTCCACAGACAGCTCAACAATTCTGCCAGATAAAGTGGTATTATCACTAGAAAGTCACACTTTCAAATAATTTTCACCCTGAGGCCATAATTTCAAAAGACACACTTAAAAATGCGTAGAACATAAAATGAGAGATTTTTTTTGATAGAGGTTCAGGAAAGAAATTCCTCACAGACACAACACTTTATTGATATTCTTGGTCACAGCTCTACACACGCCAAGCAGGACCAGCTACTGGTAAGGACCATGATTCATGTCTCTCCATTTAAACATTGCAACAAAGAATAAAACTATTTCACATCTAACAAAGGGGTACCCTTTAATTTGCTAGAACAATTTCGGCTCCCATTGCATTAGCACCCTCCAGTGTCCAGTCCATGAAAAACAACATCTTCACTAATTTACCAAGCAGACACAAAGTTGGAATGAGAAACACAAGAAAGAGAAGCCGGGCATTCCTGGGAGGGAAGATGGCAGTCGCTGATGAGAGAAGAAACTTTCAATGACAGAAATTTTAAATGACACAGGGACAGTCCCTGAACAAGATCTGACACGGGGTTATTACTCTTCTCGGGCTCCTTTGTTCCTAGCAGGCATGCTGGTGTCTGCACCTTTGGCACAACACGCTCTGTGTGCCCACACTGTATATTCCATACTCTGCAGCATTCCACTGAGATGTGGATGCCATTTTTGATTGATTTAGTACAGGCATGTGGATATGGATCTGCCTGGAATATACCATGTAAATGGATACATGCAAAAACCCCTCTCATACATGGGTGAAGCAGATGTGCACTTGGCTCGCTGAGGGCAAACAGGTGATCATGCACTGCTCTTCTCTTGCAGCATAATTGCCAAGCAAAGAGAATCCTTCACAAAGATCTGTCAGCAAGGAAGTTTTCATAGTCTTTAAAAGCACATTTGAAACTCTTGACAACAACAGAAAAGACAGCTGCATTTGCTATTAAAAACAGCTGGATGGAGGGTTTTTTAACTTTTTCCAACAAGACAAGTCTTTCACAGGCAGGGGGAGCACAGTAGGCTCTGGAACATCGCAAGTATGAAAAAACAGCTCTGGATACTGTTTGTTTCACCTGCCTGAAAATGACATAAATACTTGGTCCACATTTTCAGGGCAGGGCTGCCCAGCGACTTCACGGGAGCAGCAACATCCACATGAAGAGAGAATGGCAGCGGCTGGAAAGGCAGCTGCATTACATCGGAAGTACTTGCTGTAATTAGGGTCCCAGCCCAACAGCATGGCAGTGAGCACTGTGGGGGCCAGGCACCACAGTCCACACTCAGTGGCACCTGCCAATTCCTGCTAAAGATCAGGGAGCTGCTAATAAAATCCAACCAACACGTTTATCAAGTGGTGACATTTGAAGTTGTCCCTGTATTTTCCTTCCCTGCTGCACAGAGCCACATGGCTTCCTAGTTCACAGGTGAGCAAGGACTCCTCATGCCTCATCCTGCTCTGGTCTTTTAACTGCTTGACTGCCCAAAATTCTGTGGGCTCCACCTGCCCAGTGGCCTCTTGGGCTCCACAGAAGCGTTGATGACAAGGGGCAGGCAAATCCCAGCACAGGGAGGCTATAACTTTTTCTGGAAGTCAAGCAAGGGAATTGTGACATTTGGCAGACACATCCCAACTCATGGCAGCACCAGCCAAGGAAGCCCCTTCTGACTATAGCTTGAAGATTGCAGCCTCACCATGGACATGCAGTCACTCTCCTCTCCCAGCCCTAAACAGGTCCTATGTGCATACAAATGCGATCATCCAATTGCCCTCACACTGTGTAGGCTCCTCCCCACAGTATAAATATTCAAAATTCCTCATGACCAGAAATATCAAGGCATAGCATTCATGATTCTGCACTAATATGGGGGGGGGGGGAAACAATTACGGTTCATTT
>JAWWEU010000001.1:79438848-79454495 GCA_035583155.1 Acropternis orthonyx | reverse complement strand
CACCCGGCAAAGCAAGGTAGGCTGGAAAAATGACGCTGGGAACTATGCAGGACAGTGTTACCATGGGCAGGAATGGCTGACATGGGTTTTCTGGGCTATTCATGCTGCCTCAAGCAGAACACAAAGCATTCCAACTGTCCCTGAGGTTCCCCAAGAACACCAGCATCAATATTGCATGATTCGGGTAACATCTACATTACAGTTATTACAGGCTGCACAGGCTTTTGTCGCTCCACTATAAAATATTTACAGTATCATGGTCTCAGCAGAGACTGCAAGAATTTAAAGCGTCACTTGATTGCCTTCCTAATATCAGTACTAAAAAAACCCGTGCTCTCCCTCTCTAAGTGCTGTTGGAAACCTCCCTTAAATCGACACAGCCCCAACAATCGCTCACTCTAGCTGAAGTCATTCTCTGCCTACAGGGACCACGCAGGCCCACACCTGCAGGCAGAAAGCTGGACACCCGACCCACCCAGGAGGAAGGTGTGGCGGAGGGCTCCTCTCACACGGCATGTGCCACTCCTGCAAACTGACCGGCATGGCGATCCAGTATTTACAGCAGAGTGTTCCTAGCATTCCTCCCAAAGTCTGAGCCCTGACTGCCGTGTGACAGCACCTGGCGATTTCGGACGGGCCGACACAGGTAAACCTGCCTCATCCCGCTGCTGGCGCGGCCGGAGGCGGGGCCTCAGCACCCCTCCGAATCACAGGGGTGCCCCAAGGCCCAGCCTGAGGGATGCCGAGGGGGGCTTCTGGCAGTCCCGCTCTGCCCACACCGCGGCCCACCCTCGGCTCCACCCGGAGCGGGCTGTCGATGGGGGTGGCAGCTCAGGGTGCTCCTAAAGCAAGGGCAAAGCCAACGGCGCGGATCCAAACCCGTCCTGTCCCTCGCTTTCCTCTGCGGGAAACGGGGCACGGCGGCCATGAGGGGCCGCCTAGACTGCAAGGCCGGGTGCAGGGCCGGGAAAGGCGCGGGTCGGTTCCCACGGGGGAGCTGTCCCGGGGCGGAGAGCCGGGCCGGGGTCACTCGGTGCGGATGGGCGGCCCCTCACGGCGCTCTCAGCCCTCAGAGCCCACCCCGCCCCGCCGCGTCACTCACAGCCTCCGCCTCCCCGCGCGCAGCACGCCCCACGCGCGCGCCGCCATCGCCGCCGCCGGCCCCGCCCACCGCCGCGCGCGCTCGCGCGCGGGGGGGGTGACGTCACCGCCGGGGCGGGAGGTCCGGGATGCATCCTGCCGGGTTCGCCTCTCCGGGGAGCCAGGGGGGGCCCGCGCGATAAATCACGGGGTTTTGTTAGGGAATGGCACGCTTGGCGTGGAAATGGGTGTGTCGGTCCCTGAGCTGCTGTGTAAGCGGGTGGCAGAGGGATTTGGATAAAGGGGTGGGGTGAAAGGGAAGAGAGAAACAAAGAGGTGAATTTAAGAGGGAGAGGAAGGAGGGAGAGGGAGGTGATGCCTTAAAGACTGAGGACAAAAAACTCCAGGACAATTTAGCAGGAGATAGGAGAGCAGAAGCTTTAATGAACCTCCAGGCTCCAGGAATACATATCCACAGGATCCCCCCAGAGTTCCCAGGTGCCAAGATTTTATAATAATGTCCTTCCAATCCCATTCTGCTGTTCCCTCCCGGCCCTGCCCTGTTCCACCCCTGGCATGCCCCATCAGGAATTGAGTCTGGGGGTTTGGGACCCCTCTTTCATCATCCTTGTCTTCCTTGCAGCACGTCAGGTCCTTGGAGGCCTTCCAAAGTTCCACATTTGGAAATCCTTCTGTCCATGTCTATCTTCTGGTGCAGGCCTCATGGCGCTTCTCTGCAATTCTACCTTGAAATGGAGACTAAACAGCTACTATAGTTTTAAGGGATTGATATGGGATGGAGTTGGTATGTGTAAACATTAAGCTACTGAAGTTATTTTACTGGTACGTTAAATCTACAATAACTTCTAAAATCTGTAAAATTAAAAATCAAAATATCAAAAACCCCTGAGGCATCAGAGGAAATCACCAGTCTGGGTTTTGGCGATGGGATGTCTGGGGTCCTGGGGGCACCCCCTGGGCTTGGTGGGGGTATGTCCTTTCTCACTGAGTGTTACTGCCAACAACCCTTGTCTGCTGTTACCAACAGTCCTTGGTTGCCCCAGAGCCATCCGCCTGCTGCTGTTGGAGGCAAACACACCAGCTCCTTACCTGCTGGGATCCGCCAGGGACGGCACTCGGGGGGGCATCAGGCATGCCTGGCCAGTGTCTGCTGGATGTCCGCCGGGATGTGCCCCCTGGCACAGCAAAGCCTGCCCCTGTGGCTGTGGCTGTGCTGAAGCTGACCCTTAGTGGTGGGACAACCCTGTGGCTGCAGCAGAGGCGTCTGGAACAGGTGCCCCCAGCTTTAGGGGTCAGTTCTGGATGGAATGCCCCAGCTCCACACCTCTCCGTGTGGGAATTACTGCCATGAGTGGGAGTAGTTCTTGCAGAGGATAAAGAGCTGAGACCAAGGGTAGCATATGAAGTAGCAGAGGAGGGGGAAGGAAGGAAATGACTTGAGAAGAAGAGGGTCCTAGAAAATGAAACAGGGATTCTGATTCCATTTTCCATCAGTCCAAAACTGGACTGAGAATATAATTTTCCTTGCTGTGCTTGAATGTGCTGGAGGCCACAAAGCATAGTCCCAGCAAGCTCCTCCAATACTGTTGATATTTCAGCCCGGTTTCCTAAGGACAGGAGCTTGGATCATGCCCCCTCTCTGTCCCATCATCTCCCATCCCTGGCCTCCCACAAGAGCTGAACACGTTGCCTGTTTTGGACCAAATCTAGCCATGTGAGAGACATCCCCATGACACTCCTTATGAAAGTGGAGAAGGATAATGAAACAACACCCCAAAGTAGTGTCCCCACTCGTTGGAAAACCCAGGTCCACGTGCATGTGAGTCAGGCTCAGGTCTCCATGGAAGAGCTTTTCTATTTCCTAAGGTCCTTGAGTTTTGCTGTATAACTGTTCTTTCCCTGACACATGACTTTCTCTTCTTTGTCAGAGGGCTGTGTACAAATTTTCCGGTCTGGCTTAACATCACTTTACTGGGGAAGTGGTGTCAGCAAAGTGTGAGTTTCCCCTCCTAGCAAAAATAAAATACGCTGTTTTGAAGAGCTGTGCTGAACCATGAACATGACCTGCGCTCAGCTTCCCTTCCCCCTGCAATCTTGCGTGCAAGTCATGGCTGATACCACTTGAATCTGACACACCATGATAATGAAAAAACATTGCTTGTTATCACCAGCAACATGACAAAATTAACCCTTCTCAGCATAGTTCCAGTGAACTGTGTGTGGCAGGGACTATTCCTTCACCCTCCTATCACTAATGCCTTCTTCCCTTCACTGTCTCCTCCCACCAGTCTTACGTCCTCAGAGAACTTCCTTAGGAGGGATGATATGGCATGAGGTGGTGGAAGAGAACCTTGTCTCCTGTCTCTTTCTCACCTCTGTAGGAACAAGGAATTTCCTTTCTGGCACCTCTCTTGTCTTTTCCCTTTCCCAGCTCCAAGACTCCCAGGTGTACAAAATGCTCTCCTTCCCCGCTTTGCTGATAAGGATGGCCTGCAGTCGGGAAAAAAGAGATATGTGGCACCTGACAGACCCTCTTGGCTGCTGTCATTCTGTGGCTCCCCATGTCAGCCTGGAGAGGATGTGAGCAGGGGTACAGCCAAACAGGGGCAGAGTGCCTGAAATGTGAATCCTAGAATCATGGAATATCCTTAGTTGGAAGGGACCTACAAGGATCATCAAAGTTCAACTCCTGGCCCTGCTCAGGACAGCCCCAAGAGTCACATCATGTGCCTGAGAGCACTGTCCAAATGCTTCTTGAACTCTGTCACGCTTGGTGCTGTGACCACTTCCCCAGAGAGCCTGTTCCAGAGCCCAGACTCATTGTCTGGGTGAAGAACCTTTTCCTAATATCCAACCTAAACCTCCCCTGACACAGCTTCAGGTCATCCCCTCAGGTCTTGTCACTGGTCACCAGAGAGAAAGAGAAGAATCTTCCTTGCAGCCACAGCATTTACTGCTACAGCGTCATATGGAGGCAGGACACTGCGCTGACATGAGCAGCTTTCAGGTTTTGTCAGAAGTCCACACACTTTTTTCAGCAGTAGTAACTGAATGTAGGTTTTGCATCAAGCAGTGTTGGAAAACCTGGTGTAGCCTGGCCCATTCATTTCCAAATGATGTACACCCCTTCCACTTGTAAATGATCATAGGAGCACAGGGACAGTAATTAAATCTCATTACCATCTTTTCCCTTCTGTATTCTGGGAAAAATACTGTTTATCTGTCTTGCCTTTTTAAAATTGGAAGCCTTTTTAAAGATGCTGTGTTTTCACTTAGTTGGATTAAACCAACATAATGTTTTCCAGGATGCTCAAGAAGGTGTTTATGAGCCTAACTCCCACTGACATCCCCAAGAGTTAGGCACCACATGCTTGAGAGGATGTGAGTCTTATAGCAGCAGTATGGTTGGGGCTAAGACCCCTGGGTAAGAACATGAAGAATATGTGCAGAAAAGGGTCACTGAGCTCATCTGGGGCTGGTCATCAGTGTTATGATACTCTGTGGGTGCTATTGAGTTTTGTGTCTCCTTGCAAAAACTCACCTGCACAAGTGTTTCAGCTGAACGCGAGGTAACTACACACAGAAATTAGTCAGTGAGAGCGATCCTGCAACTTCTAAGATAGAAAACAAATTATGAAGGTTGAATTACAGACTGTGCTGTTGAAAATAATTTAGCAACTATAATGTATTATGGAAAATAGTCTAAAAAAAAAAAGATAACTGCCTACCAGTCTCCCTTCTCATATTTCAACAAAGAATCCCACCAGTCACAGCGCTGCAACATACATTTCGTGTACACTGTTTTTTTCAATTATTGTATTTCAATTGTTGTATTTCAAACACCTTTTTTGTAATGTTAGTCTCGTATCTTCTGAAATGTTGAAAGCAGAAGGTTGCTACAAAAGAGCAAACCAAATATTTTGGAAGAATATGTGGTGATCATTGTTCTACAGTAATTTTCTAATTCTTTAATCATCTCTTAATGGTATGATTAGTGACTAAACCAAGTATTTTTGAACAAGAAAGGGAAAAAGAAGCAGTGTAGAACAGGAGTGCTGTAGAACTACTACTAAGCCATGCTGATAAAAATAAAGAGTTTTTATTGGAATCTAAGTAGAAAAAAGACCTGTGCTGCTGCCTGAAGCTATTGCATGTCAGTGTCCTCTTGACACTCATTTACTTTGATTTTCAAGAGAGAAATGAGCATCATAACAGCCAAGGCATGTTGTGCCTTCCTCTTGGTGTTGTGAACACAAAAGGATGTCCTCCTCAGCTCATTGTGCAAGAATGGGAAATAAATAACTGTTGGCACCAATCTTCCTGAGATGTCTGTGCCTCTGTCTGACAGGCATGCATTTTTGCTGGCCAGCAGTGTTAAAGTGCTCCCGTGGTGAGCATGCTACCTTGGGCCTCAGCTCCTACCTGCCCAAGTGTTTGGAGACCCCTTGTCACCCAGTGGGAGCTTTCTCCTGCAGTGCCTGCTATGCCACCAGGCATCTCACAGCACTCCCTCAGGTTACACGTCTACTCCCATGGGAGGAGAGCCAAAAGAAGAACCTTCTTTCCAACAACAACAAAAACCTGAAGAACCTGCTGCAAAACTGTATTGATATGAGACTAGAAATAAGCCAGCAAACACTGTATAGCTTTCATGGGTGAAAAATCATCCAGTCTCTAATCACTGCACTGTTATGTTTAACAGAATTGCTGTGTGTATTGTATCTCAGCAGTGCATAGTGTTTTAATTGACCATAAATCCACGTAGAGTACATCATCTGGAGCCTGTGCATTTAGTGTCACGGAAAGTGGATTTTGGTGAAAATGAATTGAATAGTCCTGGTATATCATGACAGGATCCTTTTGTCAAGAAAAGCTTTCTCTGCAGTCTTGAAGAGCCCAAAGCATTCCAGCTTCCCTTTCTCAACCACCTCAAAAGCACCACTCAGGCAGCTGCTTCCTCCTCTTGGTAAGAGCAGAGAACCTCTGCTACCAACATCGTCTTGAACCAGGGGAATTCCACAGCTTTAGGCTCTTGGATCCTCCCCAGATCACAGGAAGCTCCTCAGGAAAGATAAATACCCCTTGCCTGTCCCAAACTCCTCACCAGGGATATTCTCTAGAGGTTGCTTGTCCAAGTCTGGTTCTCCAACTTTGAAATCAAACTCTTCCCTTCTCCAGTAAGATGGGAATGCTGGTAAGCATCATCAACAGATGGAAAAATTAAGTCAAAAAAAGAGGAACATCTGGGGGACAAAAAGGGCCGGTAGCTGAGGTGAAGCTGCAAGGAGTAGAAACTATGAGAACAGGCCCAGCCATAATCTGAAGAAAATGCTTGTTGAGTGATACGAAGAATTTCTGTTTCCTGACATCAGGAGGACATTACAGTGACTTTTTTTTTTGCCATACAGTTCAGATGCTGTTATGTGCAATGCAAATCTGTGAGGAGATTATTGAAAAGTGGCTCTATGAAATCACTGGAATTCAGAAAAGTCAAAATATTTTCATGTTGGGAAGCAGCACACAGCCCATATGCACTGTACGCTGCCTGGGAGAGATTACAAGTTGGGGGGGGTGGGGAGCAGGGGCAGGGGGAGAACAGGGGAAACAATGAGAAAACAGTTTTTAAGAGACTTTGGAGAGATGTGCTTCACAATCCTCCAGGCTGGAGCAGGTGATTTATTACAAAAAGTGTTGTGGTTTCTGATTTTATTTCTTCTTCATTCTTCACATACCCCCACATTTCATTTGGTGCTCTACACTGAGTCGATGCTTGCACTGGACTGGAGTGGGGCTGTTTCCTGAGTGCTAGCCAGTCATGCAGTGATGACTGATGCATGGGGATGGTTCAAGGTCCTCTCCCCTGCATGGGTTACCTTGGGCTTGCTAACACAGTACCCACTCTGCCACTGGGGAGAAGGAGTCCCAGCACTTTACCCCAGAGGTAAGGACTGTGAGTGGTGCTGATGCCTCTCCCAGAGGAGGTGGTGCTGGATGTGGGCACTGACTCCAGCCTGCCTTGGCTCTTCCTGCTCAACACCTTCCTTGCTCAAAGATAAGAGGGCACCTCAGAGCAACAACAACTCCTACTCCTGCAGGAGCGTGTCCTTTCCCTGACTACAGGCAGGGCTTGAGGGAAATAACTTTAAACACCCACCGAGGCTGCCAGGTGAAGGTGTGTGGTGGGGACACTTCCCTGCCTCACATGGTGCTGGAGAACTCTGCTGCCAGTGCAAGCGGTTTTACTTAACGCGAGGTGAGTGATGCTGTAGTTCAGAAGCAGGAATATAACAGACATGGAGCTATTGGGAGCAAATTTATTTTAAAACAGTAGAGTCCATCATGATGGGTTTCCTACATGAAATACTACCAAGCTGTGAGAGGACAATGAGGATGCTAGGAGAAAATTGTGATGCATGTGCAGAGGAGGAGGGAGCCAAGAAAGCAAACTGTCCTTCTTAACATTGCTATTTTGACATATTTCAAAGCTCAAAACGTTCTGTATATCTTATAGCTGATTATATATAAATGCTTGTTGGTAATTATAGAATCTCAACTTTAATTTCAAAGTCCTCTCCTCCCATAGATTTGATCATGTTTTCACCTTTCTAGAGATTCATTAAATTCGCTTTCCTGCAAGATATTTTGAAAGCCAGGAGATAATCTGCAGACTTGTTGACACCATAATGCTGTGATGGCTTGTGTGCCATTAAAATGGATCACAGAAATATTCATCTATAGAACCTGAACTCAATACGTTGTGTCAGTATACAGTATAGATCTCTTAATCCATAGACTATTATTAAAATAGTGGATTAAGGAGTTGTTTGGGATCAGAGCATGCTGTATGTGCAATAAAACAGTTTAACTGAGATTAGTATTTATTACTCAATGCAAAATTTGATTGAAGGATTCATAGATGCTTCTGTCACAGTTTGTATTTGATCAATAAATTAATGCCTTTTTGCCATATGAGTTCTTGTTAAGACCTGAGAATTTTCACTTTGCATGAGAAAAGTAAAAACAGAACAACTGACATAAATCTGTTACTAATTAAAATATTGTAGCTTCATACTAATATAAAATATGGCATTTCTATGGTTTAAAGAGCATTGTACGAGAATGTGCATGGAAAGGACATTCAGTCTTCTGAAATAACAACTTGTCAATTTTTTTAATTATGTTTTAAAAAGGGTTTTCTAGGTTTTATACACATCACTGTTGATTTAATCTAAACTGGAAAGCAAAAGTATCTTTTTCATAAATCTTATTTTGTCAACAGTCTTTCTGAGTTTGTCAGAAGGGGAAGTTTTATTCAACCATGTGGTGAAGTTGAACTGAGTAAGACAGTGGCAGTTTATAGACTTATCTTTAATGCAACAGAAGGTTGTCAACAAGCCTTTTTGGTGACATCTCCATGTGATCATGGCAAGCAGATGATTTGAGGATTACCAGGCTGTTGGACAGGTCAGCTGGCATCTTGAAAATCTCTTCTGTAAAGGACCAAATCTGCAGCCAGAAGCTGTTTACTGGCTGAAGGGGGAGGGAATTGGGTTTGTTTAAAAGACAGAAACCCTTGGGTTTGTTTGTGTGCCTGCCACGGGTCACTGTCTCCAAAGCTCACTCTGTGTAATGGAGAGCTGAACTCTGGCTGACACTTGTTTTCAGCAAACTAGTAGCCAAAGCAAAATTTCAGTAGTGAAGTGTCAACATGAAAACAGTTTTGTATAGAAATCATACGATATTTACAACAAGGTAAGTAGAATAAAGCCATTTTCCCCCCAAAGTCAAATGTGTTTATACTATATTACAGTTATACTGCAAGTAACATTAAAAAAAAATATTTCTAATCCCAGTTTTATCTGTGGTTTTGTTTGTTTGTTTGTTTTAATCCTGTTGTTGCTAGTCCAGGTCCCTATTGTTCTTTAGAGAAGAGTCTGGGTATTTCTGAATGGGGGTTCAGACACTCATATCATGCAAATTAAACTCCTACAAGCGTTCCTGTGCTGGAGATTTCTCTTCCACAGACTATCCATCAGCTGATCATATCTGTTTTCAGGTCCACTTCCTACATCTGTACAGCCCCATGGCATATGATGCTGTGGTTTGTAAGGAGCTTATGAAACCTCATGCAGAAGAGCACAGCAAATGGAGTAGGCATGGGGCATCCACAAAGGAACTGCCTTGGGATCAAGTGTGACGTGCATGTAGGGGAGACTATTGTACTTGTAGGCCATGATGCTCATGCAGAGGGTAGTGCAGCAAGGACCAGGAAATCTTCATATTCTAAAAAGTGTCACAGGAATCAGCATGAAAGAAAAGAAGGACCTTTGACAGCCTTTCAGTGCATATCCAAAAGAGCAGTTGTGGCCAAAGAGCTGGGAAATTTGTTCTGGGAAACTGGAGGGAAAAATACGTAGGAAAAAAGGTGGTGAGCTTGATTTACTTTCACAGCTCCCCATGAGGCAACATTTAAGGAATGTTCACTGTCTATCTTATCCTAAACTAAAGGTTTGTACAACTTTGCCTTTACTTATCCTTAGCTGAAAAATCTTCTATAACTTAGCCTGGTGATACTAGCAATTTGGATTTGCTAGCTTCAGAAGTAATGCTTCACTATAATAGTAAATGAAAGAAACATTTAAAGAAGTCATAGAGAAATTAAATCTAGTCAGCCTGCTTTCACTGAATGTATGTAATTTTTAAACATTTCTGAAGTCTGTATATAAAAGACTACACAGTACATTATCTTTTAATGCCACATGGTAGAAAAGTAAGAAAAAGAAAATCTGAAAACAGAGCTTTCACTCATTGCCAGTAAGACTTCCACAATCAGTAAGTTTGTTGAGATCAAGAAGGTAAGAACACATGTTCTGAATACAGTGCATACTCTGAATATATTATTCTGTTTATAGAGTCTGAAATATCATCTTGATGCTACTGGTTTTTGCCATGTCAGAAAGCAGTGTGTCTCAAAACAAGATAGTTTTCCAAAGACCATTAAACATCCAAAGGATAGTGTCTCACATCACTTCAATGAGGTCATTTTCTCATTTTTATAAAGAGAACAAAAGGATTTGGCAAGTGTGGTAAGATTTCATCAATGTGTGATTATAATAATGATCATCAAGTGAAATTATTTTGCATTCCTCAGATAATCTGGGTACCAGTGCATCCTAGCAAAAACCACAGACTCTTCATCAGATGAATAGTGGGACATAATTATCTTCTACCCCTGTCCTTAAGCATAGACTATAACTGCTGGCAGCAGAACTTCCTCAGGATACTCAAGTGGGCTCTGGCCACTGGGAAAACCTGGAATCCCTTGCAAATTCACAAAAGCACCTTGCCTGCCCTGTTCTGTCTTGGCTAGGAATTTAAAGACTAAATTTTCCTTTCCCCTTTGCATGAATTAGAATTGTGGGGGGTTTGTGTTCATTTCATTGTGTAAAATTGCCAGGTAGCTCCCTCATTGATTCAGGCCTGCGCTCAGTGCCACATGCCACAGCAAAATCAAACTGGGAGCTATCTGAAGCTCTCCATGTGGACAAGGCAGATGTAAATTTAGTGCTGGTCCCACATCCTAAACTGAAGCACCTTCTGACTTTGTCATCCATGTTTATCATGGCCAGCAGGAACACAGAGCCCTTGCATCTCAGTAGCATCACAGTGACTGATGTTACAGGAGTACACTGGAAATATACTTTTCATTTAGCCTCTAGTTAAATGGATCCCAGTTTTGTGACTTATGTGGTGTGAAAAGCAGTTGTTGCAATGCTTTTAATGACATGTAAGTATTTTCTGTCACCAAGTAGACCAGAAGCATCCACTGCTTCACAGGTCTTGCTATATGGCTATTACACAGCAGGAAATTTGTTCTCTAACAACTTGGGCTATTTTTAGATCAGCCAAGAACTGAAAAACTTCCCACCTTAGAGCCCAGACATGGAAACCAAGCTACAGCTTAAATGCAAGCAAGGAGTGCAAGCAAATGCAGAAATGTGCCACTTCCCCTATCTCATATCTTCTTTACAGGGAAAGAGAGAGTTGTGCTGTATCTAGAAAAACATAGGGACTCTGTTTCAGGTAGATTTGCATCAGCTGTGGTCATAAATGACCTGCAGGACCTGGTGGGTGACTTGAGAGAAAGGTTCATATGATTACTCCCCAAGGTGTTTAGTTGAAATCAGATGGTTTAAGTAGGAGATCTTGGCTAACAAAGTGTGTTTCAAATGAAATGAGCTCGGGATCATCACATGAGCATTTCAGCCTGCAGATCTAACAGGAATATAGTCTCTGATGTACCATCTTTGGGAGGGAAGCCCCCAGTCTGGCCTCACAGGACACAGCTACAACTGGAAGAGGACCCCAATTTCAGACTCCGGTGAAGCAATATTGGGTTCACCAATTTAACAAATGGTTAAATATTCTCAAATGGAGAATATTTACCAATATACCTATTAGACTAAAAAACTGGATTGAAAGACCTGTATTGCTCCCCGTGCTAATAATCCAAGTAACTAGAAAGGAAACTTGGCTAACAAAGTACACTACACTCGGAATAAGCCCACAGGCCAGTTATGGTTGACAAAAATGCTTTTGACAAGGAGGTGTAATTCATTGTTTAGAATCACTGAAATGTATTTTAAAACTGTTATTCTCTGGCACTCACCCCAGAGGAGTAGCTGTGCTGCTTATCCAGCTGAAGGTGTAGAGAATCCATCCACTGTAGATACAAAAGGGTTGAACATAAGAAGTGAAAGATTTTGTCAAAATTTTGAATATGTTTATATCACACAGGAATTTCCTACATGTATGTCACAATAGCTTGGTATTTCCCATTTATATTTTTAGTTTCACTTTCCAAATGTCAATCCATTCAAATAACTCCATCTCAGACCTTGTTTTTTCCTTCAAAAACCCACTGCCATATGGAGGAAACATTAAAATTATTGGATCCAAAGTAAAAACAAAAGCAGCTTAGTGTTAGTGCAAGAGGCTTAAATCAAGACAATTAAACCTAAGTTAAACTGAAAGTAAAAATGACAAATAATTTGGCCAGTAGATGTAGACCATACACCACACAGAAAGCTGTTGTCATCCCTGGTGGAAGCACAGAGTCTTCAAAAAAAGATCATCATCTTCAGAAATAAACTTCCAAATCTGTGCTCTAAGCAGACAAGAAAAATCTCTATCAAGAGTAATTCTGAGAAGAGGCTGCTTTCCAGAGTTTCACCAGGGGATCACCAACTGCCACGCAACCAAGTGATTGACTACCATTTTGTGAAGAAGGTCATGTGGTGTTTTCAGTACGGATGGGACCCAGGATAATCCTTCTGCACCCCAGCTTTCCTCTTCTGCTTGATATTTTAATGCTGTGGTTTATACTTAATGCTGCTGTGAGTGACAGCTACTATGACAGCCGCCTGTGTATCTCCCAGATAATGATGGCTGGCCTGATTAACCATCGTGGCATTGGGATATTTAGGAGCAGCCTTTAGTTACTCAGTTTTTGACAGAATAGTTGAAAATGAGACTGCTACACTTGGTGACCACAGTATGAGTTCAATCTCTTCCATGTGTAAATATTACGTCAGTGTTCATCTACAGGAATAAATCTGGCCCCTCAAGAATGCCAAATTTCAGGAATGTAATTGGTAGTAATACCAATTCACTGATACCAACCTGTGATCCTTTACTACAGAATTCCACGCTACTACCCAAAGATCTCTAGGTATTAACTACTAACAGTGACCTGCAGATTCTAACCAAAATTTCATCAGGAGTTTCTGTGACAATGAACAACAGAGAGTGGGGGGAAACCTGCAACAAAAACACAACCAAACCATTCAGCTGCCAGGACAGGTGGTGAGATAATGGAACAAATGGCCCAAAGTGATAATGAAAGGGGTGAGTAATAACTATTGCTCTCTAAAATGCCTTTTGCCCCTGCTGTGGATATTGCCACTGCTGGCAAAACATGGAGGCATAAGACATTATCTGCTTCTTCCTATCTCATCTTGATGCCTCCACTCATCAACATGTGGCTACCTGTATTGAAGCTCTGTTAAAAAAATAAAAAAAACATGTTTGCACCCCCACAAATACATACGAAGGGCTGGGACGTGTCCTAACCAAACTGGGCCCTCTGGCTCGTGATATGTTTAGGAAGCCCAGTCTCTCTGGGTGATGGAAAAGAGGAGGCTGAAAGAAAGTCTGAAACATTATCAGATCACAGCCTTGCAGAGGAGCAGAGTTTGGTGGGGCTGATGGCAGGATCTCAGGATTTTTACTGTTCTCAAGGATCTCTAACTCAAGGAGGCACGAGAGCTGTGTACCAATGTGCCTGTGAACTGGACAGGGGCTGTGCTTAAGCTGGGTCATGACAGCACTTTTCCTTTCCTTCAGGTACTGTCCTTTTAACAAGAACAAACTTCTTCAATATGAACTTCTGCATCGTGACTTTCTGAAAAATCTGTTGCTTGACATTCCAAATAAACTTACCATAACCCATCAAAAAAATATTCAACAAATGCTTTGCACCAGCAACATCATTTTAATATGATTTATACTTTATACCACCTTAAATTTTCAAATTACCCTGCTTCCTTTTCCCTTTTATTCCAGACAGCTCAGATTTTCTTTTGAAGCTTAACTGCAGTAAATAGAGCTCTTCACTCCTGTAAATCTTCTAAGAACATATTTATTTGTTCTTCCATAAGCTTCTTTTGGTGCAACTAGCCCTGACTTAGATGAATTTATGCTATATACCATATATGAACTAGCAGTATTGCAGTTTTATCTGTATTTGCTCCAGGCTGTGAGATTCAAAGTTGAGTAAAAGTGCAAGAGGGAGTATTTGTCTCTGTGTCATCTATTTGCAGCCCTAGAACTCTAACATTTTTCATGCAATTTCTGTTTCCTATTTATCCCCTTTTTCTCTAGCAGTGTTTTCACTGAGGACTCCAAGGCTTCAATTTTCCCTTCCCAGTCCTGAACAGAGGTGGCCCATCAGACTGTAGGGGCTTCTGCTGGGTATTTATTTGGACACTGTGCACTTACAGCAATCAGAAGTGTATTCCTGCATCAAGTTATATGGCAGATGGCTTGCTCAGGTTATTTTATCAGCATTCTTCAGAAGTGTCAGGGATGAGTGAAACAGGAAACAATGTTCTGTCCAACAAAACACTGAGACTACAAGTTCTGTCCCATTCTGTGCAGTAATGGTCTCCACAAACCTGTTGGTAAAGCTGTTTCGAAAGACAGAAGAGATAGACACACTAACCCTAAAATAATCCACTGGTCAAGAAAAGCTCTGGGGATTTAGAGTCATCTTAATCTGCCTAAGTTTGTCTGCTTGTCTTAGTCTATCCAGAAATTCAGTTCTGGATCTAGTATGTCTCTTTCAGCAAAAAATCCCCACTTGAAACTGGTAACAGACTGACAGAAAAGACTTAGGTTTAATAAACCATTACTTTCCTGGTACATTAGTCAGTGCATTTGGGCTCTGCCCTGCTGGGTCTGGATATTGTCCTTCTAGAAGGGAAGGAAGCCTCTTTTTCCCCTCTCTGTAATTTTTGTCCAGTGTGTGATGGGTTTGATAAACCCCCAAAAAAACTCAGATTAAGGCCTTGGTATGGGTCTATATCCAGTTGGCTGCTCAAGTCAGGTGATACCTGTCTACGGAGAGACCCACAGCCTAAAACTGAGGCTTGCTGAAGACCCATACCAAGGCCTTAATCTGAGGATTTTTTGGGTTTATCAAACCCATCACACAGTGTTACTACAGTAACCCAGCTTTTTGGGATAAATAGCAAATTTAGGACCACCCACTGCTTCCCCTTTGCCTTGCCCTGCACCTGCCTCAGAGCTGCACTGGCCTGACATCAGGCAGCAGCAGAACACACAGGTAACTTTGTGATTTAGCTCTGTTGCTGCCGCTACAGCCAGCAGACACCAGAAGGGCAACAGAAGAAAACCTTAATTTCTTCTCAGCTGTCTTGCTAGCCTTGCTGCAGTGGGCAGAGAAGAGCTGTTCCCAGTGGAAAAGTGGAGAGGACTCTTTGTGAGAACCTGCAGAAAAAGGTAGGAGACAGATCTGACTTTCTGACTGCTCCATTTTGTAGCTCTTAAGCAAGGCTGGAGTAGAAATATCACAACTGTACTGCTCCTTGTATCCTTGGGCTATGAAGGGAGAGAACAGGCCTCCCTGAAGTCCACTGGCCTCCTCACTAATATCCCAGGGCAACTATTCCTAGTGTGTGCAATAGGTGGGAGGGGAACACGGCCCACCTGCCTTTACCAACCTCCAGAGAACGAGAAGCTCGCTCATCTTCTGCAGCACCGAGGGCAAGCAGAGGCCACTCTGTATGTGCGTGTGCCTGCCCTGCTGGGACATCACTTTTCCTCTCACGGGCACATTTTTCTTCTTCACATAGTTGCGGCTGAGTCAGTTTAATGATTCCATGCACCTCAACCAAATGCATAATTGTGAACAAATGAAAAGATAGTCATGGAAAGTTGGGGAAAATATCAAGAAGAATGTCTTC
>JAWWEU010000001.1:79407661-79438748 GCA_035583155.1 Acropternis orthonyx | reverse complement strand
TCAACCAAATGCATAATTGTGAACAAATGAAAAGATAGTCATGGAAAGTTGGGGAAAATATCAAGAAGAATGTCTTCTCTACCTTAATAATTTCCCCAAAATAGAGATGAAATTTAAAAATATATCTACTGTCTTTTTATAACTAAAAAACCCTCCCCACCCTAAACAAAATCCAACTAACCCACCTTCCTCCCCCCTCCAAAAAAACCCCAAACAAAACCAAACTACCTCCACAAGCCACACTAAGTCTTGCAGCAGCAGCAAAACAACAGTCATACTGAGCTGTTCAAAATGGAGGAGTTAAACCTGCTGAATATATGAAGCTGGGACATGGCATTCAGCCCTTCTCACTGCCCAGGCTGTCCAGCCTCTCAGGACACCCTGTGGGCTCCACTCTGGAACACCCTTTTGTAGTGAACTTAGAAAAATTATTTGAAGGTATCAGAACAGGTCCCTGAGTAAGGACAATTAATCCTTAAAAAGCAAGGCTGAAATACAGTGAATCCTAAAGGACCCTTGCCAGCAGCATGCCCATACTAGATGCAGGAGACACAATGTTAGCACATTCACTGATAAATTACTTGCATAATGACTGTTATTGTTCTTTGCCATGACTTTTGGCTGCCCACTTACAGAAACTTTGAAGAGAGCATACATATTTAAAGATCTAAGGCCAAGGACAAGCCTCTCCAGTAGGCTGCTCTGGTAAAGCCTTCCTATCCTTGGCTCTGCTTCTGCACCCTGTACGTGTGTGTGTGCTGTGGCCAGCAGGTGATGCTCAAATCCCTCAGAGGGAAGAACTTTAACTGCATTTTCACTGAAAGTGCTGGAATCCTGTCAAATGGCAAGAATGTGCCATCACCCAAACACAACAGGCTTCACTTGTAATCTTCTGGCTTATCTGATTTACAAGCAGTTAACTACTTTCATCTCATCAACAGTGAGTTCCAGATGTCTTCCATAAGAAGAAAGAAAGTGCATGATGGCACCTATACAGTAATCCACTGATAAATTAAGTCTTCAGTAGTCCCTGAAGGTTTGTGCTTTAATCTGAAGTGTCACACATTTGTGTAGGCATATGTACCTGAAGTCAATATATGAGGTAACAGCAGAAATATTTCAGGAGTCTGTTAAGGAATACAGATTTATGGAGACAAATAAATAAGTAGATCATTAGTAACTGTCTGACATAAGGAGAAATGGTGGGAAACCGAGCATAAAAAATTAAATTAGTAGAAATATATATATATATATCTCATACTCTCAAACTAAGTATTCCCCTTTGTGTAATAAGTACTGATGATTTCAGGAAGTGACTATACATACAGAAGGTGATCACAAAACCAGGGATAAGAAGAATATTCAATTTTATATTTTAAAAAAATTTGAACCAAGAGTCACATTACAGTTCACTCCACTAGTAAAGAGCAAACACTTATCACATACACCCTTTTCCTGTTTTCAACATAAAACATGGAAGATTTATCTAAGCTCAGCATTTCCTAGTGACTGCATGTTGGGAGGGGCACAAGAACAAACCTGTCCATGACATCTGAACAGAACTGTGGCTGCAGACAGGCAGAGCACAACTGCTATGATTCATCTGGGAGGGGTTGTGGAGCACAGCAATTGTGGAAATGCCTCCTGAAGCGTTTTATGTGCCAACTTTTAGGATGTTAATAATGACAAGTTACCTTAACCAAAGATATTTTTATTTGGTTCAATATTCAAGCATTGCTAGGTTAAGGTCCTTTAGAAAACTAAACTGGTAAGAAGAAAAACCCCCAATCTTATAAAGGGCAATTGGTACATGAATTTTAAATAAAATTTTACCAGGCTTGAGAAAAGATGCCAAAAGCCAAATTGTGTTACAAGTCTAAAACTACCAAACAAGGTTTGAACAAAATACTCCATTTCCAAAAAAAGAGCAAATATAGGTTTAATGCCAGTCATCCAAACTCGACATTAGTCTCTTAATATAAGGCAAAAATAGTAATTTTCTTTTATTTTTTAACCTACATTAAGTACAATCAGCAATAGTTGCCCTGTAGAATATGCATCATTGAGATCTAAAAGCAAGATCAGCAGAGAATGCTGACTCATGCATTGTAAGATCTTCTCAACATACTGACAATTCCATAGCAACCTCTGGAAACATCTCTAGGTTAAGGACTGGATTAATGCTGCAAAGTGGTTTTGTTAAATGTGTGTATAATTTAGTCCCCATGCACCACAATCTCATTTCCATGATCACATAGCCATGTAGCACAAATAACATTTCTTGTAGATCTAGGGGTGTGTCAATATACATTAAACCATAGAAAATGCCATAAAATACTCTATGCAATCTTTAAGCATCTGTCTTCAATATAATCGTATTTACATATTTTAATGAATTTATGTACTAAGCCACTGAAGACATTTTTACACTGTTTATTAGATTATGAATTTATAAATTCAAGGACTCAAGAGGCACATAGTTTAAAAGGCCGAGAACACCGAAACTAATTAAGTCACAGAAATCAGAATATTTATGGATGTAACACCAGTAAAAAATAAAAATCACATCCAGACTAAAAGCAACACTTCTTAAGAGTCATCCTTCAAAGTTAGCATAATAAAAAGTTCTCATTTCCCTCAAAGAAAAATAATTCATCCCACCTACCAAGCTAGAAAAACCTATTTACAGTTGTACTTTAATCAGAAGTATCATTAAATTGTGTAATACAGCCACTTCTACTCTGCCATTAGAATTTAACATTTCTTTTAAAGTATAATTGTATTTACAAAGGCATAAATACTGTAACTCTGATCTTCATTAAGATTTGAATGAAAACAGGTTGTTAAGTCACAATACAAACGTGTTAGTGGAAAAGTGGGTGCATATTCAGTATCATTCTCAAAGAATAGGAAGCCAATACTTCTGATAAAGCTCAAGTTCATCATCAAGGCCAGGTCTTTAAGTTACGTTAATGAAGATTAAACCTCTTCTGTGTTAATTCTTTACATTGGTTTCTTCAGTCGACTTTCACTACGCTGTATATTTTGGTTACAAACCAGAAGCATGCAAAGAATCCAATTGTCCCTGAAAAAAGAAAACAGTTACATGTTAGGAACACTGACACAGGAGACACCCACTTCTACTTGTACTTCATGAATCAGGACATACATATATGCGATCTGCTATCCATAGATCAATCAGATCAGATAACAGAAAAGATAACAAAGTTACAGCCAGTATCTGGTCTTTACAGGCTTCAGCTACTCTATAAGATATCTCATTATTTTGTTTTAAGATCTTGTTTCTGTGTTATTTGTCTTACTACATATTTGTTCTTTGTTGTTTCAGTACGCTGCAGCCCAACTTCTTCACATGGCTCCGTTTCACCCTTCTTCAGTGACTAATCACACACACTTAGCTATCAGGATATTGTCATTATGCTTAATAAACCAATTAAATTGACAGTATCAAAGGGAGTCCCCATTTCTAAGTTATACTTTAAGGTCTTAGCAAATTATAGCACTACCTTTATTTCTGCACAGATCAAGATAATATAAATTTCAAACCATAGCACAGTTACTACACAACTTGTAGTTCCTACTGAAAACATGTGTTACATACCTCAACAAGAAACACTTCTGAAATACTTAAGGCAGTCAAAAGGTATATGCAAATTTGAACTGAAATTGAGGATGAAGACCCTTTCCCTGATAACTTATCATCCTTTTAACAGAATAAAGGTAGCTTTATCCATTCTCTTTGTGAAACGCCAACAGAAGCTTTTAATAAAAATATTATTTTGGATTTGAAATAGTTAATATAGTTTGTTAATCTAACTGGATTACTTAAAAATTCAGCCTCAATCAGAATGATATTGGACTAAAAATCAGTTCAGAACACCTGTTACAGGAACCTTAATTTCCCACAAAAACTAGGACAGGAAAAAAGCCCTGAAGATTGTCTGATTTTTGCCTGAGTGCTTCTTCTAAAACCATAGCCTTAACTTATGCAAGAGCCAAGGAAATTCTTTAAAGGAAAAAAAATCAGCTTTATTTTAGATCTGGTAAGAGGCACAACAAAAGTTGTGAGGTAACTCATTCGCTATGAAAGCTTGAAAGGAACCATGAACGATATCACGGTAATTTTCTTTTTTCCCCTTTACGCTTCCTAAACTACTGATGTTTAACTGACTCATTTACTATGATACGTAGTTGTGGTCCCAGCTGTGAATCAAAGATTTGTCATGTAGCTCCCGGTATTTTGCCTGCTGAGTCTGATCAATGACCTGGAATGCAGTATGGATGCAAGTGCCTGAAGCATGTGTGACACTGACAAAGCAGCAGGGCACTGTCAAAGCCCTTCCTGATACTGACGATTTTTAACAGATGAGTAAGCAGCAGCAGAATAGTTTTGATACAACAATTATGATTTTTTCCTTTTAGCTTCTTTATCATCCTGACACTGGAAGTCAGTTGCCTTTGGGAGCAGTTTTTGCTAAATTGCTAATATGCTTTTTTGTTTAAGAAACTGGAGAAGAATTCCTAGTCCCTTTACCCCATCTCTAACTTCTTCAGTAAAACCTTATCTCAGAGCACTTCTGTAGATCTCGGAGAACCGAACATACCTGCTTTTGAGTTCCTATCAACCTAAATGGACAAAGGTATTCTTAAATGTTAAGAAATAAGACTATTCCCCCAAATTAAAAGATAATTTGCACTTAATCTTGTGGAAAGTAGACAAAGAAAAATTGTTAAGTATATGATGTTTCAAAGTTCTAACCACCTGGTTAACTTCACATGTATCCCTCCTCTGAATTCAACAGAGAAACTGAAAATTAAAAAAAACAAGAGTGTACAAACTCTGAAAGCTTAGTTCAAGTTGCACAGCACAGCTCACATCTCCACTGTCCCAATTACAAAAAAGTGACTGCCACGGAAAGCATCTAAGGGGGCTGAGAATAAGCCACCTCTTCTTTGCATATTTGTGAACTACCCTAAAAGTGACTTCCCGGATTTGCTGGCAGGCACTGCACAGACACTTGGTCACCAGAAAGTGACCACTTGAGCAAAGGAAAAGGACGATGCACCAGGCACATCTTAATGTTTCTAGACAACATCATGTGACATGACTGACTTGAAAGAATAAAGGCAAAAAAAGGAAATTATATGGGCACTTGAATTACAAGAAAGCCAGCTCAAAAAACTCTCCGCATAGAAAATGACTGTAAAACCCCTTGAATGTGTGCACTCCAGAATTACTATATGGATCCAAAGTAAATGGAGTGAATGAAGGAGAAAGGGCAAACGCAGTCCTGGTTTTGGGCAAAACCACTATTAAAGACAGACATGCTGAACATCCATTGGAAAAGCTAATGAAACTAAATTAATGGACCTTACACTTCTATAAGGCCTAATTATTTTTCATGCTACTTTGTAAGTTTGCACTGCATTTAAAGATTGATCTACATACAGCAGTACACATTAATTTCTAGTTGAACAACCATGCATTCCATGATTCTTTAGTTCAATGAGACTATCAGTAAACCCAGACCTGAAATAAAGGTTAACAGAAAAGCAGTGTGAGAAGGAAAACAAAGTGAGCAAGGGAGGCAGAATCTCTGACTTAAAATGAAGGATGGAAGATAAAACCAACCACTTTTGGAACACAGCTTAATCACTTTTTAGTGAGATTATATAATGTACCTAAGTCCCATTTCTTCCTTTTAACAGGCAATGACCCAAAAAAATCCTTGTAGGCCATTGCTCCTGTTCATCATCATCTGCATTGTCATGGTGCACGAACAGCTTCAATACTTCCTTAGCTCAAGTGGCAACGACTTTGAATAATATCCAGTTAGACTTAAAATGAACACCATTCTCAAATGTCAGTTATTTTCTCATTAGATCATTTTTGTTCTCCTACAGTAAGTGGAAATGAAAATTCTACTTAATAGTTAAGTGAGACCTGTATTAAAGGCTCTGATGACAAGCCATTTGTATTCCAGGCGGCCTCAAAATATAGCATGTATACCTAAATACGCACCAGAGCCTTCGGAATCCTTAAATGCCACCATAAACGTAGAGCTTGAAGTTATTTAAACCATTAATCAGTTCAAAATAGTTTCAAAAATTTTTCTCTAGAGGGCAAAGTATACAAGGACAGATTGTATTCTGCTGGAGTAAAATACAGAATTCTTAGGATTTTTTGAGGAGTTGGTGGTGCTGCCTTCTTGCATCGGTTTGAATGGAGACTTTTTGCATTTTCATTGCCATTCTTCCACCTTAAACACGGGATATGTATGTCTGACTAAAGGTTCCTTCTTATTACAGAAGGTGACAACAGATGATTTTGTGAGCTCATCTCACTTACTGAAGAGGAAATTGAAATGCAGCACCTAAGACAGGTGTTTTTCCAAAAGCTCACAATAAAGATTACAAGGTTCTGACAAGACTGATACAAAAAATGTCAGAGAATTCCAGCTGCTTCCCGTGCCACTTCAATGTAATTGGTAAATATATGCTGGAAGAGAGCAAATTTAAAAAAAAAAAAAAAAAAAAAAAGCATTCTCTGTCAACTTTTACTCCTCTCTCTTCCTCTCTGTTCCTTCCTCCTATTCCACAAAAGCTGCAGTTTCTATCTTGACACTGTAACTTTATACTTGATTGTGTGTGATTTGAAGTGTGCTTCTCCAAAGACAACCAATTGAAAGAACTGAGTTTGTCATATGACTAACAGAAAAAGGAAATCTGGAGAAGTATTTACCACATATTTGAAGACCTAATTATTGGCCACACCTCAAATTAGCAGCAGTTTTGCCTCATCCTCACTTAACCTCTTTCACTAAAATTTGTGATCACAGAGTTGCAATATGCTACACAACTACCTGGGAAAAACAAAAATCAAAGACATATATAAATTTATAATTCGGTATCAAGGTGAGTTTTACAAGGATTCTACTAAAGTGCAAAACTAAAGGTAGACTCAAAATTTAAAATTAAGGTTAAATACTTACCTGTGAAAAGGAAGAAGATCAAAACCATAATCATGGTATAACCGAAATACAAAATGGTGCTAGCTGTTCCGGTGATTTGCAGTTTAGAGAAGAAGTAATGTATTGCATATATTAGGAAATAAACTGCAGTGAAACCACTAGTGAGAAATGAACGCCACTGCCAGTGATAGTCCTAGAAGGAGTGAGGGAAAAAAAGAAGTATTCGTAATAGTGCACCTCTAATGCACTGACTTCTACTGAATGCAGAGCTACTTTTTCTGTATCACTTTGTCCAAAAGTGAGGTTTTATAGGTTTTCCTACCTACAGGAAAAAGAACTATATATAATCAATGCTGCTTTAATTACACCATTCACAATTAAAGACAAGAAATAAACCATCAATATCAAAAGGACAAAATACTAAAACTCCAAATAAGCCAGATCCACACTTTTCCAGCCACAGAGATTTTTTTTCCCCAAGGCAAAGGCATGCTCCAAATGTAATCTGACAGAACAAAGTTAATGGATTAGTTTAACATCTTCAGAAAACAGGGATTTAGAATCCAAAGATGTGATATCTGACTTAGCAATACCCAGTGCAGGCTTTTAATATTTGTTACAAGTTTTGCCAAAAGTAGCTCCCTTCACTTTTGAAAGATATGGTTTAAATACATCTCATCTAGTAATGGTGTTCATGTTGAATACTGGAATACTTACTTTCAATTACAAAAGCATTAGCATTTTTTGAAGCACTCTTAAAATAATATCAAGTTTGAATACTGAAGAGTATTTCTTACCTCTGCACATAAATGGAAGTAGCAGAGCAATATTGTAGCCTCAGAACATGTAATAACCAAAATAATGAATACCAGAAACAGGAAGCCAAACATGTAATACATCTGGTGGGACCTGTATAAGGGAGTTAAAAAAAATAAAATGGCTAATATTCTCTTCATATGCAGTAATATCACCTTCACATGAAGTATTTCCCTTCCTATTGAAGTACTCTCAGCTGTGTGGCCATACAATTGACTATTTTCTAGCTAAAGAAGAGGTGCCTTGGCAGCTCAGTCTGACAACGGTAAGAAAAGAAGGCCAAAGTATGCTCCTGGTTGGGATTTTATGAAAGAAATTACATAATGGTAAAACTATAGTTCCATGAAGTCAGCATAACCTCTTCCACTGACCAGCAGAACTTGGATTTCACCTCACATTTCAATCAAAGGGGCAGAGCTGCAAAATAACAAGAAATGTCAAATGCTGTAGCTGTCTGTGTTGGGTAGAGGCACCTATTCAAGGTTCAGAAACAGTTTAACAAGATCCAATAACTAAACTGTGCCAGAAGGAAGACAAATTCCTCACAGTAGATTAATTTGTCAGCGTGCCATGAGCTCACATCAGAATTCACTTATACTGGACTAGTTTTTGATGCTTTATTTTTTAAAATAATTACTCTCTTGGTTCCTTTATAATGATTTCACAAGAATTTGTTCTCAATTCGTTTTTTTCTCCCAAGAGCAATAATACTTTTCTAGTCTAGCAACAACTACAAAAAAAACCCCCTCAAGTCAATTTTAATATACTTACTACCTTCAAGTTATATGCCATATGTCAGTTTCAGAGAGACTGCAACATGAAGTCAGAGGAGTAGCATGAGAAAATGAACTATCTGAATATTGCAGGTCAGCTGTACAATGCTAAGCATATCTCAGCCACCTCTCTAACACCCCAACAAGCAAAACAGGCACTGAGTATCTTTGAAACCACAAAATATTAAAAAGATGCAAACACTTAAATTTTTATTGAACCCAGCATTATGGTAACCCTGCATCACCAAAAATCAGGCAAAGCATCCTGAAGAAAAACTTACACAAAGAAATTACCACTTTTTATGACAGTCAAGGTTGACTTACCAGATACTATTGAGAATAAAGAACAACTGTATAAAGATACATCCAAAAGGAAGAATCCCTCCCATGACGATGCCAGGTAATGGCTTTGTATAGAACGACTGCTCAGGAATCTGACGAGGAATTTGATTTGTGCGAACAGGGTGTTCGATAGCCTTTCAACAAAAATAAGAAATTGCTAAATAAATAAAATGTCATATTACAGCACTACCTTTTTGCTTTCTTTTTAAAAAGAGTGGTGGCAAAAGTCTGTTGGCTTTTTTTTTAGCATGTGCATGCCCAGCTACCACTACACTTGTTTTCACTACCAGCCCAGCTACAGACAGCTCTTACCAAAAACATAGTGACAGGTATTTTGGACTTTGCTTTTTATGTTTACTTATCTATCATCTGTTACAGAGTCTGACCTGATTTATCACTTTGCAGCTGATGGTAGTGGTGGTGTTGCCTCCTACTTTCTCCTTCTAAAAATCTCTGCATGTTATTTTTCAGGATTTACTTAAAGAATCACATCAGGATAAACTTACAAATGGAGAGGATTCAATCTGGTAATTAAATCCTACTTTAAGAGGCATGCCTACATGAGCATGGTGGGAGAAAAAAAATTAAGGCAGATAAATGCATACTTTTCCATCTTTCTCCTTTCATAAAGATTACATCAAAAGCATTGATAGACACTTGCTAGGTACTTGCTTTCTGATTTGATTTTCATGTTTTTGTGGCACCGACCACATTCCCTTATTACTTATCAAACTGTCCTTTCTTAAAGGAAATGCCTCTGTACAGTGCAGGGGGATTTACTGGAATTTCAACAAGGTTATCAGAAAAAAACACTGAATTCTGGTTAAGAAAAACAGAATAACTGCACTAGTTGACTTAAAAAGTGCCTTCTAAGATAATATTCTCTGGAAGTATTACATGAGATTTACAAAGATCAACTCTGCCTTCCGATACAGGAAAAAAGCCACAAAAATATCTGAACTTACATCTATTTATGTTTGGGAGGGACAGTAAACTAGTTTTTCAGGAGAAAAAAAAAATCACACCACCAAACTCATTACTTAATGATTTGGTCACCAAATTATGAAATGATTGGTCACCAGTGGCACAAAGAGCCCTCATATAAATAAGTAAAACTGATCAGTTTAGGAGTAAATCCCAATTAATGCCTGTCAAGCAGAGATAACCATTTACAGAACACTTATGCAAAGAGGGTAATTCACAGGAGAACTCTAGGGATTTGAAAAAAAAATACCCTCAGCGTAGGGGGCAAACAGGAACAAACACAGGAAAAACACAAATGCGTAAGGTTGCTTTCCCGTATGTCTGCTGGGTCAACTACTTTTTCAGTAATGAAAAAGATGCTAACTAAAATAAAAATGCCCAAATCACTGATTTATCTGTAGCAGTCACTCAAAAAAGTACAATAACCCCAGCTGGTGCAGAGAAGTATCACCCACAACAACCAACTGAATATCAAAGCCTTGAAATCCCAAGATCAGATATCTAACAGTTCTTAAGTAACTGCACAGAACTGAAGCCCACAATGCAACTAGCTCAGGGGTCATACCCTATACAGTGAAAAGTATTTCTGTGTGTATATATGTGTATACACTTACAAAACAACTTCTCAGAAACACTTACATTTTTCTTAAAACCAAAGTAGGCCCCAATGAACGTCAGTGGTACAGATATGCAAAACCAGAGTGCCAAAATAGCTACCAAAGTACCAAACGGAATAGCTGCTGAAGAGCCTTCTCCCCAGAGAATGAGGTTCATGATAAAAAAGTCTGCAAATACAATTCTGAAAAACACACAGTACACGGAGCACAGAAATACTCCTTAACATTTAACAATGTTAACAAAAGGATAGCACTGTATTAAGATTTCAGTGTAAACCCCTGTTAAAACCAGATGACACACACAAAATATCAAAACAAAGAGGTCAGACAAGAAATTCTTCCTTAATCTAGTGGGACTGAACTCCAGCAGGAGCTGACGTTTCAACTAAGCTATTTCAAATATATGCTTGTCTTAACTAGACTTCGGGTATGACTGCTTGCTGTGATTAAGTAGAAAAATTTATCAGAGTGGTTATACAGTATATGACACTATATAAGACCAACTACAGTGTGGGGAGAGAAACAGCCCAGTTAATAGAAGAAAGCAATGAAAAATGGACTTGTCTAAACCCTACTACTATCGAAATGCTTATTCTTAATCAACCTTTTCATATGGTGAGAGTTAGCAAATGCTTACAAAGAGAATACCTAAGGATGATATGCCACTAACATCTTTGTCAAAAGCACTGATACTCTTGTAACTTCCAGAATAAAGGGACAATGTAGTAAGATTTACCTGTATAGCTGAAACTTAAAAAATTAGCTATGCACGTCAGAGAAGCAATTTAAGTCGGTTAATCATGGTATTTCTCAACTTACCCAGGACAAAGGAATGATGTCAGCAGGACATTTGTTTTCCATTTCTCACCTCCAAATGCTGTATTAAAACATTTGACAGATATCAAAACATGCATTAAGGCTCAACACTATTAATTTTCCAGTCCATTTACCTGTTATACTTAGCTTGCAAATACTCAAATGATGTGCTATCATGCCCAAATTTAAAACAGTAACCTAAATCTTCAGTAATAAAATTAAATTTCCTCATCCTGTTGCTTAGTCACAGAGTTTCAAAGCAAAGAAAAGTCTCAGACCAAGGTCAGGAAAGGTATCCAATGAAAACTGAGTCTCTGACCAGTTTATCTGTTAAAAAGAAGGAAGTTGATTTGGAGCACTTTTAAGTCTTTAAAAAACATTTTAAACTTGGAGTGATTAAGAAAGTTTAAGCTTTCTAGCATTTGACTGCAGGTTTCAGTACGAAAAGATACATAAATATGTGAAAAGCAAGCTTAACAGTTTTCCTGAAATAATTCTTGCCTATGAATCTTACAAGAGAGTCAGGGCTAACATGCTTACAGAACCAGTGATGTTCTCATGAGTCTTAGCAGCATTAAGCAGTGATGATACCAAAAGACCAAAGATAGCTTTATTAAGAAAATCTTTATGAATTTGCACTGTGCTGATAAAAATTCTAGTCAGTATACTTTCAAATGAAAATATCCTGCTGGAATTCAGTGAAGCTGATAATTTCATCTGAGCGCTGCCATAATGACATGCTTTTTTATTTCAAGAGTCAGAAGTGATTACGGTTAGAGTGATTTTAATTAAGTTTCTATTTCTTAAAAAAACCCTTGGAAGAACATGGCAGCAGTTATTAAGATTAACCATTTAATTTCAACTCAGGTTTCACTTTTAAAATGCAACATTTAAAATGCAACAAACCCCCAACTTTTAAAGCTGGATATCCATATAATTTGCATTTTGGTTTATGTCTCACATTACTTTATTTGTATACTATAAAAAATATTCATGTTTACATGGTCTATACAGGGTATGAACCACCTCATGTTCTAAAAAAAACATCACTGGATCAGTCACACACAACATTGAAATGTAAGTGATTCCCAGTAAGTATAATATGAAATGCAACCATTAATAGCTACATCTCCACCAAAGACACAAGATTCAATTTACCATCAAAATATCCTTCAAAACACATAATATACAGCACTATATAAAGAATATTTCTGTCCTCAATTATGCTCTTGGTACTAAAAATCTCCTTCCATTTAAGTCTAACTGGCTTGGAGATTAGGAAGAGGAACAGTTCATTATCACATCACCACCACTGTGCAAAAACTCCCTACAAGACAAGACACAAACCCACTTTTCCCACTGGTTCTCCCCACATGAAAATTACAAAGTGGTTGGAAGAAAGAACTCCAGTGTCTACTGCCAGGCTGAAGTTCAGAAACAAACTCCTTCTCTAGCCCAGTACGTTCAAAACTGAAGTAGTCCAAAAGATTCACCTCTCTCAGTCAAAGAGTCTTTTTCCTTGAGTAAAGTGATTAAAACAAGCTGTATGTGGAATGCCATGCTTCACCTTGAAACAAACCAGAGGGTACAGAGGTCAACCTTTTGAGGTTGGTAGACAGTTCTTGAAACAATAGCTGGGACCAGTGAAGGAAAACAGCATCAACTAACTCCTGACAGGGGGTTGATTTCTACAACTACAGAACACCTAGTAATCCTTCCTCCTGCATCCCTGCCACAGTCTGATAAGCACTATTCTCCCACAGGCTTAGGAACTAGCTAAAAAGAGGTGACAGTCACAGGCATGCAAGAACTCAGATTCATGACTTGGGGGTAGGGGAGCAACACTGATGGCTAAACCTAAATGCAAGTCTACACCCTCTCCCCAGCTATAGGAAACAAGTACAAAACTGTCTGAGGTAATGAGTTTAGTACTAGTAAAATGAAGTTTGCTTCCCAATTTCACACAGTAGCAAAAGCAATTCAGGGTCTTTAGTCATGCTTACATCAAAACAAATGTAAAAATGTTAGTGTTCTATGTGTGTTTTCTGTCTTAAAGGTAAGTACATTTCTCCAACCTGCCCTGAGGGAAACTACAAACAGTGCTGCAAAATAAAAATCAGTTCCGTGATGATAATTTCCTTTAATGAACTTAAGCCTTGTCATTTTCAATAACTTCTACTCACATTTGTAGAATCTGGCAGCAACATAACCGGCTGGAGTTCCAAGCAGCACCCACAGAACTACAGCACAGGTCATTAGAGCTCCCCTGTTAGCAGGTGACAAAAATCCCAGGCAGGCAAAAACTGCGAAGCAGAGATGCACAGCTGTAGAAAGTGTCTATAACTTAAACCCACTACATCAGTTATCTTAAAATCTGTGTATACTAAGTTGCATGTCTACTATATCAGCTCAGCTGTTTTTAATGACTTTTAAGAAATTTCTAGACAAAATTATACTGCTATTTTTACTAGTACCATGCAACTAGCAGTGCAAAATCATCTGTATTCAACTCACTCCTCCCCGCTTAATTACTTACACAGGGTAACAAAAGTCATTATTAAGATCTGTGTGCCAGAGCCTAGAAAAACAGACAGCAGCATTCCTTTTCTTGGGGGCCTGAAAATATCACCATGAACCAGTTTCCAGCCAAATTCTTCTTGAGCATCTTCCTGTAAAAGAAATACACCTATTTTAATACAGTATGTTACCATTTAAATAGCCTGTTACAGTTATACATTTAGCTCAAAAAATTACATTCTAAATAAATTTTAGGAGGTACATTTTAGACTTACAGTGGAATCCATCTGATTGTATCTTGCAATGTCTTTATGCAGTGTCCTCAACATAATCATAGCTACCATTCCAGACAGAAAGAGGACAATGACCAAGGAATTCATAATACTGAATTAAAAAAAAAAAAGAAAAAGAAAATAATCATTCAAACTGCAATGTAAACACTGCAGTACATTAGACTTGAAGGCAAACTTTCTTCTCACCTAAACCACTGGATGTGAGTGTGAGGCATGGATTCCAAAATATAATCCCATCTTGATGCCCACCTGATACTTTTTTCTTCCTGAAAGAGTAAACACAGAGTCAGTATCCAACTTGTACATTTACAAGCTGATGTTCATGCAAAGCAATCTTAAATCCTGTGACTAACTGAATTTCATGTTCCATGCCTAAACTAGTTTAATAGTAACTATCTGTAACAAATATAAGATTTGACCATAGAATCTAAAGCAAAATATTTTCTGAATTTGAGCACCTGTGTCTTCTTAAGACATAAAGGCCTATCAAATTAATTTAATTCTGCTTCCTCCCTTCAACAATTATATGAGTTCATCTGGAATTCAAATGACTAGCAGAATAATAAAAGAATGTGCATTTTTTAGCATACGTAAGTCAACACACTGACAAACTCAGCTATGCTATACAGCCTCCAGCATAACACTTCACTCTCTAGATAGTGCTCTGTCCAAATTATCCTTTGCTTTCAGACAACCTCATTTCAGTACCATCAATCCAGTTTCAAACAGCTTTTACTGCAAGACAGATGGGGAGACAATACAATAGAACTTACACTGTTCGTAGAAGGAAACAAATTATTTCTTTAGGCATTTCAACCATTGACCAGAAACATTTCAAAAGGAGCATTTCTTTGTTTTATTTTGCAGAGTAAATATGAAAAAAGGAATAGACAGTGCTGATCAACCCGAAGATGGCTATTAAGCAAATCATAAACATTACTATCCAGTAATAAGATTGGTTAGGTGTCTTTCTGACATGATGTTAGTTCAGTAATTTGTAACATGCAAGAGCAAGAGTGGTTTCCAGTGAAGTCAGTTTTTGAAAATTTAAAAAACAGTGGGTTAAAAAAAACTTAGCCAAGGTCAAGTATCTAGTTCACCGAGGTAATAAAACTAGGTCTCAAAGCAACAAGTTTCTAAACCAGTATCAATGATTCTAAGATAGAACTGCATTGTTCATCATACCTACACTATCTTTTTTCTGTCTTACTGAGATGACCTGATTCACCAACCCAGTGGGATTTCAGAAGACTACCTCCAATTGATGTAACATTGTGCACAGGACCGCAACACACATACATACACCGGGCATGTCATTTTTTAAGGAGAAACAATACAGTAGCATGAAGCTAAGGTAATTCTTAATTACTAACTTCTCACAGGTTTTCAGAAATACTTGCTTTTCAGTATACAAATTCATTTCAGCATCACAACTGCTATAATTTCTCAAAATAAAATTATTACATCATACATAAATATAATCCCTTCAGAGTATATTTCTTACACCATTTATTGTATTTTGAACTTAGGCTTAGATTAAGAGTACAAAAATTTAGGAAACAGTTTGTCCAGCAAACTCGATTTTAAAAAAAAGAAAAACCAACAAAGAACCCCTCTCTTATTTGTCACCAGAATGAGATATATTCAAGTATCACTGCTCCCTGCAGTTGCTTGATATACTGCTCCTCTGCTTTTCAATAGAGAGTAGCAGGACAAAGAATACCAGCTTCCTACTCTTTTGCAGGTTTCCATGGGAGGACGACCTTAGAAAGAAAGCGGCTTTGGCAGCAGGAGAGCAGAAAATGATCAGTTTCAACCTACATATAAGAGTTACTTGCTGAAACACACCATTTCTCAGACTTAAGAGCTTGGATTGAAAAATAATCTATCAGACAACTTAAGTAAACATGGAAACTTAGTTCTTTTAAAAGCCCCGTATGTGTTTCACATTCACTCTGTGAGGTGGTATGCAAAACTGTAAAGCATGTGGTTAAATCCCAAGCCACCTCTGACATTCCAGTTCAAATACAGTTTTAAAACTACAAATTTACTATTCTGAGCTAGTTTTAGTTGTCTGTCTTTATAATTCAGAGTATTAATGCATGATTTTAAGAGGTACCACAGAAATCTTAGTACTCACTTGAAAAGAAACTGAGTATGTATAAGCAATTTTAACTTCTCCACTAGCCTTATTACTTATATCCATAGGTACTCCTGAGCAATCAGGGTTGTCTGGATTAGTGTGCTTGTAACTGCAGGAAGAAAACACACAGAATGAAAGCTGCTTCACTGACAACACTCTTAAGAAAGAATTCATTCATCTTACAAAAGTACCCAGAATTCTTCTCTTAAATACAGAAATTGTCTTACTGTCTTATAAATTTCAGAACTCATAAGGAAGGTATCATAGGCTCAGGACTTTTTGAAACTTGAACCTTTTAAACAAGAGCTGCCTCTTCTAAAATGAAAACTATAGAGCACAGTTTCCAAATCAGAGTACCAAAAATGACAAAAGTCTGAGTACTGCTAAGAACCTCAAAAACACGAAAAAAGTTACAATACCAGAATTACTAACTTCTGTCACAAAAAACATTTCCAGGTTTATCTTTTCTTGGCCCAAACAGGAACAGTTCACCAAGATCCATCAAATTCAGAACAAAATGACATTAGAGTGTCCTACACTGCACTACATTAAATCAATAGGAGAGCTAATCTACAGGTCACATATCTGAAAAAATTCCTGACTACCAGCAGGTCCCCAGATCAAAGCAAGTACCTTGGGATGGATCATTTTCTGATGAAAAGTTACTTCTGAATACTAACCTTTTTGGTTCCAGTTTAGCAGCAACTAGTCTTGCTCCTAGAGCTTCATTTTCCACAACATGGTAATATATTTTTATGTCAACATGGTTGAAAATATAAAAGGTATCTTTTTCATGGAATTCTGACTGCAGTGATAAAAGATAGCATTAAACAATCAAAAAGATGTAATATCTAAAAGCCTTAGACAGAAGCTTAAGTAACAGAATTTTAGACTGCATACAGTTTTCTCTCAGATTCTCCTACGAGTGTGAGATTCTGTGAATACAGAGACAGCAAAGTGACTCCTTGTATTAAAAAGAAAAGCTGGAAAAGCTAATGCTAAGAACAGTCTGCTACACTTGAAAAGCAGAGAAATGAATTTAAAGTATTTATAAAACACATTTATTAATGTATTTCTGTAACTTAAGATGTCTTATTTTATTTAAGCAGCAAACTGAATAGACAACTATGTGACAACTTAAAACAGAACCTTCCAAGACAAACAATGCAAATAAATGCTCTCTGTCACAGAACCACCTTGACATTTGACACCAGAGATGCACAGGGATAAACTGCAAGCAGCAGCCAAGAATGCTGAATACAAACCTGAGGTGAAGGGAAACATCGCCTTGGAATTTAGTCAGTTAAAGAGGTTGTTAAATCACAGCTGTGTCTACTGTATGTCTACTGAAGCTCAATTAGTACCTCTTAAGGGCTCCTTCTACAGAGCACCCTAATTATAATAGTTTTCTAAATGAAGTGCTCTTCAGTCCTTCCGTTATCCCTACAAAGGTTATTTTCCTTTTATTAAAAGAAAGTATTTAAATAAGATCAAAAGAATATTGCCAGATTACAAATTGGATCATATATGCATCCATTCATAGGGACCTTCTGAAACCTATTCATTATGGAGGCAAGGAAACAAAATTGGAAATTGCAGAAACTGTTGTCTTTGGTCAGATCTATTAAATAAAACCAGCCATTCTGAAAAAACCAAAACTTATTCCAAGTTCTTAGTGACCTCTCCATGGAGGAGGGCTGAGATAATCTAAAGACCTCTTGGACTTTCTAGCACATTCTTATCTCCGTAATGCTTTTCAGTGCATTTATCTGGACCTCCACCACTTAATCCAATAGATCTATCACAGGAGAATTTTGTTAATGCAGAAATCTTACATTATGCCTTCTTCCATTAGCTCCCAGTTTTAGGGAAAGCAATCCTTCAAAAAGTATTCATTTCTGCAGAGAGGTACAAACCTGTTTCCATGAAAACACACCTCACAAAAAGGTAAAGTCAAAGCCTTCAAATGTTTCAACTTTTTAGGTAATGAAGGATAACATGCTTTCACACATACTAAATGCTTTGCATGTTCATCCCTTCATCTTTTAGAGCCCTTCTGTATTATCCAGCATAAGAGACAACGTTCTTGGGCTTAGACCAGGATTTCAAATTGTGGTACCTGCAGAGATATCAAAACACTTGCCTAGTTTTAGGCAACATGCATTCTTAAGATAGCAAGGACTCACCATAGAAACATGACATAGGAGAAATGTCAGTCTTTAAATTAGTAAAATGGGGATACTAAAAAATATATAATTGCATAAACATACATTAATAACACAGGCATCTTTTGGACGGCCATCTTCTGTAATGTAACAGCCAATAGGAAAACCAGGATTGCAAAACCTCTGGCCATCTTCCACATCGTAACACCAGGTCACAGGCATGTTGTCCACAATCCTGTAAATGGCATAGTGACATTACACAATTTTTCAAAATACACAGTGTAATGGAAACAAAACCAGATTAACATTAATCTAACTTTACTACATTCATTATTGGTAGATAATACTTCTTTCACAAGAGTAATAGTTCTTTCACATCTTAACCCATGGAATTCCACTGATTGCCAATCCAATTTCCAAATTAACTACTAGCATGTAGCTCTTCAACTCAAACTATTCTATTCACTGGACTGTTTTCTGAAGTCCCCTTACAAAAACAGCCCAAGCAGAAAACTCCCCAACTCCAAAGTCATAACAATCTAACATTTCATTATTCTGTCTTTTAAAAATGGCCAAAATCACTACTAAACAGCTAAAATTTATTTCAAGTTTAAAACAAAACACAAGATAAAAAAAGCCCACATAATGTATTATTCATTCTCCAGTTTCCTCATTGCTCTTCCATCACAAAGTATGTTTCATGGCACTTCTTCCACCCTTCTTTCGCTACTTAAGTAAACTCCTGACCATTAACCTCAGTTGCAACTACTGAACAGTAGGGAATATTTTAACTAATTGGTTTGCATGAGCAAAAAATTGTAAGCTATCGAGCAATTGGGGAAATAATCACTTTCAAACTTGTTCCTTTTATATTATTGCCTCACAAGATTTATATTCATATTACAAAATCACAGAACATGCCAAGTTGGAAGGGACCCACAAGGATCATTGAGTCCAACCCTTAGCCCTGCACAGAACCTTCCCCAAGAGTCACACGATGTGCCTGAGAGTATTATCCAAACACTTGAACTCTGTCAGGCTTGGTGCTGTGACCACTTCCCTGGGGAGCCTGTTCCAGTGCCCAACCACCGTCTGGGTGAAGAACTTTTCTCTAGTAATACCTAAAAGTCCTCAGCCCAGTAGGTTTGTACTTCAGTTTCAAAATAAAATTTGTGGAGAAATCCCACACTCCCATGAGGAGCTGCAGAAAATTATAAGACAGTAAGATACAAACAATATCCAACATGCTACAAACAGTACAAACCTCAAAACTAAAAATAAACTTTCAAACAAAGATAGCAAACATGGCATCCTGTTCCTTTGTAAAAGGAACTACTAACAACCCCCAAATCTGTTTCTTTATGTTATGAAGTGTTTTAAGTACCTGAAAGATAAAACCCAAAAATAAGTCATGCAAAGAAGACCTAAAATTCAGCACGTGCATACAGTAGTTGTCCAAGGTGTTTTTAAAGGTGTATTAATAAACTTCACACATGAAGACATTCAACAACTGCCATTTTTTATGTATCACTAGACCAAAAAAAGGACATCCCACCAAAAATTAACACCACAGATTCTTTTGTAAAACTTACCAAGCAACTGAGTATCTTTACAATTAAATGTCTCATCATTTTAACCACTTGGCCATTAATGTTAACAGCTACCTGATAATATCTCATGATCATCTCTAAATACCTAATTAAACATAGGAATTTTGACTTCAGACAACAAAAACAAAGCACTATTTAGTCCGCTGCATATTGGAACAGCCTCTAAAGTAGGACCACTTTATAAAGCACCCCAACAGATGCAGGTAAAAAGTGGTACATGCTGCCTTTACTCACACAACAGACAGAGATCTGCATCAACACTACCAATAGCTACCCAGCAGAAATAATGAGCATTGTTCTTGGCTTATACTGACACAATACAAGAGGTGAGGACAGACCCTACAAACACAGAGTTTCCAGATTCTCAGGAGATTCCAAAGACTATCACAGCTGCAAGCAGCAGCAGCACCAACCGATTCCTAACTTCACCATGCCACTACAGGGTACATTTAAGTTGCTAATTAAGGAGATATTGCAGATTCAGATTGATTACATTTGGACCATACTATATGAGGCCAACGGTATGAGGTTCAACAAGGCCAAGTGTCACAACAACCCAGTGCAGCCCTGTAGCTGGAAAGCTGCCCAGCAGAAAAGGATCTGGGCGTACTGGTTGACAGCTGCTGAACATAAACCAGCAGTGTGCCCAGGTGGCCACAAAGGCCAATGGCATCCTGGCCTATATCATAAATAGTGTGGCCAGCAGAACAGGGAAGTGATTCATCCCCTGTACTTGGCACTGGTGAGGCCAGACCTTGAATCCTGTGTCCAGTTTTGGGCCCCTCACTACAAGACAGACACTGAGGTGCCAGAGTGCATCCAGAAAGGGCAACAGAACTGGTGAAGGGTCAAGAGCACAAGTTGTACGAGAAGCATCTGAGAGAGCTGGGGGTGTTTAGTCTGGAAAAAAGAAGACTCAGCAGAGAATTTATACCTCTATACAACCACCTGAAAGGACATTCAGGGTGGGGTTGGTCTTTTCTCCCAGGTAACAAGCGACAGAACAAGAGGAAAGAGCCTCAAGTTGTGTCAGGGGAGGTTAGATTGGATATTAGGAAAACTTTCTTCACTGAAAGGGTGGTCAGGCATTGGAACAGGCTGTCCAGGGAACTGCTGGAGTCATCAACCCTGGAAGTATTCAAAAGACAACCAGATGTGGCACTTCAGGACATGGTTTAGTGGTGTACTCAGCAGTGTTAGGTTAATGTTTGTATTGGGTTGGTGTGGCAAGATTTTGGTTGGCAGGGGGGTACAGAGGTAGGTTTTAGTGACAAGCTGCCAGAAGTTTTCCCCGTGTCTGACAGAGTCAGTGCCTGCCAGCTCCAAGACGGACCCGAGGCCAAGTGGCAGCACCTCTGGGTCACCCATAAGTGACCATGGCAGCACCTCTGGGAAACAGATTTAAGAACGGGAAAAAAAAAAATACCTGCCAAGGTCAACCCACCACACAACTGGACTCCATCTTACCGGTCTTTTCCAACCTAAACAATTCTATGATTGTATATTTGAAATTTTACTTCTACAATATATGCTAGAGAGTCTTGCTTTTGTTAGTATTTTAATTTCATCATCAAAATCAAGTAAAACATTAACATGTTGCAAATTAGTTTGGCTGGGGTAAAGCCTTTCCCTTCCATCTTCTGCAGCAAAGACATACTAAGCTGGCTTCAAGCAGCAATGCTGGAACAAATTCATAGGTTAAGCAGTAAATCATTTTTCACAGTTAATCTTCAAATTTAAAATGTCTTGAAGAGATTATACATGGGGAGCAAATATGCTATTCAACAGCCCTCTTATATGTCTCAAGAACATCTGGTGATAAACATTGTCAGCCAAGGTATCAGTATAGCTGTTGAGTCCAATTCAGTCTGTCAATTCCTAATCTTATTAAGTGGCTTTTAAAACCTTAAAAGTACTTTGCACCATCTGTGTTCCCCAGGAATTTCATGATAAATTGCAGCTGGATAATAAACCTCTGTTAAACCGTTGCTTATGCTACCTTGTTGATCCCTGTACAACATACCTCTGTACCATGCTCCTAGAGCATGCACTGTTAATCACAAAATCCAGCCACTGCCACTTTGTGAAGCTACAGCTAAGGAGGACTAACAGACATACACAGGGATTTTTCATGCCACTGGTTCTAAAATTTCAGGGCAGTGGGCCTAGCAAAAAAATAAATAGTAGGAATGCCATTAAAAGGACTAAGAATATAAGAAATATCCTAAATTTCAAGGGACATTTTCACACTGTAAAACAGAACTGTATCTTACTTAAATCTCAACAGTCATATCAAATTACCTATACTGGCTAAAAATATATCTAAATATATCTGTAGAACAATTGAATCTATGGGAGGGGGAAAAAAACAGTTTGAAGTATTTTCTGTGTGATTAGTTTTACAGAGTTTTGTTACTACACTCATTTTCAGGAGGTTCCCAGAAATATTCACATCAGTGAGCCATAGTTTATCCCCACAAAGGGATAAACTGTGATATCCCATATCAGTTCACAAGAGCAGCAGAAAATGCACTTGCTGCCTTTCTAGCACTGGTGGCTGTTACAAAATAGAAGAAATGGAATGTGACATTAGAGAAAAGCAGCTAGTGACAGTGGCAACATTCAACATTTCACCTGCATTTTTACTAATATATCCAGAAAGTTTTAATCTAAATAGATGGAGACTGAAATGTTTGTTCCAGAGAAGCGGGAATATACTTGGAATCCGGGCATACCTATGGGCAACACTGGCTAATGATGTTTATGTACTCCTTGCAAAGACATGCCACAGGAACTTATGCTCAAGTTGTTCCTTCTATTCTTGCTCCTGAAGGCTGCTGCTGGCAGAGCATACCAACATGCAAAGCACTGAACAAACACTGATAGCATGGCTGGGTATTTCCAACATCAAGATGGAGCCTGCTGGTAAACATTTCACAGCTCTTGGATGTGGGTGCAGAGCGCATGGCTACATCCCAACTGAAAATCTGCATGACATTCAGCCTTGCCCCACCCTTAATGCCCATCAGAAGAGGACCTCAACGTCCAAACACAAACAGAGCCCCAGCATGCTCCAGTGTGACTCAGACAGTTACAGAGGAACTCAGAGAATAGGAAAGGACAAAGCATTTATGCGTTTCTCAAAATTATTTCACTAGTTAATTTTCACTGGCCACCTTTCCCTTTCACATCCTAGAAGAGAAACAAATGTTGCATAAAACTCTTTCAGAACTGTTGATTCTGTCTCCTGGACACAACCTTTGAAGGGGAGTGCAAAGGCTCTCAAGGAAAACAAAGATGACATAGCCACAGAATAAAGGTCCCTTAAGACTTTTGCCAAGCTAAAGCAGGACTAAGGTCTTCATTTACAGGTGCAAAGAAACAGCAGTATTGTACAGTAAGCACAAAGCTTTATGTTTGTAAACAGATTAATTTCCATTACACCTCGTGCTCATCCTCCAGGAAAAGGAAATAGTTGTACAAAGGCAACAAACAACGTACCATCTTCTGCAAAAACAGAAGGGGTATATATTCAGTGCAAATACCTAGTGTTACATCTGTATTAATTTGCAAATACAAAATGATAAACTAAATTAAATTATCACCAACATACTAGACTAACCAATCTATAAATTTTGATACCAACTTACCAATGATGTTGATAATTCAGTAGCATACTTTTTTTCAAAAAGTCTAACTTCTGTTTATCTTCTGTCTTTGTGGTATCGTATGTTTTTGTACAAACAGATTTACATGTCTCTTTCTTGTTGAATGTGAACTACGAAAAATGAAAGACATATGAGCAATAAGGTTGTAACAAATATTGTCTTATTTCAGTATTTAACAATTTCCCCTATGTATTTAATTGCCTATACTATTATAAAAAACACCTAACAAATTACCAAGACTAGGTATATTAAACCTCCATAGGAGGTTTTTATTACTGGTGTGTGGTATAAACCCTTCCTGTGCTCATTGCAGGAGCCCTGCACCACAAGCTCCTTGTTACTGACTAAAACATGTTTTCTGCTTTAACAGCTAAGCCATTTGACCTCACAGCAGCAACGCTGTCACAGGCAGCTTCAACTGATAACTTTCACTCCTACTACCTATAAGAGAGAGCATGCTAGCTTCAATCACCAGGAAAGATAAGTTGGCTAACACCATTTCTAATTCTTCCATTTTACGGATGCAGTACTTTCAGATCTGGTTCCAAGAAACAGGATTGCTGAGGAGCAACAATCAGCTTTTGTCTAGTTCCAAAGAGGAAAGACAAACTCCACTGCGTTTCAGGCTACAGCTTCAGGGTGCAAAGCACATAGTTACAATTAGATTAAACTGACAGATTTCTATTCTGTGGAGTTTCAGATTTTGAAGCTCTTACAGATAAAGCACTTGTGAAAATGTTCTCCAAGATTTTTAACTCCTCTGGTTACATTTGAACATACACATTATCAAACACCCCTTGTCAGAGAACAAACCCTGTAAGGAGATGGTTCTATCCTCTCTCCAAACAACACTTGGCCAAGATTTTCGGAAGGGCGTTTCTTTCCTTCTGCTTGACAAAAATCAAACCTGAATTACAGAAAAGATACAAACATTAATGAAATAGTCTTAAAATATTATCAGCGGCAAATAACGTTCCCAAATCAACACCTTCATCAGAAGTAAAGAAACTACACACTTTCCTTGTAGACAACAGTTTCTTCCTTTAAACTGTAAAGAGAAGTGTGAAAAATCACACTCAGGGTTTCAAAACAGATCTGACAAAAGAGAACTAACAATCAGATATCTTAATCATCTATTTCAGAATAGTATAGCATGAAGTCTCCTTGAGTAATTACAAGTTTCCTATTTGAACAGGGGGGTTAGCCAAGAATTAAACCTTTACATGAGTTTCATGATGATTGAGAAAAAAGCATGCACGCCAGATTCTTGGGGATGGCTGGGTGGGAAATAAAAGAAAAAAAAATAAAATATCGGCACACACACAGACAGCTCCTTTACAACAAGCACTATTAAACGGGTTATTGCAGTTTTATTCACCAACACATTTGATACCACATACTCCAAGTTTTTCCAGTCTATTTTTAAGTATATCACATTTGTGTTCATTAAAGTATAGACAGAATCAGTGCTTAATCTCTTCAATATTAACAGTCAAAATATTCTTTGAAGCAAAAACTTTACATAGTTGTTCCAGGCACTGATGTATTTTGTGCACTCCTATGATGTGCTCCAAGGAAACATTTACCACCTCATTAAGATAATTGAAGGGATGTTCACACCTCATTACCACGTTAACTCATCTGGCTGTAGGCTACTAAAGACAGCAGTAATACTTTGATCTACAAAATGACAACTAGTGTAGAAAAGTGAATACTATATATAAAGATATATATACACACACAGATTTTAACCTTAAGTTACACTAAAACAGTGATTCAACCTACATGAGGGCCTATGAATCCACGCACTACTACTAAAGAGCAAAGACAACTGAGATGATGAAAGCAATGTAATGACGTTGATAATTCAGTACCATACTTTTTTCAAAAAGTCTAATTTCTGTTTATCTTATTAATAGCCATCTGCTCACTGACGTTTCTATTTTTGTAAACTTACGTTAACAAAATAAACAGGCATTCCTCAGTGGCAAATTACTGTAGCAAGATGAAGATAAACACTTTTAGATAAATTAAATCCATCTTTTTTGAATAACTGACAAGTAAAATGACATAAACAGAGTAACATACTTACGCAGTATATTCATAGGGAAGGACAGACTCTACAGAGTCAAGCCTGTTCACAAACAGCTCGATTCCAGACTGAAAGAGTAGAGATAATCAGCAGTTATATTAAAGCACTTCTTCAGTTCTCATGGATATATAAAACCAGATTTGTTTGATTAAGGTAAAGCTGAAAATGTAAGATACGTAATTGTACATCTTGGAAATGTAATGAACTATCCACTGAGAGCCTAAATGAAACATTATCTAACCATCACAAAAGCAGTGACCACATGATAAACTCACTTTAAGGCTAACATATCCACTCAAACTACAAGATAGCACAAAATCATGCACAAAAATAATACAGTTAGAACAGCTGCCAGTGTGTTAGTTCAATGTACCATGTTAAAGCCATATTAATCATCACCACAACTTCAGTGTAATAAAAGCCTTAAAAGAACATGAATAAGAGTATGGATGAGATCAGTACTTCTTCCTATAATTAAGGTACTCCAATTTTATCTATGTAGTAGCTGAAAACCGACATATGAGAATTTAAACAATCTTTTCTTATTTACACACTATTTTAAGTTTCAACAGAAGCTCTTTCCGTAGAGAAGGCAAGGATTTAACTTCTTATAAAAATTTTTCAGTAACCCTCCCAACTCGAGTAAGAATCTGAAATCCAGTCTGCTGTGATTTCAGACTAGTTTGGTCTCTACACATTAATTACAGATGGAGTAGCCTGCTGCTATGGAAAGGGAGAGGTCTTTCACTCTTCTCTCTTAGTCTCAAAATCCCTTCCCTTATTCTAATCCCACAGTTCCAATGCATTTCAAGTGTTACCTTACATTGCCTTTGGCAGTTACCTGCTCGCACAGTAAACCAACCGGCTAAAACAGTGAAAGACTTACCCCAAAAAACTTTAAGGAGCAGTTCTTAGTAGCACAGCAAGTTGTCCTGGTTTCATCTGGGATAGAGTTAATTTTCTTCCTAGTAGCTGCTACAGTGCTGTGTTTTGGATTCAGAGAATAATGTTGATAACACACTGATGTTTTAGTTGTGGCTAAGTAGTCCTCAGTCCACGACTTTTCAGTTTCTCATGCTCTGCTGGTGAGGAGGTGGACAAGAAGCCAGGAGGAAACATAGCCAGGAAAAGCTGACCTATGCTGGCCAAAGAGCTATTCCATATCATAGAACATCATGCTCAGTATCATAAACTGGGGGGAGTTGGCCAGGAGCCACTGATCCTTGCTTGTGGTCACGCTTGAGCATCGGTCAGTGGGTGGTCAGCAAACTGTACTATGCATCACTTGTTACTCCTGGGTTTTATTCATCTCCCTCTCTTTCTCCTTTTCATTAATTATTGTTGTTATTACAGTTATTATTATAATTAGTATATGTTACTTAGTTTCAATTACTAAACAGTACTTATTTCAATCCACAAGTTTTTACCTTTTTTCCCCCCACAATTCTGCTCATCCCACCAGGAGCAACAGGGAACAAGACAGCAGCTGCATAGTTCTTACTTGCCAGCTGGGGTTAAACCACGACACAAGTTGAACTGTGTTACTGTGCAATCTGACAAGAGCTGAAGAGTAAAAGGAAAGCGAGTGCTCTCAAGAACAAGACCTCTCCCTTTCAAGAGCAACCCACCTATCTTCTCAGCAATAGGAGAGCTTTTCCTCCCTATGAAAATTGACTCAAGTTTAGCCAAACCAAAAAATTCTGAAAAGGAAAAAAAAATGGTGGAATTGTTCACCTGTGTCTGTAGCTGAGATACTTCAGTCAGGTACTGTATTCCACCAATATACCTTAGCTGTCCTTGTGCAAATCAGGATGCAGCTCCGTGAGAGGGAGGCAACTGTGAGCTGTTAGGTTGACATACCTAGTGAAGACACACCCTAGAACTCCTCTTTCCCTCGCTCTAAGCCAGGCAGACCTGTCACTCGCCTCTGGGTAGTGCATGCTCGGCATAATTCTGTAAGCCACATCAACTTCCTAACACTGCAAAAAGCTGGACTGGCAAAAAGTTGGATAGTGTCCTGCCATGTTAATAAGCTCAAAAAAGGATTTAACAAGTAACACAGCTGGGTCAATGCAGAGGACAGGAACACATTGCCCAGGGGAAGACAGGAATGCAATCTCTCCCTCCCAGCAGGGAATTAGACTTCCTCAGCTGGTCACAGTACCATCGCCTTAGATTAGCTGTTTTTCATTGAAGAGGATTTACCTGAATGCTCCCATTTTTCATAAGTAGTATATGCATTACTACAGATCAGCATCTTTGATAAACAATTTCCCATACAACAGCAAGTATCCTTTGGAGCCATCAGTACTTTTTTTAACTGAGTAAGGATTCTTAATCATTAGGTGAGAATTCCTATTTCAGTCTGCACAGATCACATTTCATTTCTGATGACAGTCCAACCAAAACCAGGAAGAGCAGCCAAATCGAGTCTGCCCAAGCAGATCAGCAGGCAGCTTGGAAGAAGGGGGAAAAGTCATGAGTCTCATCGCTCTTGTGCTGCTAGCTACATGCTCCATTAACAACATCCCATCCCTCCTCACCAACACAGGACAGGAGATGCAAGGGGATCATAACAGACAAATAGTATCATTTAGAGATCTGGTATGTGGATCTAAATCATCAAGACAGGGAAAAATTCACTACTATTACTGACATCACAATCAACACTGACAACTGGAAGAACTCTCTGAAAACACGTAAAAAATGAAAGCTTAGTTTTATTCACTTATATAAATATTATGATACGGCAATTATGTGACCACATATTGTTTCTACTCACAAGACTACATTCCACTGCAGACTACACGGAGAGAATTAGATATGAAGAGTGATTCAGACTTCTCCACATGCCTATGTTTGACTTAGTATGTAAGCTGATGAGAGGTGGACAATTTTTGCAATATTACACCTGGTAGAGTGTTCAGCTGCCCACTGATGGTAGATTTACAAGTACCCAACTACCTCACTTCACATTTATTAAACGAAAAATTCTCAGGAGGAGACAAACATTTTGTATACATTATATGAGGAATAAAAATGCACAGACACCTGAGAAAGATCACCCCATAAGTGTGTCAGGTTGGTTACAAGACTGTAAGCACTATAGTCCACCTGACTTAAAAAAATAAACCTTTCTTCTACAAGCTCAAAAGGGGAATAATCCAAACACAGCAATGTTTTTCAGAGATGTGAAAAAACACAAACTGCAGCTTGAAAGTCTTAGCCTGTATTTGAAGAAAAAACATTCCTTAAGAGGGTAGTGCAGCACTATAACAGGTCACCCCGGGAGGATATGGATGCTCCATGCTTAGATGTTTCCAAGCCTTGTTTAAACAAAGGTAGAGCTGAGCTGACCTAGTGTTTACAACAGCTGTGCTTCAAGCATGAGCCTGCACTATGTGACCTCCTGAGGTCTCACCATTTCTGTGGTCCTGTATAAAAACGTCCATGGGATGTTTTACTACTACAGCTGATGGGTCTTCATTACATGTTTGGCTTATTACCTGCTCTGTTGATTCAGGATAGCAAACCAATAAAGTCAGTACGTGGTATTTACGAAAAGCATACAGTTTTAAAGAGGCTCTTATTCTGGAGAATGACAGACCAGTGTTTCACGTAATGCATAAGTTGAGAGCTCAAAAAGTGCAAGGCAGCTACTTCCCACAGCAGTAAGACCATGACCCATAAAACTGATTGGTCTTGAACTTTCATTCAAGTATTAAAGCATAGTCCAGTTTAACCTCCATCACTGCAGCAGCAAACAACTTCAAGAGGTGCCCCAAAGAAGTAAAGACTATTTGAAGTACAGAACCCTGACCCACCAACATTACCAAACATGTAATTTAGTGATGTGAGCTTTGCATCTCACTTCTGCAGGCATGAAAGCAAGTTTAAACTTCACTTGAGATTCTGGGGCCTGGAAACCCCTACACTTCAGATTCCTGCATCCAGAAAGACACAGCAAGGAAAGTGTCACTGGATGCTTTCTTTGATTTGCTATCTGTTTGCAGCCACCAGCTGCTCGCTCCGGCCAAGAACCACAGAGCCCCCCGCACGACCTTCCTTCCTTGCTGCAGCCTTCCTACAAGGGTTTGCCAGGGCCCGAGGGATGAGTGGCCGGGTGTTCCTATTTCCCAATGTGCCCCGTAACTCAGGAGCGAGCCGGCAGCTCCCTCCTTCCCTCAGAGGGACAGCGGGCATTTCCCAGCCAGGCCTGAGCTGAGCCGGGAGTCAGGACAGCAGCTCTGCCACTCCCCTGGGTCTCCTGTGTCTCACCAATTTCCTTTCCAACGAGCAATGGCCATAAACTAACACACAAGAAATTCCACCTCAGCGTGAGAACGAACTTCTTTACGCCGAGGGTGGCGGAGCCCTGGAACAGGCTGTCCAGGGGGGCCGCGGAGTCTCGCTCTCCGGAGACACTCCAAGCCCACCCGGACAGCCGCCGGTGTCACCTGCTCCCGGTGACGCTGCCTTGGCAGGGGGCTGGATCTCCAGAGGTCCCTTCCAGCCCAACCTGTCCTGTGAGCACGGCGGGAACGGGACCCAGCTCCGAGCCTCGGCAGGGCACGGCGGGGCAGCCCCAAAGGCCCCGCACAGACCCCACCACACGGCGGGGGCGGCACCCGGGCTGGGCCGCCCCGCGCCCCGAGCGGCCTCCGGCGCCTCTACTCGGCGCCCCCCCGGGCTCACCTTGCACTCGGGCTTCTCCTTGCCAGCCTCGCAGAAGTTGACGGGCGCCAGGCCGGGCAGGTAGAAGGCGGCGGCGGGGGCTGCTGCGGCGGCGGCGATCGCGGCGATGAGGAGCGGCGGCAGGGCCATGGCGGGGCCGCGCCTCCCTGCCTGCCTCTCCCGCCCGCCCCGACGCGCCCGCGCCGCTTCCGGCCCCCCGCCACAGACACGTCCTCACGCTCCGCCGCGGGGCGGGGCCGGCAAGCGCCGTCCCTTCCGGGGCGGGGCCCTCCGTTGCCATGGCAGCGCGGCGCCATCCCGGCGGGAAAGCCGCGGGAACGGCAGCAGAGAGCGAGCTCGTGCGGCCCCGTCCGCAGGGCTCTGTACGGTTCTGCGCTCCTCAGCGCGGGAGAGACACGGAGCCGCCGGAGCGGGTCCGGCGCAGGGCAGCAAAGGTGATTCAGGGATTGGGGCATCTCCCGTATGAAGAACGGCGAAAGGAACCGGACCTGTTCGGCCTGGAGGAGAGACGGCTGAGAGGGGGCTCATCGATGGCCATCAGTGTCTGAAGGGAGGGTGCCGACA
>JAWWEU010000001.1:79389408-79406874 GCA_035583155.1 Acropternis orthonyx | reverse complement strand
TGTGCAGGTGACCGAGCTCTGGCACAGATTGCCCAGAGAGGCTGTGGGGTCTCCCTCACTGGAGATCCTCAGGAACCCTCTGGACACAATCCCGTGCCGTGTGCCCTGGGATGGCCCTGCTGGAGCAGGGAGCTTGCACCAGGTGAATCCACTGTTGTCCCTTCCAGCCTGACCCGTTCCGTGATTCAGTGAATGTCCGTGGGCAGTAGAAGGAGCGCTCAGCACCCATTTGGGATCCCCCTCCTGGGCGGTCCCAGAGATGCCCCGGCCCACCGATCCCAGTCAGGCCGCGCTGGCCTCATGCCTGTCCAGTGGTCCTTGCTCTTTCTAAAATAAATTTTTGTCTGGTTGTTTTTTGTTTTGGTTTGGTTTTTTTGTTTGTTTGCTTTTTTCTGTGGGTTTTTTTCAATTCTCAAGGATTTCACCTGGAGGAGGGATCCACCACACCTGCCCACTCTTGCCAACACCCTTGAGTTCCTTATAGTTTTCAATTCAAGAGTTCCTAAGTGTGGAAGGGGTCGTTTGAGTATGAAGTTAATTTCACAGCACTGAAACAAAACACAAACTTCCTTTAGAGGCAGCAGAATACGGTTGTGGTCTGAAAAGGGGAGGGGGCATGAGGCTTATTTACAAAAACATAAAAATTTTCATCCAAAATGTAAATTGATCTCTGTTGCTCATTTCCCATGAGCTTTTGGGGGGAAATCATGACTGGCACAGCTGGGCAGGGAGAAATTGTCCCTGAACGTTGGGAAGTCAAGGAGGCAGGATGGCCTCCAAACCCAGGCAGTGTGTGGCCATGGCATGTTATTGCCCACACCACACCCAGAGCAAACAACATCCCATTTTTTAATTCTCAAGGTTTAATTTTTCATGGTTTTCAAACTGAACTCCCAGGTGAGATGTCCCTGCTGGAGCCGGAAGGACAATAGACAAGTGTTGGCTGTGGTGGACTCCATTGCAGCTGAATGTTCGGAACAACCCGAATCCATGTTCCTTCCATGTCACCAATGGCTGCCATCATGTGGCATGATCTGCCAAGAAAAATCCCCACCAAAAAACCACACCTATAGAAGGGGCAGATGTGAAAAGTCTTTTAATAACATAGGAGAGGACATTGCTCAGATTCTCATCTAGCCTTTCCCTGCTTCCTAATGTTTTCCATCAGTTTGGGTTTGTGCAGCTTCAGAAACTCCAAACAACACCCTCTCGTGAAAAACTGTATTTATAAATGCTGCAGCATTTCCACTAATTTCTTCAATTCTCACAGCATGTTTTATTTCCTTTCTTCTATTTAGTACAGGGTTTGGGGGACACACTTGTTGCTCACACAATCCTATACAAGGCCAATATCTTTTGGCAGTTAAGGTGTTGCCTAAGTTCTGTGTGCTGCAACACAGTGTTCCCATGCCTGGGAAGGCAGGAAGGGACATACCTGGCTGCAGTGGCCAACTTGTCTAGGGCAGGGTGAAGCTTCAGGTGTGTCAATTCTTACAGCTTCTGACCAGATACAGGGCTGAGCATCCAAACACCTAGGCCACATAATTTAGCCCTTAGGTAAGATAATTTTAATAAGTTTTCATATAATTTCTACATTACACAACCCATTCTTCAAGCTTGAGATAAATCCATGTTAATTTATAGCATACACATTAGATATTTTTGAACTCTCCATATATTTAAAATTTAAGTTGTTCATTTACCTTTCTCATTCCAATTCCTACTTGTCTCATCCTGTAGATATCCCAAGAGCACAATTATAAGATCAAGCCTTATGACAAGCACAGCTGGAGAAGAAATCCCAGTTCCCTCTTTTTATTTAAAATTACTCATGGTTAGGATAATCAGGTTGTAAATGACCCAAGTTCAGTTTCTTTTCTGCCACAAGGGAGTTCAAACATATCTCCCATTTCCCAGGTTAATATTCCAAGCAAATTACTTTTGTGGGCCTAATTCCATTCCTTCGCATGAGAGAATATTTAAAAGCCTTTGCCCATTTAATCCTCTTGTTCCTTGAGAACGCTCTAAAAGCTGCACAATGCGTAGGAGTTGTGGTGTATTTTGTGATCCGCTTAAGTCTCTCCTTTTACTCTGCCTTTGTAACTGCGAAACCTGGTGACTCACAGCCATTTTAAGGGATACTTTGCCACTTGGTCCAAATAGCAGTTCAGTGGATGTGGTGCCATATGCTGTGATGCTCCCTCCTCTCTGCTCTACAAAGGTGATGTGGAAAACCAGTCTGTAAGCTGTGTTATTTTGGAGCAACTATAACCATGGGTTATAATCCCAGGAATGGCCATGGTCCTTGAGATCCAACTTGAGGCTTGGCAAAACCCATCTTCTCTAATTTGATGAGAAATTCAGCAGTAATTTGCTTGATAGTTCCTCTTCTTAAATTCCCCTTCTATGGGTTTTATAGCCATGGGTTACAGTGCAGGGGGTGTGATTTTAGTACCAGAAGAACAAGTATCTCGGGTTTTATCATCAGAAATTCCAAGGTTATGAGAGATTGTGAAATATATCACAATAAAAATATACTGTTTCAGACAGTAATGAACCTACAGAAGCCAAAGCAAAAGAACAGCCCGGGTTTTTTCTCTGATAAATTCTTGTGGTAACAAAATATGAAGATAAGAATATAGAGTGGCCAAAAACTGCTGGGAAAGTAAGTATCACTCCTTGAGAAGTGTTACCCTTCTCTTTATCAGAAACTGTTGGGAATAACTTTTGCTATTCTTCTGGTGGTTCTACCTTTTGCTGCTCATATCTGGTCTCCAAGGGTCCCACCTTCGTTTGAGGATTCACAGCTCCTACAGTTTAGTTCTTCATTTCAGAAACAAAGTCTTGAAAGTCCCCTGTATCCTACAGCTCAGTGGCTAATGTCTTCTCCTAGCACGTTCACTCCTCTGCCTGAAGGCACTGTAACCCACTTTTCTCACTCTAGCACCTCAGCAGCCGAGCTGTGAGGCTTTTGACTTGCTTGGAACAGATAAAGAATCCTGGCAGGTATAAGCACACTGTTGTTTCCCCCCACTACAGGTTTTACAGGCACAGTTATAATTTTAGTACCAGAAGAGCAAAATAATACTCTGCTGCGTAATGTTTAGGGTGCTGACTGGATACAACTAACATCCCCTTTGCTGCTAATTGTAATTTCAACTTTTTAAAAAATTTTGAGATAAACTATTTGTTTGCAGCCTGGAACCCGAATCTCCCCTAGCACCTGAAATTCAGAGTTTTGTAACTTTGTTCTTTTTCTCTCCCGAGACAACTGACAATAATGACAAATTTTGTATTTGTCATTCATATTTGGGGGAAAACCCCTGCTCTTAATTAGCCCCTACACTGGTAGATTCTCCATTTTTCTATAAAATGAGAAGTAAGGGTGAAGACTTCATCAGCTGGAAGTGGATGCTCAACTGAAGTCCCAGATGGCTGTGCTAATAATCACTGCTGGCAATAATTTCTGCACCCCACCCCCCCACCCCACCCACCGCGGGTGTATCAAGTGTGTCTAAGAACTTCTCACAGATGAAACAGGTGAAGGATTATGGTTTGTGAAGATTGATTCTACTTTGGCCTGAGAAGATTTGGACAATACCATCCTGCTAAGCATAAGGTACTTCTGCAATTGATTGAACAACCTTTAGGGAGCTTTGAGCCTTAAAACAGAGGGGTCTGTGTTCCTCCTCAGTGGGATGACAGCAGAGCACAGTTACAGGAGGGCTATGGCTCTGTATCTGAACTGGAAGTTGAGCACATCGAGTGCCCCAGTCCTTTGTGGATCCAAAGCCTCCATGGCAATAGCAACTTGTCATTGACCATGTTGCCTGTGGGAGTGGAGGCATTGTTTGAACAGCCCATGCAGGTGGATGGCAGCATCATCCGTGAGGTACCAGGGCAGAGGTCCTGCTGGCTTGCTTCTCTCCAAAGGCAGTGTCCTTCAGTGGGTAGGTTTTGGCCTCCTGCAGCTCAGGACTGCAACCTGTGAATACTCTGAGGGGCTTGGTGTCACGTAAGGTGTGCTGCTCCTTCAGGTCACGTTAGAGCTACAGGATTTCAATAAAAGCATATCCTCTAGTGTAGCAGCCAGTTCACTACCTAAGTAAATAGTGCAGTGTTCAGAGTAGTCAGAGGGTGTGTATAAACTCCTCTGGTTGTACCATTGCTGACTTTGTTTGATTTTTATGACTTGCAAGTCTGGTTCTGTGCCCTTCCGCCCCTCCCCCCCCCCCCCGCTTTTAATCTTTGTTCAGGCATTAGATTCAGCACTTCCTGTGACTTTATGACCAACTTCAAATTAATGTTTAACACAACTTCTTTTAGGCTTTTGGTATGATATAAAGGCCTATATCCATTTTCCCCCACCTCTGTTTCCTGGGGCACTAGAAATATGCAATAGTCCAATACCTGACTCACCAAATTAAAAAAAGAAAGGACTTACTGAATCAAATAGGCAAAGAAGATCTCAGTCACGTAAAAGCAGCTAATAAATTACATCTAAAAGGGAAATACTGAGACTATCATCATATATTCAAGGCTAAATTAAGCTCAGCTGACTCTGTTGTCTGACCAGCGGGGCAGAGCCTTTGGAGAAATGAGTGTGCTGAGAGGGACGTGGCTATGCCTTGCAGCAAACACTAACCAGAGTCCTTCAGGAGGGAGAAGGGACATGTGGCACCAGCTAGTGCGGTCTGAGCACCAGGAGCCTTGGGAGCAGCTGCATTTATGAGTCTCTTCAGCAGTTCCTATAGGTAAGGTCTCTGTGAGGTCCCCGGTGGGTTTTAAACCTGCACAAAAGGAAGTGTGGGAAGATTACTGCCTGCCTGGCCCAAGCCTCCCATGTTTGGAGCGGGTCTGGTTCAGGCTGCAGCAATTAGAGTGTTCAGCCCTCAGAGTGTAAGAATATAATTGCTGTTAACATCAGTACCAATTACAAGGTTTGCAAAGAAACAAATCTTTACATGGGAATATATTTGTGGATCAAACCAAGGGGAATGCTTTCTTTTTATAGCTCTATGAGCCCCAAATCACTTGGGCTAGTTACCTGTTCAGCAGTGTGCATGGTCAGTAATTGATAGTTCCATTGTAAGCTTAAATATTCAAGCTTGTTGAAGTTTTCAAGCTTAAATATCACTCCTGGTGGTCACTGCTTTCTATCAACTGGGAAAAGAAGAATCTGTCATGGGCTTTTTTTCCTTCAGGAAGAGACTGATCAGGATCTTTGACAAGAGTTAAACTAGATTTTTTGAGGAACAACTGATTTTTATAAAAAGAGCGTGATCATCTGCTTCTAACCCATAAATGGGAACACACAGAGACACACACCCCGCCCCCACCACCATTTTGTGATTAGCAGGTAATCTGTGGTCACATTTCTCAACTATTCTGCCCTAGACCTGTATCCTTCTGTGGCATAATATATTAACACATGCAATCAGCCACCTTCATTCATAAAGGTCTTTACCCAAGGCCAGTTCCTGGTGGGGTGAATTTTGCACATTTGTAAAGCGAAACACATTTATAAAATTCAGATTGAGGGAAACCCTCTGGAACTACGCAGTAAAGGCTGCAGAGCTGATTTGGGATGCATCTGCTGGAAATCTAGACATGAAAGTATCAAGGCAGTTAAATTCTTCTGAGGCTTATTTTCCCAGTAATATCAGTTGAGAATTATGTGCCAAATTAGGAGTTGGATATTCATGTAAATAGAGTTTGCACTGTGCTCCTTAAGTCTTAATTTCAGTCCTTGAATTTTTGTAAATGGTATGCTGAGTATCTTTTGACTCATAGAAATAATATTTGTCATAATATTTTCCCCCACCAATGCTGCAGGAATTGCTTTACCATGTCTGTCACTGCCTGGTACCTAGGTGTCTAACAAGGGCTATAGAGCACTCCATAAGAAGGACTGTTTAGAAAGGGAGTTTCTCAATAATCTCTTCAGTTCCTGGAATTTTATGCCCTGAAGCATCAGAAAGGTTATTTGTCATGACTTTTCAGCCTGCTTTATCCATGTGATCTAACCACAACTATGACTGTTACTCTTAAAGTCTTAAGCCTTTTTAGAGTTCAAAATATTTTGATCTTGGGTACAAAATACTGTAATTACTTTAATAAATATCTGCTGAATCATGTAAAAAAAAAAGTGTACTTTTTATTTGTTTCAAATCTGGAGCTTTTAAGTTTCATCCTCTACTTCTAACGCTGAAAAAAGGGATGGATGACAGAGCTAAATTTCCCTACCTTGCATCACCATATTTCCCTTATGACTACTCCTTACACTAACCCATCTTAGGGAAAAACCTCAGCCCTGGTGTCACTCAGGCTCTGAGGAATATTCCTGTCAAAATAAAAAAAAAATCCTGATCTGGGGAAAAAGTGTCCTCTAATATGCAAGTTTTTCAAATAGTGGAGAAACTGGGATTGGGGCAAAGCGATGCTGGAGTGATAGAGTCCCTTCTCTTTGGGGTCCAACCTGTGCCAAAACAGATCCATGGGAGCCACCAGCTAAAATGATATATAGGTAGTCCTAAATTACATCAAGCATCAGGCTGTAACCTATACAGATGTTACAGAAACATATACAAGCTGTCTCTGTCAAGTGGTTGCAGTGGTGACAGCTCTGTGGGACTGTGGTGCTACCCAGTGAGGTGGGTAGGACTGCAGGCACCTTCTTTGGGATGCCACTGGTGGGAAGGTGGCCTGAAGAAGGCCTCCAGCAGTCCTGTGGCCAGGTCATGCTTCAGCTGAGCGTTCAACAGTTGGAGCGCTTACCTGGGCTCGGCCCCCACTAGCTAATGCTGGTCTGCATAGCCAATTCCTGCCTCTTGCACCAGGGTCAGAGCAAGCGGTGCCTGGCAGGAGATGAGTGAAAAGATCATGAAAGAAGTAACTACTGCTGGGGACTTGTGCTGGGAGGCAGCAGGCAAGTAACCTTGCTCCATTTTATGGCAGTGCTTCACCTGCAAGTGCCCGCTGTGAGTGAAATTGCCTGGGCTGGTGGTGTCCTTTATCAATTTCACTCTCAGCAGGCTCTGCAGGTGAAGCATTTCATTGTGGGAGTTGGACTTGCCTTTCTCCTTGACAGCCTGAAATAGAAAGTGGAGAAAGGAAAGAAGATAATAAATAGGGAAAAGCAATAGCAAGACAGAGAGGCACAAAAAGCACGTTGTGTGTTAAATCGTAATGGTAGTTCAGTGCTCCAAGCCCTCTAAACTGGGGGCAATTTGACACTGGTAAGTTTTACTTAGCTCTTTTAAGCTTTGCACTTAGAAGTAAAAGAATCAAAAGGACTTTACAATTAGAAGTGAAAAATCTTGGTGAATAATACTATGTTTAAAATACCACGTAAGATGATGTGGATGGAAATAAAAGATAGTTTTCTTGATCTTCAGGCTAACAGAGAATTTTAGGGGCTGTTTCTGGGAGAAATGCAGGCAAAAATTATTTTCCCCTGTTTTTCTAAATTCTGCATTTCAGATTTATATGCCCTGGGTTTCTGTGGGTTTTGTTGAGTTTTTTGTTGCCTTTTCTTAAGGCAACCTGCTTAAGGCTTTCAGTGTTGCTGGGTGCCTGATGCCACTTCCCCTGACTTCAGAGAGAAATTCATCATCCAAGATGAGAACTATGCAAGATCAGTAGCTGCATCTGAATGTTTGACTGCCTTTTACTGAGGAAAGAAGTGCATTGATTCAGAGATGGGGATGTTGACGCAGCTTTGAAGCTCCCAGACCCATCCCTTTCCAGTCAATTACATCCTAGGGCTTAAAGGGAGTGGGGGATAGCACAGACCCAAACCATTTGAGCTGATTCCTGGCTCCTAGGGGAATTGCCTGCATGGAGACTAGGAGGCTGATTGCAGAGCTGCAAACATCCTGCTTTAGCCACGGTGAGCTTGAACCTGGTCCCTGCATGCAGCAGGAGACATGGAGAAGCGATGCCTGTACCTCCTGTAGGATACAGCCCACAGCACCAGGAACTCTGTTCTAGTTATGTGTTTGGGAGGCAATCACATGTAGCCCATCCCTGAAGTTTTGTGGATGAAGAGCAGCTTTTTGTTCCAGTGACATGAGGCTTATGTAGCTGTACCTGGTGGCTTGCAGTTTGCTGCTTGTTAATGTGGGAAAATGGGTTGAGAAGCTGCTGCTGGAGGAAGGCAATCTGAGTGGAAAAGATCACAAATCAGCAGAGCGCTCGAGTTTCAGGAGAGGAGGGAGCAAAAGCAGTGGACTAATGAACTTAAACCAGAGGACTTCAACCCGCTCGAAGAATTGGTAAATGCAGTCTTGTGGAAAGGAATTTTAATGGAAAGGGAGCCCTGGAGAAGTCTCGGCTCCTAAAAGAGGCGCCGAAGATGTGATGAAAAACCACATCTCAGCAAGATGTGGGGAAAGGCTGGTGTGGCCACCTAGGAAGATGACCTGACAGTCAAAAAGATGGTATAAAAGGTGGCTTGCAGGCAGGCAGTACAGGGAAACCTTCTGATGCTGTCACATGTAACACTCCCATAGGTAAACTAGGGATATGTGGTCTTCGTTAAACTGCTGCAGAGTGGGGTAAAAAAGAGGCAAGGGATAGACAAGCATGTGGAAGACAGAAAGGCATCACAAAACAGGATAACTTTTTCCCTCTAGAATAACAAAAAAAAAAAAAAAATCCAAACTAAAAACTGAACACAATATTATACATTTAGTGTTGTAGTTTCATGGAAATGCCTTTGCTTTCTTAGCAATGGCATGTCTGTAAACAGAACCAGATTTACAGAATCAGTAAATACAAACCTGCCCTATGCTAAGAAATATTAAGATCCGTTGCATGAAGCTTTTTTCCCAATTGAGGAAGAAAAGCAAGCAAACCTAATCTAACTCTCCCCATAATGAATTCCCTTTTATATTCTAGAGGGTGGGGTCTCTAAGTAACCAAATTTGAATGATTAAAGAAACCAAGAGGTACATTTTTCTACTGCAGAGACTGCAAGAGGTAGATTTGCCAGCTCCCACTTACAAGCTGGTTTAATAAGGTTATTTGCCCTCATTTGCAAATAAACTTCATTATTAGGTGCCCTGTTGCCCTTTCCAAAGTGACATCTCAGGACTGCTTAGATAATTCAGGGGAAAGAGTGCACCAGAAGCAGGAGGTCCTCCTATTGATTTTTGTGTAAGATCTCTCCTGAGGTCATTTTTAAAGCATCACATGATTTTAATATTTTTTGTAAATATGTCCCACTCAATAACAGTGTGGAGGGTAGTCTAAAGCTTAATTAAATCAGCAGTGAATGGTATTAGGATGTCAAAAGTAGCTGCGAAATCAGGTGGAAGAATTATAATCACTGTAATTCTGTATTATAAATTCATTGTAAACTAGAGAATGCTGGAAATTTTGAATTTCATTCTGATTTATGTCTTTCATACCTCCCCAAAGATAATAAGATTATGTAGACTACAGCTAATTGCAAAACTGCCTCTTTAAATTATGATTGGTGAGAGGAAAGTTGATCAGATGTAAAAAAACACATGCATTTTATTTATGTAGGAAAGGACATTCCCAAAATGCTTGGGAAGTTCTGGTGAAAAGATGATGGCTCTCTCAGTAACCTTTTCTGTCTGGAAAGAACAGTACATTCCCTGGAAGGTGTACTTGCCATGCTATGTGCAAATAGGCAGGAAGGAAAAATAGAGGCTGTGGTGAAAAGAATCTCACCTGACATGTGAGTTCGCTAACAATGCAAATCTCGGTACACTTACAATGAAAATTATCTATAAACACTCCTACATGGTGGGTAGGTCTGAAAAGGTTACATGGCTCTGCTCAAAAAAAGGTATTTGTTTGCCATTCTTGGCTTTGGATGAGCAGGAGTATGGTGCAGTGCCAGTGAGAACATGGAAATGCAACACAACTTGAAATCTATCAAGATTTTTGAAAATTACCTTTTTATTTTTTTCAGTTTAGATGGTCTCCTAAGTAGCATGACTTTGCAACATGCAGAACAGTTAAAGTCCTAAATTAAAGTAATAGAAAATTTCAGTGTAGAAAGGGTAATTACTATTCTGATGTTACACAGGGCTGCAGTTGCTTTCACAGATGCTCAAACTGGGTGCACTGACCAGGGTATTTTGACAACTCTGTTTCAGCAAAGATCAGTTTCTATACTGTTGCTCCTTCATGTAAATGCACAGAATGGCAGGCTGGCAATGCGTTTGACAGAGCAATCTATGGATTCACATGGACTGTAGGCCCTTTAAGTACTGTGTTTGTGTTTGAAGCACACTGAGTGCTTCAGGAGTTTTGCAAGCCAAGGAAAAAAAAGTAAAAGGGCAATCTGTGGTGACTTGACCTGTCAAAAACCATGAATCTGGAAGCAATTCCAGAAAATCAACAGCTGAGTCTGCTAGCACCTCAGCACCTTGGGTGTAGTGGGAAAAGCTTAATAAAGGACACAATTGTATTTGTATGACCTCGCTGAATGGAAAATACATGCAGCTGAATATGCGACCTGTGCATTTATTGCTCTGAGTTGGGTGACGTGTCTGGATTGCAGCAAGTTGTCTACGTAGTGTTGCATTGGTTGTTTGCAGCTTCTGTGAAATTCCATCCATGCTGGTGAAGTAGGCAGTATCTACACTGATGATTTTTCTGTCAAAAAATAAGACCATAGAGTCACAGAAATGCTGAGGGCATGGCACTACAGGAGATCACCCCCCTCGAAGCAGGACTACCACCAGTGTAGTACTACCACTGTTAGATCAGCTGTGCCTTTATCCAGCCAAACTGTAAAAACCCTCCAGAGCAAGAACTGCCACCACTTCTCTGGAGCACCTGGTAGAGAAGGCTTTCCTAATGGCAAGCCTGAACCTCTTGGCCTGTCTGTTGCCCATTTGTTATGTCCTCTGGCACACCAATAAGGGTTTGGGTCTGTTACCTTTGTACCTGCTCTTCAGGCAGACACAGGCTGCTGTTCTATCATGCTTTGGGCTCTTCTTCACTGGGAAAAACAGGCCCAGCTCCCTCCATCTCTCTCACACTGCATCTGCACTCCAGACACTGCACCATGGTGGCAGCCCTTAGCTGGACCTGTCCAGTTTTCCACATCCCTCTTGAGGCAGGAGTCCCAAAAACAGATGTTGTACTCCACCTGCAGACTTACCAGTGCCATGCAGATGTCCAGTTCAAACTGGCCACCCTCCACCAAGCACTGCTGATTGCACTGTAGTCTCATATTCCTCTGGTCACCCACCAAAGCCCTCAGGTCCTTTTCAGCAGAGCTGGTACTTCAGTGTGGAGTTATTCTGTCCCACATGCAGAACTTCTCATGTCTTCTTGTTGAACTTCGTGGGATTGCTGAGATCTCTGCAGTGGTAAAGGTACATGGTTCCTGGACTTCCTCTTCTTATAATTGTTTAGAGTCTACTGGTGACACTAACAGCTCCAGGCACTACCAACCCTCAGTTGCACACAGCCCCCAGAAGTGCCTCAGGCCCTATTTGTGACACAACGTACCTTGATCTCATTGGGACACTGAAAATCTCTCTTTTTTATTTTCTTAATTTCTCACACCCACCTTTGTTTTTCTTAAGCCTCACATATTCGTCTTCATTAATTTCTCTCCTATCCAGATGTTTTTTTCCCTGAATGGTGCCCACTTCTGCTGACAAGCCAGCACTGGCCCTCTCTCTGTCATTCTGTCAGCACGGAGCAGAAGTGTTGGAGGTCCCAGGCAAGAGCAGCTCCTGTGGGTGGGGAAGCACCTGTGGGAGGTTGTGGCCATGGCCCACTGCCCTCTCTCCTGCTCTTTGCTCCCTCACCGAACCAAATAACAAAGCATTTGTTCCTGACAAGCAGATGGGGCTGAATTGGCAAAGAGCCCGGATTCCTTGTAACTTAATCTCTGTCTGTTCAGCTGTAAGTAAAGAAAGTTTTGTCTCAAAAGAACATGATTTCTTTGGCTTTGCCACCAAATATTTGCTCACTGACACTTTTTTTTTTCTCATGCTGTTTTCCCAAGAGAAGAAATGGATAGTTAGATTTCCAGCTATGGAGAAAAACTAGCTGTGGGTAAGGGAGGATGGATGAGAGGCCATTCACTAAAAGGCAGATTGGTTCTGATGAGGCTATTGTGCTGCTTGCAAGCTTTTTTTTCTCTATATAAAATGCTGTCCTGCCTCAAATTCCAGCCTTAGAGAAGTGTGGTCTTCCATTTACTCCAAGGAAATTGTGTTGAGACAGATGAGCTGAGGAATTCACAGAGAGATCACAAAGTCTCATGGTAGGCTGCTCTGAGGAGGAGTTTTGGAGACTACCTAGAATTTTTACTGCAATGGAAAGCCTATTTTGTCACTAATGGACAAAAAGTTAAATTAATATTAAGCTGACAAGTGACATCATATTTCAACATGCAAGATATCATAATCATATACCTTTACCTAGAATATAGCAACAAACCTTTAAACTTCCAAAACCTTTTTTGGCCAAAGTGGAGATGGTAATTTAATTTTTCTCCCTCAACTGTCTTTTTCAGTTCTTATGGAACACAGTGATACAAGTACATCAGATATTCCTGACATGTCCTTAAAATTTGCTAGCAAAGGCAATAGTTTCCATTTTATCTCCCTGATAAGATTAAATCCTCCTCTACTGAGAATGGAGAGCTCCTGATGGACCCATCCTAGGCAATGAGTGAGTACAACTCCTGCAAAAAGAGTCAGGCTTTGAACACTGGAGTATTACCCATGTTGGCTGAACCAGAAGCTTGGTTTCTCCCAGACAGGAGCAATATTTTTTGGTCAGGAGTCAGCACAGGGATGGAGGGTGGGACTGCACAAGGCAGGGAGGGCTGGCAGGAGCACAGCAGGAGCTGGCTCAATTCCTGGGGCTGCATGCTTTTCCTGTGTTCGTGGTATCAGGAAACCTGTAATGTAAATTATCCACGTGGCCCAGGGCTGAGAGCAGAGGGCACCTGATATGGCACTGGCAAAGTGAAGGATCAGGTGCCAGTGCTGCAGGTAGGCAGGCAACAAAGACCTGACCACAGAGGGCACCCACCATCTCTTAATAGTGCTAGTCACGGCTATATTTAGAAGCTTTGGTTAATGAGTAAAAGATATATAAGAACAGAGCTGCTGCTTCTGTGCATAGTGATGGTGCTTGGCAGCACTTCATGGGCCAAGAAGCTGTGCCTGAGGCTACCCTGAAAACACTCAGTGAGTGTGAGGTCCCTGAGCACTGTGCCATGCCTGTTTCCTGCTCCCACTCTGCTCTCCTGTGCAGCCTTGGCAGCCCTGGCAGAAAGGGAAGGCTGCACCAGCCAGCGAGCCCTCAACCTGCTTTAACCACGGCGGTGCCTGCTCTGAGCGGAGCAACCGTGCATGGCCACCCTGTGCCACCAAACAAAAGGCTGTCAGCCCACTCCAGACCTTGGGGTGGCCCCTGAGGTGGCTGCTGAACTCTCCCTCCCTGCCTATTGATAAGCTTTGGTGCTTTGCAATTCCCCTTTCCAATTACTGGCCCTGCTCCCAGTGCTGGCTGCGCCTGGTATGTGCTGCTGTCTTGGCAGCGACGAAGTGGGGCTGTGGGGCTTAGGGTGGGAGGAGAAGAAAGAAACAGTGAGGCAGAGATGGGACTTGCATCAGTCACTGGGAGGGGATCATCTCACTGCTTCCTTTTGCAGAAGTCCTTGGAAATGCATGCTTGGCTAAATATGGAGTCAACCAGATGAGCCACACAAGTGTGTGTTAGTGTATGAGTGTTAGGACAGGGACTCAGCAAGTACCCAGGTGAGGGATGTTATGGCATGTAGACATGGAGGCCAGGTCAGACAAATAGCTTTCTGAAATGCTTGGGTGTAATTGGATCATTTTGGGACATGGAAGCAGAGGGGGAGAGCACGGATACTCTTTTTTCTTTAGGTTCATTGCTATATTGCTAAAAGAAGCTCAGGGGGGTCGTCCATGTATGCAACAGTTAAATACCAACACCACTGTTCTAGGTATTGTGGGCTCAATATTTTCCCTTATCATAGGTGCATTCCTGTTTCAAGAACATCCACATAAAGTGACCTGAAGCTCCAGAACTCACCTCCTGTGACTCCAAGTAAAACAAACAGTGATCCTCCAGTCTTCAGCTAGCTGCCAGCTCACTTTTTGGTGGCACCGACATGAAGCAGTGTGCCAGCTGATGATGTCTGGTGGAAATTGCAGCTGACATAAGGCTGGAGTCCTCCCCTTGCATACCCCTGAAGCTGGCAGAGCGCCGCTGTGTACCAGACATCCCTATGGCATCTTTTGTACCCAAGACTGCTTTCCAAGTAGGACAAATCATGGCAGAGCTTGTGCAGCCAGAGTTGCTCACAAGAGATAGATGAGCAACATGTGGACTGCAGAGGGCAAAAGTGGGGAGCTGGCATCTCCATTTCCCCACTTCCCTAAATTCCCTTTTCCTGGGAGCTGGGCTCCTCACCCGCGCTGGCACTGAGGTTTTATTGGTGCGAGACTGGAATTCAGCTCAGACTGTCACTGCAGGGACTGCTCTTTACACTTAGCTCAGAAGAGAAGTCTCCAGAAGGACGAAGGGCTTCTCACCAGGAGAAAGAGCTCTCTATTAAAGTGTCAGCTCAAAAGCAAATTTTACCTGAGCTGAGAACAAAGAGACTGCTGGCTGGGTTACGATTCTTAATATTTGAAAAAGCTCCCTTTCTGAAAAGGGTTTTTAAAAAGCAAAAGAAAATAAAACATGAATGTGAGCAAATCCTGAAGATCCAGTCTCAGCTTTAAAAGGAAAGAGGTAAAAAGCATGGCCCAGCAACTATCCTAAAACCCCTGTGGCAAGCAATAATCTTGAAAAAGTCAGTGCAAGCTATGTTTTCAATTTATAAATTAAATGTGTTTAAAATTTATGAACTTTGACTGCACGAGTAACTACTTCATTAGACTTTAAGGCTGCATGTTTCCTTGGCTTTTTTCATGGTAAAGTAAAACACATTTCTAATAAACATGGAAAGAGGTTCCAAGCTAGAGTCAGTACTTTTATGTAAAGGACCCTCCAGACTCATTAAAAAAGTTTACCACCTAAATAAAGCAAGCACGTTGTAATTCTTTAACTCATAAAGCTGGTAATATATACAGAATATTAGCCCACTCTTACATGTACACTGCTTGGTATCGATGAATGACATACAGCAAGGGGTTTACTATGAGGAAATTAGCATATAAAACCATATTTTGGTATGTCTTAGACTGAATGATGAGCTTGAGGAACAAGAGAACATAAACTGGGTGCTGCTCTCATTTGCTGAGTAAGCATGGCAAATTATATGCAGATACTGAGCTGAATCTATAGCTGTAACCAAAATTGCTCTGTTTCTCCTGGTTTGTATCAACGTTTAGATCCCACTGACAGTCAGCAGTGGGAACAGGAGTGGAGGCATGGTGGTGTCTGCACCATGCATTGGCCCACAAAACGAGGCTGTGGCTGAAAGCACTGCCACCATGCACTTCCCCTTAGCAACACTGGTGCACCCACAGCTGGAGTACAACATCTGTTTTTGGGACTCCTGCCTCAAGAGGGATGTGGAAAACTGGACAGGTCCAGCTAAGGGCTGCCACCATGGTGCAGTGTCTGGAGTGCAGATGCAGTGTGAGAGAGATGGAGGGAGCTGGGCCTGTTTTTCCCAGTGGAGTCCAGCCTGTGTCTGCCTGAAGAGCAGGTACAAAGATAACAGACCCAAACCCTTCTTGGTGTGCCAGAGGACATAACAAGGGGCAACAAGCACACATGGCAGATGGGGAGGTTCAGATTGGCCATTAGGAAAGCCTTTTCCGTCAGATGCTCCAGAGAAGGGATGGTGGATCCTTCCTCAGAGGCTTTTTATGATTTGGCTTGATAAAGGCTGATTTAATGATATGACGGTGGTGGTAGTCCTGCTCCAACAGGAGATTAGGCTAGGCGACCTCCAGTAGTCCCATGCAACCAACATTTCAGTGATTCTATGGTTCTTTTTCCTGGAGCAATGTAGAAGCATGTCCCAGAGCATCAGCTGGTTCACCTGAGAGAGAGAGGGCAGCTCTGTCAGATTCTATCTCAAGAGGACTGGTCTCAGCCTAACACTTACAAATGTGCATTAGGCTATGCTACCGCTCAGACCCCAGTTTGCAAACAAAAAAACCTGTCAGCCTTAGCTAGCCAGTGTCTTAAAATCACCAATGTCTGACTTCCACACAGTTGTGCCTTGCAGCAGTCACGTCTCAATGTACTTGTGCATGACAAAGTAGCATATTGGCAGTCTTTGGTCTTCAAAACCCATCTTTCAGCAAGATGTCACTGTATTTTCAAGTCCAATGATAAAAAAAATCTCATTAACTTTTCTCTGCCTTAGCAGACACTTTAGCCTTTATGGGAAGCCTTGTATATGTAATTTGCATTCAGTTCTCCTGCATTGGACTTAGTCACATGAGAATCACAGGATTAGCTTATTCCGGTTAAAACTCTCCTCTGCAGAAACCCTTTCCATTTTGTGCTTAGAAAATTGTCCCCAACCCTTCTATGGTCTCAAAGCTGACATAGCCAGTTGTGAGGTCCCTACCTTGCAGCTCCTTTCCTTTTAGGCTACAGGGGTGATAAAACAGCACTGGAAATCTCACTTAACAGTTTCTTGCATGACAGCAAACAACAGAAACCACCCAAAAAAACACCTTTTCCTGAGCCAAGTCTCTCATGTTTGCAAAAAGGACAGGGTTGCTGAGCAAACAGACCTGCTCCATCTCTGATTACTTTGATACCAAGACCATATGGGCCTCTGAGCTGGTCCCCACTCCCTGGAGCTTTTGTTTGTGGATATTGCATGTTCCTTAGAAACAAAAAAAAAAGGTCACAACAGAACCCAATAATTTTACTAAGTGAAACAAGCAGGTACGGTAGTGCTGCATATGGTGCTAGTAAAATTGTAATAGTGAAAGTTGGCAAGAGCCAAACAGCCTTCGTATTAATTCTCTGGAGCTTCAGGTAGAACCTAATGTAATTACTTGCTTTACTTTGTAGCATTTTAAGAGAAAAGTGTGTGCTATAAAGAGTTATATTTCCAAATAAAGCAGTCAGGTCTGGAGCAGACAAAGTGCTTGATTCTGGTCCCTCTGAATTCAATAGCAAAACTCTTAAATCAGAGCAGGATTATGTCCTAAATCTAGGGAATAACAGCAAACAGAGCTGTACTGTTTTTTAATTCACTGTCCAGGCTACCAGACTGTAACTTTTCACTATTTTTTTATCCACTGGAAGCTCCAGAAGATTTGTCTTTTCTCAGCTCCAGAGTCTGGGTCTGAATATTAGAGTCAAATGCTTTTTCTCACAGAAAGACACCTGTGCTTTGCAGACATCTCAGTGTCAGTGGGTGAGTCCAGAGATCCTATATCTCACCCGCACAAAGAGAGTGATTTCATTCAAGAAATATTTGTGTCATGCTTTTCATACAATCAT
>JAWWEU010000001.1:79354152-79380171 GCA_035583155.1 Acropternis orthonyx | reverse complement strand
ATAGAGGGTGTAGAATACACAGTCTTAGCCACACCCACACAGTGACAAACTGGTCCTGGCCACTATAACCAGGACAAGGGTTCAGAGAAGGCCATCAACCACTGCAAGTGGACTTCAGGGGAAGAGATGTGCCAGGGAAGGAGCTGTAGAGAAACATGGATCCAGGCCCTATGAGGGACCTGCACAGGGATTTGGTACCATTTTGCTGGGGGAGGATGCCAAGACCCTCACCAGAACTGCACCCTCCAACTGAACAGTGCAAGAACATCTCTATTCCCAGCTTCCAGTGCCTTCCACACTTTTTGAGGGTATTTTTATCTAAGTACCAATTTTTCTTGCAGTCTGGAATGAAATCTATCTCACATGAACATGGTCCTTCATGGGGAAACTGCATAGCAAAATCGAGTATTCACCATGAGTTGTTGCTGTCTACTGACTATTTAGCCCCAGAAGCACCTGGTCGCCATTCCAGGTTTACCAGGCTCTGGTGAAACCCTCTGGAATGTGGAGATACGTTTAGGTGCACACAGACATACCCCTGCATTTGTGTCCTAAGTTCTCAATTCCGTTTTTAAAAGGTAAATTCTATTACATCGGCAATACGTGTGGATGTCATACATCCCTCCTGTGGGATGCCCCACTGGATCACAGGGAGGATCCTCATGTGCTGCAAGCAGGGGCTGAGCCTGGGCTGTTCAGAGTGGGAACAGGGTCTGTTTGGGAGCAGTGTGGAGGCTGGGCTGACAGCACCCACAGGGATTACATGTCCCCGCACTTTCTGTGGTGCAAAGTCTTTCAGGTCTGTGCAGCTTTGGCCAGACAGGTATGGTTTGTGTTGGAGTGGTTTTTGCTGAAAAGACTGCTTTGGGGTGAGTGTTGATGGAAAATTCCACCTAAGAAGGGTTTAATGATTTCTGAAAGTAGAATTCAAGAAAGACATTGTTCTTCATGTGTGAAAAAATAGTGCTGTGTTTTGGTAGACTGGTGCTTGCCTCCCGAGGAAGTCAACCATTACAGAGGGCTGTGCTCACAAGGATATGGCCATTGGCTTTTCACTCACTGCATGAAATTCCTGCATCCTCTGCCTGAGTTGCAGGTCCCCCCCAATATACCAGCTCACTAGAAATGCTCAGTAGAAAGGCTACTGTTTGCCTACAATTCCTCGGAGGTCTCATACATATGCTACCACACAACACTTGCAGCAGAACCAGTAGGGTCCTGGGGAGGACTCGGCACTGGCCAAACCCACACAGGGAGGGAGATGCTGGCAGCTCCAGGAGGGCAGCCTGCTATCAACAGAAACTGGGATGCATCCACACCTCTGCTGTCCCTTGCAGTCTAGGGAGCAGCTGTGAGGCAGCCAGCCTGCGGTGCTCCTCATCTCCCCAGAGAGATGGCAAGTGTCACAGCAGGTCACAGAGGTGTGTGCTGTGGCTGTGCCAGTGGCCAGCACTGGCAAGCACCGTGGCTCTCTAAAATGACATTTCTCCCTTCTCCTGCCTGCTGTCCTAAGCAGGATAAAAAGAAGAGGGGACATAGAAAAGAACACCAAAAAGCCACGTAAAAGCTGCATTCCTGGTCCTATAAATTAAGATCTGCCTGTGTTAGGACTGTCTGTACCAAGTCAGCCCAGGTCCCATGCACACAAGCACCATGTGCAGGGGTGTGTGACAGTATTTTGCTGGGTGATTGCTGGTGGCTTTGTCCCCAAGACTGTGCCATGCTCAAAGTCGTGTGAGCCACGTTCTGTGGGTGAATCATTGTTGTGGTGCGAAAGGATTTATCTCTGCTCTGCCCACGCTGAGTCTAGGCAGCAATAACCACAAAAGCTAGAGTTCACTCTGACCACCACTGAAAAGGGAGGCTTTTCTTCAGGAAGGTTTTTATTCCATGGTGAGCTGGTCCCACCCACTCCCAAAAGCTGTGGGATTCTTTGAGGAGGTGGAAAAGCATGGAGGTACTGAGTGTTTAGCACCGGTGCCGCAGCCATTTACAACCACACTTTGAGCAAGTAAGAACACATTACTCTGAGAAAAAATCAGGTGCTAATGTCTCCAGCTATTCACTGTTCACCGTGACTTCTCTGAGGTTTCCTTTCCCACAATAAAGCAAAGAGCACCCTATGTGCTTGCATGCAAGCACTGGGTAGATAAATCAGCAGAGGATGCTGAAGCATTGCGGTGCTTGAAAACTGTCTGCATAGTCAGGCCCAGAGGGTGATGATCAGCAGCAAAGACTCTAGCTGGAGCACAGAATCACAGAATATGCTGAGTTGGAAGGGACCCATCAGGATCATCAAGTCCAACTCTTAGCCCTGCACAGAACCATCCCCAAGAGTCACATCACGTGTCTGAGAGTACTGTCCAAACACTTCTTGAACTCTGTCAGGCTTGGTGCTGTGGCCACTTCCCTGGGGAGCCTCTTCCAGTGCCCAGCCACCCTCTGGGTGAAGAGCTTTTTTCTAATATCCGACCTAAACCTTCTCTGACACAACTTCAAGCCATTCCCTCGGATCCTGTCACTGGTCACCACAGAGAAGAGATCAGTGCCTGCCCCTCCTCTTCCCCTCACAAGGACGTTGTAACTGCAATGAGGTCTCCCCTCAGTCTCCTCTTCTCCAGGCTGAACAGACCAAGTGCCCTCAGCTGCTCCTCATACGGCTTCTCCTCAAGGCCCTTCACCCTCTGCATTGCCCTCCTTTGGACACTCTTTAATGGCTTCATATCTTTCCTATATTGCAGTGCCCAAAACTGCCCACAATATCCAAGGTGAGGCCGCCCCAGTGCAGAGCAGAGCAGGACAATCCCCTCCCTCACCCGGCTGGCGATGCTGTGCCTGATGCCCCACAGGACACGGTTGGCCCTCCTGGCTGCCAGGGCACTGCTGACTCAGATTCGACTTGCCATCAATCAGGACCCCCAAGGTCCTCTCCATGGCACTGCTTTCCAGCATCTCATTCCCCAGTCTGTATGAACATCCAGGGTTGCCCCATTCCAGGGGCAGAATCCGGCATTTCCCCTTTTTGAAATTCACAATGTTGGTGATTGCCCAGCCCTCTGATTTGTCCAGGTCTCTCTGCAGGGCCTCCCTGTCTTTGAGGGAGTCAACAGCTCCTCCCAGTTTTGTGTCATCTGCAAACTTGCTCAGTATCCCTTCCAGTCCTGTATCCAAGTCATTTATGAAGATATTTAAGAGCACAGGGCCTAAGATGGAGCCCTGTGGAACCCCACTGGTGACATTTTGCCAGTTGGGTTGTGCCAGTAACTTGTTATGTACCCCAGGAATCAGTGCTGGGTCCAATCCTGTTCAACACCTTCATTAATGACCTGAACGATGGAGCAGAGGGCACTCCCAGCATGTTTGGTGATGACACTAAACTGGGAGGAGTGGCAAATACTAGAGGGTTGTGCTGCTTTCCAGAGGGACCCTGACAGGCTGGAGAAATGGGCTGATAGAAATCTCATCAAGTTCAACAAGGGGAAGTACAAAATCCTGCACATAGAGAAGAATAACCCAACACACCAGTACAGGCTTGGGGGCAATCAGCTGGAAAACAGCTCTGCAGAGAAAAGCGTCCTGGTGGACACCAAGCTGAATATGAGCCACTAATGTGCCCTTGTGGCAAAGAAGGCTTATGGTATCCTGGGGTGCAGTAATAAAAATACTGTCGTCAGGTTGGAGGAGATGACCTTTACTCCCTGCTCAGCACTGCTGAGGCCACACCTGGATTCCTCAGTTCAGTTTTGGGCTCCTCTATACACAGAGACACAGACAAACTGGACAGAGTCCAGCAAAGGGACACAAAGGTGAGGAAGGGACTGGAGCATGTCTTGTGAGAGGAAAGACTGAGAGAGTTGGGGCTGTTCAGCCTGGGAAAGTCTCAGGGACAGCTCATTGATGCATATTAATACCTGAAGGGAGGGTGCAAAAAGGACAGGGTCAGGCTCTGTTTAGTGGTGTTCAGTGTCATGAGGCAATAGGGACAAGCTGTAACACTGGACGGTCCCTCTGAATATCAGGAAACACTTTTTCACTTGTGAGGGTGACCCTGTACTGGCACAGGTTGCCTACAGATGTTGTAGAGTCTCCATCCTTGAAGATACCCATCAGCTGTCTCAACACAGTTCTGGATAACCAGCTCTGGGCATCCCTGCTCTAGCAGTGTGGTCAGACCAGCTGACCCCCAGACATCCCTTCCAACCTTCCACTCTGTGACCCTCTGAGGCATTAGTGCACTGAACTGAGCACTCCATGGAAACGCTCATGAAGATGCTAATTTTTCCACTTGCCATAGGATTTACCTGGCCAAAACCTGGTCATAACATGGCCTAAACCCCGAATGCAAAGAATAAATGGAAATTAAGGACAAAAAGACCCACAAGTCACAAAATATGAAGATGTCCCGCCAAGAGAAATTGTAAAGAATTATGGAGATTCAGACTGAATTAATATGCATTTTTGGCACTTTCTGTATTGTGAACACTCATTTCTGCATTTTGTGTTCATCTTCTATGCCAGTTTCTTTTGTTCGTGTTGTAGCTGCACATTACAGATGTGTGCGTGTGTGTGTATAGTGTATGTGGCCATGGCGTAAGAAAAAACCAGATAAAAATAGGCCCTCAGTTCTACAAACTTGCCTTATGATTGTGTGTTTTTAACAAGCATTTACACATTGTTTTTAACCACGGAAATCAGATACCAAGAAAACTTTCATCTTATTCCTGCAAAATCAAAATGGAGCTTCTAAGTCACAGCGCAGCGTGGGAGCAAGTGCCTTTTGTGCTCACTGGAGGAAGTAATTTAAGACTGTGAATTTCACTGGTATTTCTCCTTCAAAGGTGCCCTGACCCTCATGGCTAAGAGTTGCCCCTGTTAGCACGCCTGCCCCCTCCCTGCAGCCAGGCTCAGGGAAACCATAGGCACATGGAAACTCTGCTGGTTGCATGGCCCCCATACGAGACTTTGTGCTCACATTTTGGGTCTGAAGTCAAGGGGACATGGAATGAAGCAGCTCCCTGCTGCTGTGTTGTGTTCCACCACTCAGGATGCTGGAGTGACCTGCTCCTCTAATTGTGTTGTGACTTTGTGCTGCAACATCCTTTCCAGAGCTGTGCTACACATGCAGAACAAAGACAGACATGTCATGCAGAAGCAGATTTCAGCTGCTTTGTTATTCAGCATTTCCCACTTAGAATTAGGGCCTAACTAATTAACCTAATTAGTTAGGTTTCAAACATATCAAAACCCTAGTAATGGTTTTCTTGAGATTTTTGTCACAAATTGGTAGGAATCTTCAGGTTTTGCTTTCTCTACAATTCCCATCATCTTGAGTTAAACCCTCTCAAATGCTGTCTTCCCCACATAGCTCCTGTTATTGAATGGACAGAGGGATGTTAAGATCAGAGATTCTCACAGTTTGGACCCAACTACCAGATGACTAATGGTGACTTGAGATCCAGGGGTTGAGCTGTGGAAAATCCCTGCCTCTTGCATCGAAACTGAAAGCACCTGGATCTGAGATTTTTGTGTCTACCAAAGCTTCCTGAAAATGTTTTGCACTAGAAGAGAGAAAAGGTAACCAAGTCGACGGGGAAAGCAAAGAGGGAGAGGCGATGATACAATGGAAAGAGGAGGCGCAAACTTCCTGCTGTCTCTCCTTGAAGGGGCTGTTGCCTCATTTGTTATGCTGCCTTGCCCTCAGAAAGTCCAGCTCCAAATCATCTCTCAACTTTGGGAAACCCCACCAGATGTAAACAACTGCCTGAACACCTCAAAGGATGGCTTTGAAGCCAAAGATGGTTCTGGAGGAAGCCCAGTGATCGGTCTCCCAGCACGTGTGAGGGCACATGCCTGCCTGGCGTGGCTCTGACAGCTCTTTGTGAGCCTTCCTCACCTGCCAGAGCCATCACCACAGCTGGGCTCACAGCTGATGGCCTGAAGGACTTGACCCCAGAGGAACTGTGTCCTGGCTTTTCTGCTGGACTGGGAAGCAATACCCATGACAAGGTCTCCAGAACAGGAAAGAGGCTTCAGGGTACTTTCACAGGACTGCAGAGAGTGACATCTCATGTGAGGATGGTGTGAGAAGAGCCCCAGTGACTTGGAGGTGCACATTATCCTGAAATACTCAACATCTGGCTCTGGGAAGTAGCATGGGATGACTGCCTGTCTGGAGTCATGTCATCGTTAATAACCATGATTCAGAGAGGGTCAGAAGAAAGACCCTCCACACACAGGACTCTCCGAGGAGGTGTCCCCTGTGCCCTGGAGGAGTCCTTGGCAGCAGGGACACCCCAGGACAGCAGGTCCCTCTTCACCCTGGCATGAGTACCCAGGCTGTGGCACTCCGCTTGCTCCCTGCGGGGCTCCAGAAGACCTGTCTTTGTACAAACGTGGACAGGACATAAGAAAACCTGGACCCAGCTTTGAAGTTGAATCTCCCTACTCAAATCTCATACCACATTCCATCCAACCACTGGGTTCAGCAGAGGTCAATCTCTCTTAAATGAGATGGCTGCAAACTGGTGTGGACAGGGCTCCTCTACACTGTCTGGAGGGATCCCTTTTCAGGTCAGCTGATGTTGCAGAGGTGGGGACCAGATGAATCCCCTCTGCCCCTCTCCCCCATGTGAGAGGAGCTGTTGCCTGCGGTGCAGTGCAATGAGGTGCAGCACTGCTGGGCTTGGTGGGGCCGCTGGGGCCTTGCAAATGGGTGGAGCTGGGCTGCACTCCTGTAGCACAGCACCTGCTGCACGCAGTGCAGGAGCATGTTTTGCACAAAAGAAGAACCCACTTCCTTTCTTCTTCATTGCAAAAAGAAAAATAAAATCAAGCAGAGAGCATTGTTTTCCCTCCTTCTTATTCTTCCAAGTCCCTGGAAGCAGTTGTCACCTGGACCTTTGGGGTCCTCCATCTATTTTAAGGCTAGTGTTGCCACTTAGGTCATCTCCCTCCTCTGTGCAGAGGCTGAAACCCCTCAGATCCCCCTCTATATTCAGGCTCCCTTTTGACACAGTGATGCTCTCCCACTCCCATGGGCTCCCACAAAAAGCACCCCATTCCCAGGCACGTGGCAGGTGCTGGTGCTGTGAGTTACCAGCACGTTATCCCCTCTCTGGGATATGCAGCTCTCTTTCTAATGCCTGCGTGCGCTCAGAGCCCAAGGGACAGGAGGGATTGTACATGGGGGACGTTTGCTCGGAAAAGTCCCAGACATGAATTTGCATCGCAAACTGCCTCATCCATCATTGCCAGCTCTGGTGATGGTGACTGCCCCCAAGCACTGCGGGCACCTGGCTGGAAGCCAATGGCATTTTGCCCAGCTTCATCCCACATATGTTTCCTTGACAGTGTTAATCTGTGGAGATAAAACTCTCAGGTGAGAGAGTGTAAGGAGGGCAGATAGAAGCCCCTTCAGTGCCACAGTGACCCCTGAATTTGTGTGATCAGTGTCTATTTCAGCCACAACTATTTGTCATATAGTGTTTTAGAGAGATGAGAGGATAGTCCTGGATCCACTCACTGGTGTGGGTTTGGGATTTCTGTACAGATAACACTTCTCTACTGTACATCCATTGACTGTTTTTTTCACCATCATGATGAAACAGCTCAAAAACATTTGAGTCCCACACAAGTCTGATTAGCTTAACTGTTGACAGATGTGCATGTAGAAAATCCCCATCTTACTAAGGAATATTTTTAATAATTTACTCAGCAGTTATTCTATTACTAGCAGATCTTTCCCTCCATGTGATATCACTCCCCAAGCAACAAAAGTATCTCCATGAAGAGATGGTTGTTACCAAATTTTCACTATTACTGTCAACTTGTAGTAAATTCATGGCAATATCATACCCTGTGTAATTTCTATACAAAAGTCTCGTGGTACATGGGTACACAGATTAGTACTGGATTTGAGGTAATTGTTTTAAAACATTAGAAATAGTATGAAATGAAATAATTAGTGGAGCTTTACTGGAGGGAAATATAAGTTTAGCTTAACTGTAGTCTTAACCTTGATATTTCTTGGCTTCGGTATTTTTCAGTAGCATCCTGAATGCCCCATGATGGGAATTTCCTAGTTTATTAGGAGTTTTTGGGAGGGTAAGAAAAGGAAACAAGCAAGATCATTACCCTCACCATAAAAACCCCAACAACCTAAAACCACTAAAAAGAGCATAAAAACTCCTCTTGGGATTTGAAAACCCCAGTGTTCTCCAATAAAATAGACACCATGGGGAAGGCCGTCTCACCAGTCACAGGGTAGGCTGCACTTCTGCAAACATTTTGGGAAGTGCTGGGAAGGAAAGTGGTCTTTCCACACTGTAAGACACACACACATAGGGCCACGGGGTAAATCACAGCTGTCCACTACTCCACACCCTGTGGGGGCAGAGCCTGCCCCGAGCGCTTCAGCTGAGGCATTCACCTCCGTTCACCCTGCATTCACCACGCAATATATCACCTTAGTAACAAAAGGTTTTTCCACTAAGGGCAAATTGTGTCATTCCATTCAGGTTAGCCTCTGCCCTGAAGAGCTGTGCCTGGTGGTCTCTCCATGGGTGTGCAAAAGGGAAACCTGGGCTTGCCCACAGCCTGGGGGGTCGGGTACAGCGAGTCTTGCTCTGGCCACGGGCACAATAAGCTCCGTAGGAGATTTGCCACAATGTTATTAGAAAGGTGCTGTGGTCCGATCACGATGCCGTGGCCGTGTGTATGTGCCCCAGGGCTGAGCACTCCGTACTGCACGTGAACCAGAGCTGAGCCTGTTTTCATTTTTCAGTTAGATTTTGCATCCTTGCATAAGTTTTCAGAGTAAAACCCGAAGCCGGTTCAGATGTCGGGAGTGATTGCCGCGCAGGTACAGTCATTTACCTTCTCCAGCACAGCCACTACTGAGAACATCTCCCGCGGCAGCAACATGCCTCTCACACACCGAAAGAAAAAAACCCCACTCAGAGAGAATACACAGTTTTACTAACCCTGAGAGAGAGAGAAATAAAAAAAAAAAAGGGGAGGGGGGGGAAGAAAAAACAAAACAAAGAAAAAAAGAACAGCCCAAAAACCCCAAACCTCACAGTGCTTTTATACCGTGAGCGAATCCCGGGAGGCGCTGACACGGCCGGGGAGCCGGAGCGCAGGGCGCACGCAGGAGGCTCCGCGCCAGCCGCCCCTCAAAAGTCGGGCGTGAGGGAGGAGGAGGAGGAGGAGGAGGAGGAAGAGGAGGAGGAGGAAGAGGAGAAGTAGGAGGTGACACCGCCGCTCCCAGGTTGGAGCCCCCGATTTCTCTTTCGTGCTTGTGCGTGTGAGCATCTCAGCCCCTCGGGGGTCGCCGCCGTCGGGGGTGGGGGGCAGCGCGGTGCCCGTCCCGTCCCATCCCGTCCCACCCCATCCCATCCCGTCCCGTCCCGTCCCGCCCGGTGCGGCGGGAGCTGCGGAGCGGAGTGTGCGGTGAGCGGCATGCGGAGGGCGCGTTCGGGGTGCGGCATACCCGCGGGTTTGGGGGCACAGAACCCAGCGCGGGGAGCGGAGGGAGGGCGTGCGGGGAGCGAGCGGGAGCGCGGGGGTTTTGGGAAAGGCTGGGATTTCTGGGGAAGGCTGCGGGTTTTATCAGGGAAGGTTAGGTTTTTTCCTCGCTCTGAGTTTCTTCAGTTTTTTTCCTACTTTGGTCCCGCCCGAGCGTCGCGAAGGTGCCCCTCAGCACCTCTGCCCGCCGGTGCCCTCGGCCCCACCGGCCCCCGGCCCCTCCACTTTCTGGATGAAGTTCTCAGTGAAGCTCCCCATTCCCCTCGTGATAATTTGTAAATGACATGACTGCCACCAGATGAGTTGGGGACCTTCCTTATGTGACAGGCAATTCCCCTTCCCAGTGCTACCAGTCCTTTCTTGTATTGATTGGACCTGGGGAAAAAAAAAAAAGAAAAGAAAAAAGAAAAGAAAAGAAAGATGCTGGCGATATGTAGAAGAGAATGAGTCACAGCCCCTGTTGAGATGCTCACAGCAAAATCACAAGAGAAGCATTTTTCCAAATGACTGAGCTGTGTGCTGCTGGGGGCGGGGGGCGGTGGCAGGAGCAGGGGACAGGCCTTTTGCTTTGTGATGAGGGCCAGCTCTGAGCGTGCCACTCCTGTTATCAATAAGCTGCAAGTTTCATGTCTGTTCTTATTCCAAGGGACAGGGCAAGAGCCTGTGAGGCACCACCGAAATGGCTGTTGTGGAGGCTGTGTTCCCGCCCACCAACCTCACCTCTGGCAACCAAAGCAGCTGCAACGTGCACAACCACCACGTCTCTACCAAAGTCACCTTCTCCCTCTTCTATACCACCCTGCTGGTATTTGGTGCTTGTGGGAATGTCCTGGCCCTCTGTATCACCTTCCAGGGCAGGAAGAAGAAACTCAACTCTACCGATCTCTACCTGGTGAACCTCGCCCTCTCTGACGCCCTCTTCACCCTGGCACTGCCAGGCAGGATCGCCTACTACATCCTGGAGTCTGACTGGCCCCTTGGGGACTGGTTCTGCCGGGCCACAGCTTTCATGTTCTACATGAACACCTATGTGAGCATCTACTTCATGACCTGTGTGAGCGTGGACCGCTATGTTGCCGTGGTGCGCACCAGGCACCCTGGCAGGATTAGGAAGATGAGCCGAGCAAGGGGCATCTGTGTCCTCATCTGGTCCTTGGTGTTCCTCCAGACAGCACCGCTGCTTCTGCGGCCCATGACACGGAGGATGGGGGACAAGCTGACGTGCATGGAGTACTTCAACTTTGAGGAGATCCCCAAGCTGCCCTACCTGCTCCTGGTGGCCTGTATGCTTGGCTTCTTCCTGCCTGTTGGCATCATCTTGGTGTGCTATGTGAGGATCAACCTCAAGCTCTGCCAGACAGCCAAGGAGAACCCGCTCACAGTGAAGAATGGGCACCACCACCGGGCTTTCACTGTCATCCTGGTGGTGCTGCTGGCTGTCCTGCTCTGCTTCAGTCCCTACCACCTCAACATTGTCCAGTTCATGGTCAGGAAGATCCTCTACCAGCCGTCCTGCCGAGAGCAGCAAGCCTTCAAGATGTCCCTGCAAATCACTGTGGCATTCATGAACCTCAACTGCTGCATTGACCCCATCATCTACTTCTTTGCCTTCCGAGGTTACAAGCGGAGGCTGCTCCGCATCTTTAGGAACAGTGGCTCACTGGCCACCTCCTCCACTGCCAAGACGCCCTCTGAGAGCAACAGCAACAGCCAGCCACCTGGCTCCACCTCTGTCTAGCAGCACAACACACTCCCTTTTGGTCTGGCCTGTGACTTATAGACCATCCCTGATGGCAGGAGCCAGAGTTAGGCTGCAGGACCAGCACCTTCAACAAGCTTCCTTGGTTCCATGCCTGGAGCCACGGGGTCTCACAAAGCCAACCTGCCTGGCTCTGCATGGGTCTGTGCTCAGCACTGCTTGCACCTGCCATCCTGGAGTACAGAGAGGCACATTTTCATCCCAACCTCAGAGGAAGCAACTAATGCAGCTGCTCTGGCTGGCAAACCCAGCTGGAGGTTTCCCAGCACTGTACTGCACTCCCACCCCATGCCTGTCCTGCACTGCCTGTGGGTTTGCAGACTGCTGGTAACTACCATGGCTGTCCCTCTGCCTCCTTCCCCTGCATTGCCCCTGGAGTGCTGGAGCATCCCTGCAAGCCTCAGGGCAGTCTACATGGAGCAGTCAGACTCAGGGCATTTCAGGAAAAGGCTGGGATGTCATTTCTGTGCAGAAAATGGCCTATAGCTCCTTCTCCACAAACAGCAGCTCCACTCTCTCTCCGCCCAGCATCCTGTTCCTGCACCCAGGCTCTGCCTGTGGGAGCTGCTGGGAAAGCCCTTCCTCAAGGGAGAGGGGTGAGGATGTGAATCTGTAGAGCTCCCGAGGGTGCTGCTGTCTGTGCCCTCTCACTCAGGTGGCTGCTTCTTCCCCAGGGAGCCCTTCCTCACACCTGATGGCACTGCAGTCACCCCAGGACTCACTGCTAGGCAGGGGATAGCGGGGATAGCCTGGCTCCCAGCTTGACCCTACAGCTGCAAACCTGCCCTGGATGTACTCACATCACTCCTTAATTTGATGGGAGTGGAGGAACAGAAAAGAGCATGAGGACAGGGTGGCCTTATGTGACCTTGACCAACATTTGCTTGAAGCTGGTGCCCTGGTGAGTCCAAGACCTTTGCTAAGGGCAGGTTAAGGGTGACTATTGCCAGAGTGAGAGGAGGAGCCCTGAGACACTGGGTTCTTGTTGAGGCTTGTGCTTGTGAAACAAGGAGAAAGCTGGCAGGATTCTCCTCGGCTCTTTTCTGAAGTCACTGGACTATGATTAAAAAAACCCCACATATAGGATTTCACTGTTTCTGGGAAGTCTGCCCTTTTGTTTGAGATTGGAAAGGACAGAGACATGCACAGAGATGTGAAGAGGGAAAAAAAAGCTGCTTTCTTTTGCTGAAAAGTATACCTGAAGAAGTTTCAGGAATGTATGCTTTTGATTAATACAAATCATTGTTTAAGGTAATATTATGCCTAGGAATTTAATAATAGTCACAGGCAGCCCTTTGTTGTTCTAAACATGCATGAATGAGATTTTGGATGATGATGGTTTTACTTATAGTATAAGTAACTGTACCATCCTGAAGGCTGACTAAGAGGGATGCCTAAAATTACTCAGCTGAAACAGAACTCCAGTAGGTCCTTTCCAGAGACTATTTGAGCCCTCCTCAAAGCAAGTCTAACCTCAGTTCTGCAGAGAGCCTTTATTCCAAAAAGCATATTAAAATGAACAAGGAAGAGCTAGGATGTAATAATATAAGGATATCAGTGGTCTGATATAAACATAGCCCCATTTGGTCCTTATTTGGCTCTGTTTTTATCAAAAGTACTTTATTAACAAAGGTATCTCCACCTTTCATCATTTTAGCACCAGTAGGAGCCTTTGGAGTAGGAAATAGGTGAGTAGTTGGGTGCAGTGTTTCAAAATGCAGGAGGGACCTGGCCTCCCTCCTCTGGATGGATGCCAGCGTGAGATCCTTTGCTTTTGAAAATATCCACTCAGGGACAGCAGGCAATTACCTGGAGCTGAGGGAACGTCCATGGGGTGGAGAGGGAAGGGATTTGGGCAGAATGGGTCAGGAGGAGTCTGGGCAAAGGACTCTAAGGAGCCCTGTATCTCCCAGACTACCTTACCCACCTGAGGGTGCTCCCTGGCTGCTTGAAAATGGAGCATTTCACTAAAATTGAAGAGAAATCATACAGAGCATTTTGTCTAGAGGCACAATAACACTTTTTCTACACTTCATCATTCCCCTGCTCAATCCAAGCTCCTTGCATGATACTCCCCATACCCTACTGGCCCACGAGCTGCTGCCTGCTGCCATGCTTTGACCTGCCAGCAGACCCTTGGAATCACAAAAGCACAGAATCCCAGAGTCATTTGTGTTGGGAAAGACCTCTGAGACCATCAAGTCCAACCATTAATGCAGCACTGCTAAGGTCACCACCAAACCACGTCCCTAAGTGCAATAGCTACAAGTCTTTTAAAGTGACTGTGCACTGACTGTGTTTGGCTGCTTGCTCCTGCCTCGCCTCTGCCTCCCCCGGGATGCAAACCCCCCGAAGCTCCCCGGCTGCTGCCCAGGGCAAGGGTACCTGTGTTGGAGAGAGGGCGCAGTGCCCACCCCGGCGATGCCACAGGGGCGGGCGGGACAGCACCCGTTCCTGCCGAAAGAGGGAGTCGAAACCTTTGTTCAGTGTTAAAAACACGCACACGAATCTAAGAAAATAGTAACAGCTGCAGCCAGTGCTGCCCCCACGCACGAGTGCGGCGCCTTTCACAAGCGGTGTGGCTGTGGAGTGTATTGGAAGCACGGGACAGCACACTGGGATCCGCAGGCATTCCATGGAGAGACTTAACTACTGCACAGTAGGCAGGTATTTCTTGCTTTTCTGCAGCCTATTGCTGCCAAAATGTCTTCTAAGAAGAGAAAATTGCACTTTCATCTAAGGCAGAGGATACACTTTGTAGACACACAACACATACAGGTAATATATGTGCAGGTATAGGATATAGTACATACTGGCTGCGTCAAAAGAGTATCCTGGACTGCAACAAGAGCAGCATGGCTAGCAAGCCAATGGAGGTGATTTTGTCCCCCTATTCCACTTTGGTGAGATCCCACCTGGAGTGCTGCATCCCGCTCCGGGGTCCCCAGCACAGCAAAGACATGGACCTGTTGGAGCAAGTCCAGAAGAGGGCCACGAAGATGACACAAGGTCTGAAGCACCTCTCCTATGAAGACAGGATGAGAGAGTTGGGGTTGTTCAGCCTAAAGAGGAATCCAGGGAGACCTTAGAGCAGCCTGCCAGTACCTGAATGGTACCGGAAAACTAGGTACCTAAAGCCTACAAGAAGGCCAGAGAAGGACTTTTGACAAGAGCATGTAGTGACAGGACAAGGGAGAATGACTTCAAACTGAAAATGGGCAGGTTTAGTTAAGATATTAAGATGAAATTCTTTACTGTGAGGGGGGTGAGACACTGGAACAGGTGGCCCAGAGAAGTTGTAGATGCCCCATCCCTGGAAGTGTTCAAGAGCTGGCTGGATGCAGCTTTGAGCAACCCGATCTATTGGACTCTGTCCCTGACTGTGGCAGGAGGGTTGGACAGAGCTCGAACGGCATTGCTTTTTCCCTTAGTGATGGTTCCCAATTTATGCTTTCAGCTAAAAGCAAACATTTCCAGGAGGGCACTGGGGAAGGACAGCTCCAGGTTGCAGTCACACATTATTTGTTAGTAAACATCCTGTGCTGTGCAACACACCTCTTCAGTCTGTGCTGTAAATTGTCCTCAACTGAAGCTATTGCATTCATACATAGTCATCTTTGTAAGCCAGTAAAATATTGTACTGTAAAAACATACGTATCTACTAAAAATAAAAGCTTCTTGTGGCAAAGAAACAAGTTTGGGTGTCATTGATCTGGCCAGGTGATGTGGGCAACTGTCTTCTCAGAGGCGCACATGTGCCTCTGCCCTCCACAGGCAAACGCTCAGAAGCAGTGAGGGCAAGCACAAGCTCTCAATCCATGTCCTTTATGCAGGACACTTGTTTCCACAGGAAGGTGGTGTGCTCTCATGGCAAGGGGATTTATAAATCATCTTTGGTGGGAAAAGCAGCGGGACCTGTGAGGAGCTGTGTCCTTTCTGGAGGAGGCCACTCCACAGCTGGGATGGGATGCCAGGAGAAGTCAGGTTGACAGGATTAACTATGCTTTGAAAACCAGAAACATCTGCATTGTCACACACCAAAGTGGCTCCAGGGTTTGCTTCGCTGCCCAGTTGCTGGGATTACACTGTTGTCTCTCCTGCTATATGCACCACCTCCTGCAAAATGGACTAAGTGAAATTGAAGGATTCCCATGCCAGACACTCCTGAAAAAAAGAGTGGATTTTCAGTACACAATTAGCCACAATATTGTGGATTTTCATTTTTTTTCCACATGGAATCCTGTGAATTCTTTCAAAACTGAATTAAGTGCAACATGACATTCCATTCCCCTTCTCCCAGCAGGTCTTTTCTGTCCTCCGAGTTTTATTTTCTACTTTGCTCCTTTTCTGTAAACTCTCTGTTTTGCTCAGCTCCACATCCCTCATCTCCCTCGAGTCCTCTCTTTTGCTAATATTAGATGACATGTATAATCCCTACCTATCTCTGGTCAAAAGGTCAGATCCTGTTTTCAGTTCAGCCATGATCCCGGAATTTTTCACCCATTTTTGAAGTATGTATATTCCTGCTTTCTCCACTGCAACCACTCAGGTTTAGAAACAGTCTCCTACAGACATGTGTCAGTCCAACTAGCTTCTCCTTTCTTTTAAAACTCTCCTTTGGAAAACAAACCACAACACTTGGACTACCAATTTGTTGAGATTCTCACCAGTCACACCCATTTGTCTCGTCATACTATTTGTCTGTTCCCATCACTGGTGTCTGGTCTCATATTTGGACTGAACACTATGGGTAGCACATACCCTCTTTGAGTTTCGAGTGGACTTTCTGTGGCCAAAGCATCCCTTTATATGTGGAAACAGCAGGAATGTAATCCTACTAAATATTAAACCAAACCCAGTAATTTTAAAGTAAACACACACACATATTTTATATATATAAATATGCATGCATGCATATATATATATGAACACATACGGTGTTTGTGTGTTCATGTGGCTCTCCTAGTAAAATAGTGCTTATACTCATTTATATAAAATACTGATTACTGTGGCTACCCAGTTAAAGAAAGCTAATCTCATTTGGGTTTTTCTCATGGAAGAACACACAAGAAATTAACTGCACTCATATATCAAATCCCTCTTATTAGTTCAAATGAACACTGTGCATTTATTTATCCTCAAAGAGATGCAGTTCCCCCCACAACATGGGAGTTGTAGCTCCAAGTGTTTTCAAAGCTGGATGCCTTTGCAACTGCACATATACTCCAAATACACAGTCTGAGAGACGGGAGTCTTTGAATACAGACTTTTAATTTTCTTCAAAAAACTCTTAACTCTTAGTTTAATTCATCAAACCAGTACATAAATATTTCTCACTCACTCTCTGTGTATATATATATATATATATATATGCATACACACATATAGATGCATACATATAATCATATATATATATATATACACACACATACACACATACAAACAGAGAGCCAGAAACACTGCTCTTTGCCCAGTACATTGCAATATGTTTTTCTGGCTTGTTCTTCTGTTTCAGACAAAAAAAATGAGACCTTTTCTCCATCACATGTTGAAGAAGGCACTGATAAGTGTAGACAGCACAGGCTGGTGCATGAACCAGCTGCGACAGTCCCTGTGCTCACTATGTTACAACCTTTAACACTTGTTTTGAAGGAGGAAAATGGTTTTGGTAGGTATGGAGCCAAATCAATCTGCATCTTAGCAAGGTGAGGCTTGAGAACCTGAACCTGGTGGCTGTATTTCATAGAATCACATAACTGTCTAGGAAAGTCCCCCATAAATTACTCAAGTGCTGTCTCAAAAGACAACATTCCCAGTCTAGTTGAAGAATTTTAACAGCAGCAACTACTTTTATTTCAAAATACCAAATATTGCCTTTACTAAAACCAGTGTGAATTTCCCAGGGACTTAAAATCCTCTCCATAGAAAGGTATTGTGTCTTCTCTCACTGCCAAAAAATACTGCTTGTGTCACACACAAAATAGAAACTGTACAATGAGATATTCAGGAACTGTATCAGACAACACTGTGTAGGCTGTGAAGAACATGCTCCTTGCATTTCCAGAAACAGTTCATGAAAGTTTCACCATCAACTGGAAACAAACTTTTTTCCCAGCTCTAGTGTGTGAATCTTTCTTCTGTGGTTCTTGCATGAAAAAGGAACTGTGTTCAACAGCATTTGAGACCCCTTCTTTTACCACTTCTTTTTTTTTTTTTTTTTTTTTTTTTAATTGGAACTCACAACCCTGGAGGCAATTTGAGTACAAACTTTTCTCACAGAGGTCAAGGGAGTCTTCAACTGACATCACCAAGACCTGAATTTTACCCTTTATGTCTGACCATGTTTTGCAAAATGCCCAGCAAAATAGAATTTTCCACGCAACTCTGACATTTGGATACCCTCTGTACAAGAAACAGTAAGAAAGTATTTAGACTTGGAGAATATCCACTTATATACCCCAGGTGCCACTCAACATGTTTTACAATTCCAAGGAATAAATGCTCTTCCTGCTTGTCTCTGGAACAGGGCAATGTCTGAAAAGGTACAGGTCGTATTTAATTTATCCTTGGCCAGGTGGACTTTATTTCCTACAGACAAAATTTGATTTCTGAAGTAATTCACTAATCTTTATTGCTACTTTTGGACAAAATACTTACGAAGGATGAATGTGTATGTTTCAAAATTAAAAACCTATACTTGTTTCAAAACATGTAACTAGTCTGCATATGCAAATTATCATAGTGATTACTTTTGTTACACGTGTCCTTTCTTTTCTAAGACAGAAAGTTTCTGGAGTTTGCTAGGTACAGAAATGTCCTTGGCCTACACACACACAGAGCCTCAGCTTCACACAGACAAAACCTTCCATTTAAAAAGCTGACTCTGTCTAAATAATATGATCATAGCAATAAGGCAAACCCTGAAGGACATCGATCAAAGCCCAAGAAAACACATAGTCCTTCCAAAAAAACCCTTATTTCATGCACTGGAAAATAATAAAAAAATACATACAGGACACGAACTTTATTAAAATCATGTCACATGGTGAAAGCTGCACAAATTTGATGCAATTTCTAGATAAGGACTTGCGTGCCTTAAGGACATTTTTTAGTTTTATCAGGTAATTAAAAAAGGAAAAGAAATACACCTCTCTCTCCCTAAATCTTGTCCCTGTATGTTTTCCAGGCCAAGGGAGACTGTGAAGATCTGTACTTTGGTACACACATGTTCATTTGGATTTCCAAACATCCTTCTCTTTCCTGTATTCTTTCACCTTCTCCCCTTTGCACCTGCTATTCCCTTTTCTACCTTTTTATGACCTATATCTTATTCTAAATGTATGTATGTATTAAATATGCCTGTGTGTATATAAATGGACACATACACACGCTATATAAACACAAGTACATACAGAAATGTACATTAAATGCTTAAAATACATATGTATATTGGTTTAACAGAGTTGCAGTTTGGAATCTTGTGTTCCTTCAGCTTGGTTTTATAGAGGTGTTCCCTCCTCTCCGCCCCACCTCCTGCAACTCCTAAGGTGCTAATACTGAACACTTCCTTGAGTCAAGCAAGCTGATTTATCCATCTAAACTTCAAACCCAGCACTGTATGAGCCTGGCATTGCTGTCCTGTTACCTTCTGTGCCAGCCCCAATCACCCCTAGGATTAACCCCTCTGGTCAACACGAAGTTTCTCCCGACAGTGAGGATTCAGCATCATCTCTGACATTACAAAACTAGAACTGTATATAGAAAAGTTAGCTTTTTATAATTTTCTTTTAAGACCATATGTAGCCAGATGAAAAAAAAAAAAGGAAAGCAGCATGGGGGACATAGCATACATCCATTGTTACAGAATTCCTCTTTGAATTAGCCATGGAAGTCATTCAAGTAATTCCAGTTCTGATCTTATTGCATCATTCGATTCACCTTTATTGCTTCCAGTGAGTATCTTCATGACCCGTATCTGAACAGCAATTCACTCAGTTTGTACAAACTTAATTTTACAGTGGTCACTTACCATACCTTGCCAAACACACATGAATTTTCTCTCATCCTATCTGTGTATTATGTTCTGAATGACAACTTTTATTTAAAAAGAAATTTGAGAAATGAAATATTACAGGCATTAATAAAACTTTGCAAAGAATGACATAATAGTCCCATAACCCTTCATTGAGTTGAAAATGATCTTCAAACCTCTTATTACTGTAATAAAAAAATCAAGTACTGTAAAATAACATGTATGCTAGAGAAATTAGACGTGTAAATGAAGAAAATATGATTTTTCTTGACAGGTAAATCTAGTTATTGTATTTGTTGGAACTTCTTTCCTAGTCATTAAGTCTGATAACACATCTAACAAGAATTTACAAGAAAAACCCACCTATTTTATTTTAAAAATAAATTTAGGTGATATCCAGTAACAAGTAGAAACTAAAGTTACTTTGAAAAGGATAACCAGACTAGAAACCACCAGGTGATCTGAAGGCTTGGGAACAGCTCACATCATTTCTTAACATCACTTTGAGTCACCAGTCACACGGAGCCAGTTTCTCTCTCCTGACGCGCTTGTGAGGCCGACCTTGGTGAGTCTGCCCAGCAGGTGGCTTTGATCCTCTTCCAGGCATGTATAAACCCATCAAGTGAAGTTCCTTCACACAGAAAACCATCAGTGCTGCAGTAGAAAATTAGTGGCTACATTTAAGTCATTATTTGAAGCCCTCAGAGCTTCTAGAGCATCACCTCTGGAAAATCCCATTTCCATAAGTCGTGCAACCTGGAAAAGAAACCAAGTAACACTGCTTTAAAACCAGAATTTCATTCACACCATGTGCACACTAGTCACATTAAAATTGTGTCAGAAACCCCTTTTCCACTAATCAAAGGTATGTGGGACACCACACTTCAAAACATTGTCACAGAGATGACCACTTCATGCCACTTCATTAAAAACCGATTGCAGAAAATGCCACACATTATTTTCGTAGCTCAATCGGTTTTGAAAAAGAGGAAAATCCAAAGTGTGGTACCACACATGAAAACTACAGTCTTATCTGCCTGCTGCTCTCAACAAACCAACACTGGCCAAAAGACAGAATTTTACAGCAGATGTGAAAACCTATCCAGATACCCTCAGCTCTGCTTTCCTTGAAAAGACATACTTCTCCAGAGGGCATTAAAAAAACCTCAGAACTTCATTCTACATGTTTTGGGGTTTTTTTAATAAGTCAAGTTAGCTCTGAAATAGAGGAATTCCAGTACTTAAATGGGTTTAGTAAAATTCTTGGAAGGCTTCTACATATACCCGAAAAAGTACTTTTTAGCAAAAGGCTTTCACAAAACAAAAGTCAATGACATCTGATGGAGGAATTATACAGAAAAGTACACATTGAGATATTTGACCATCACTGTTTATAATATCATGTACTTGACACCTAACCTTTGTGCTTTGTGGTAACAAGTATTCAAATTACCACACGTGAAAAGAAATGTATGCATGGCCAAATTTAATTTATGATTACAATTCAATCCAAAGTACATTTAAAATCTACAGTTCTCACTTTGGTATGACTGAAAGTCACAAGGTAACTAATTCCCTTTTATAATTAATCTTCCAGGAAGTGGAAAAACAAGGTGTGGGGGGACAGGGAGTTACATGCAAAATTAGCTGTGGCCACCAGCTAAAAAAGCATAAAGTGTTCCTCATCCTGCTTCAAATGTCCTTGTGACCAGACATCACAGCTCCTGAACCTGGATGTCCTGGGCTACAGGAGCTGTCTGAGAGCTACTGCTGTTCCTCCCCTGCCTGTAGGAGCCTGCAGCAGCAGCAGCAGCAGAGTGGAGCTGCGCAGGAATGCAGCAGAGGCTGCTTACATCTCAGGAGGAATCTTCCCAGGATGCAAGAGTAATGTGCAGCACTAGTACTGAAAGAACTTTTAACGCTTTTTAAAAGAAAAGTGCCATCAAAAGCGGCTTTTCTTTCCCTTAAGACACCTCTAGAACTTTCAGTACTTTTAGTCATCTCTGCTTTGGTGGCTTACTGATAAATATACAACTGCCAAGTATGCCTGGAGGTACAGGTCCTCCTTTTCTTAATATAAATACACCATCACAGAATGTTTGAGAACCGTTACCTTGGTTATCAGAACCTCAGCCTTAAAACCCAGTGTCAGTTTCTCACCTTCTTGTACCAAGGGAAATGAATTGTTACTTTCAACACTTCTGCAACAATAGTTTAATTTCAAACTCAATTTTGTAATGTGCCACTTTCTAAAGTTTCCTCTGTCTGATTTTTCATCTAAGATTGTGTTTTTTATGCGAAAAAGGGCAGGCAGTGGAATAAAAGCTAACCACAGAAACACATTTCAGAAGAAAGGTTTTTACTGCAGTTGCCATGAATTCTAACCTTAGTAAGTGCTGGACAGAATTGCAATGTTCCTGTTTACAGAAATATCCACTGAGCATCATGGGGAATAGTAATAAAAAAAATACCTTTTCATCTGAGTATATTTTAACCACAGGAACTGAATCCAGCTCCAGGAAACAAGATGTATAACTAGTAATGGTAACTCAAGGTGCTAAAAACCCACAAGAAATGCAGAGATTTTTGTATGAAAAGCATTGCAAATGCTCACAGACTTCAATCTGCAAAACAGATGAAACCCTTGCATTTCTGCCATTGTAGGACAACTTATGTAGTTATTAGTACAGTCCTGAGAAATTAAAGGTGCTTCAATGACTTTATCTTTGCAAGGTAACCAGACAGCACTGCAAAATGACAGCAATCAGGTGGCCACTGCAACCTCAATGTATCAGAAAGTAAAAGCATATATTGCTTTCATGAATCTGGGCCTAAAGGCTTTGGGTAAGAATCCAGCATAAGCCACACTAGTAACTAATTTTTTAGTTCCAGCCCAAAAATAAAAGGTTCCCTAAGCAGAATTTGTCCATAAAACAAATAAATAAACCAACCCAGAAGGGAAATCTTTAGGTTCATCCCATACTGGCACTGAGTAGGCTTTCAGGCTAGGCAAAAACTAAGTTTCTGGGTTTTGACCCAGAAAGCGCTTTTTGGTGTGGAGATTTTATTTTTATTTCTTTTTTTGTTTGTTGTTTGGGTTTTGGGGTTCTTTGGGTTTATTTGGGGTTTTTTTTGTTGTTGTTGTTCTTTTTGGATGTAGCCCAGCAGGTTGGCAGTCAAAACCACCAGTGCAGTTAAAGTTTTGAACACTGTGAACATAATTTAACATTGAATCAAAACAAGAGCTCAGATCATAGCAAAAATTTCTGCTTGGGACAAGCTCATTTTAAACTAACTAAAAAAGATGGTGTGGTGCTAGCAAGTGTTGATTTACTGCCTTAAAAAAAAAAGGAAAAAAGTCACCCTTGAAACCTACCCTTGTTCAATGGTAGCAAAGACCTTAGACTATAAAATGGCCAATGCAGCTAATCACAGGTAGGCTACAAACTGGAGAACTTGATTGCAATAAACTCTGAATACATGTACAAGATTAATCTTATATTCTTAAATTTCTGAGCAAATAATTCCCTGTTTTGAGAAGAGAACTATCAACAAAAGTCTAGAGTTCTAAACCTATATAGTCTGGCATAATGTTCTTATTTCAAAAAAACTAAATTACTGAACTGGAAACTTAAGCTGGACACTTCAGTGAAGAAGATATGCACAAGACAAATAATGAAATCTATGTGTCATAGATTTCTTTGAAACATTTATTTTATCAGATTTGAATAGTTTCCACGAGTGAAACCATCACATCTTTAAATACAAATACGAGCAGATACACATAAAAGCAGAAACTCCCAAGTTGCTCTGTAACTCTAGTTTGGATGGTAATGATAATTTGCTGTCTCTATTGCAAGCATTACTTAATATTCTAATTTGTGCTGCTATAGAGAACATTTAAGGAACTGTGTGAACAGATGATAAAAAATCAATAGATTTAATTTCTAACCATTTTTAACACCATTTTAAAATAGAAAAGTGTTTACCTGCTCTTCAGAAACCTCAGTAGGTGGAGGTATGCCGTGTTCAGATGGGTGATGATCTTGATAATTTGCGTTATGTCTGTGACGTAAAGGAGGAAACAGTCTGTTCCAGTTAATCATCCCACCCTGAAAGCAGACACTGCTGTCAGTCTTTGCAGAAAGAACTACAAATTTTTTGAACCAAAAGATCATCCACACCACACAATACAAAAGGCAAATGTTTAAGCAAAGTACTTTATTTTAAACACCAAAAACTGCTGCAGTTTCTTAGGAAGAAAAAATTGGACTTGTTACTGCTTTGCTAGTTACTTGGAGTGATCACTGCAAACTACAGAAAAGTGCTAACACAAGGAGGAAAGGGTGTTTCACATCCATTGGGACAGATCTCATTTAGTACAGTGCTAGACTTCCGGGGCTCAAAGATCTCTGTTTTTACTGATAGGGATTTGCCTGGCAAGAGGTGCAACAGCAGGTCCTGCAAGTGCTTTGCAAGCCTGCTGCTGGAGGTACCCAGGGGAAAAGAGTGCAAGAAATAAGTGAGGGGGAAAAGCAAAAGGGGATTCTCAGTGCCTCAGAAAAACCACATCAGGAAACTCAGAACAAACCCAGCCTTCAGGATAGCTGTGATTTTCATGCAAGTGACTGCTTCTGTGACACCGATGCAAGTTACAGACTCACACAATGCCTCACCTAACTTCCACGTATTAAATATCATTGCAAAATCTGGCCATACTCCAGTGCCAAACCATCTTGTAACTACAAATACACAGCAGTAACGTGGGTATGGTGTAAATGACAGAACTGAAACTTTCTCTTAACAACCAAGCTTCAAGTCCTGTAATAATAAGACATTTAGAATATAAAGTACAAATACTAAAGTAAAAGCTTTATAATTATTCAGACATAATGAATTCTTGTTTCACTAGCTTAAAGAAACATTTTTATAAGGGATTTTGTATCACATCAAAACCACAGGTCCTGCAAACAGGTCAGATCAAACCCCAAATATCTCTTTTCTATAGTTTGTTAAAACACCTTTTGCAGTTTGCATTGTCCTTTTCCTCCTCCCCTGCTCCCCCTGTTACTATGGAGAAGATTCCCCTCCCTTTCTGTATATATAGGACATGGACTTCCTTCCTCTAGTTGCTCTATTTTAGTTCTATAACGTCGTTTCTCAGAAGACCTTCCTCTTACGAGAGATTTTTCTTTTCTTCTCTCACTGAGTGCTCTTCCTGCCTTTATGTCCCCCTAGAGCATTAAATACTCTCTGCTCCATCAGACCAGCGACAGCTAAACTTGATCCTAGATCACAAAAAAAATTAAATTATTTAGTTTTCCTGCCCTTTCCTTTGTTTCCTTCATTTCTCTCCAGAGGATACCCAACCAGCCCAGACACCACAGGGGGCAGTAAAATTGCACACTTAAAAAAAGCATTTGGGGAGTCATGAGATTTGAAACACCAGCTTGTGTTCTAGTCCTTTACGTACTAGAGTGCATTTTTCTCTGTGAAGATGTGCAATAGCTAGGAGTCATCACCCATTTTCAAGACATAGTTTCCACTGCTAGTGATTCTGAATTTAAAAATTATTATGTATCTACATTTCTATTTTCCATACTATACAAAACATTTGCTTAACACTCATGAGGTTTTAACCAAAGAATTCTGTATAAGCCTGGCCTTAGCCACACACCATAGCATAGGAAAAAGGAGAATTGGTTTGCAGTTTAAGCCCAAAGAGGGATCTCAGATGTTCTACTGACAGCACTGCACAACCCTGTGGTCTTGGGAAATCATGTCCTGTACTTCCCCATCTATAATTTCCCCTAACTCAGAATTACGTTGAGTTTTAGTTTATGGACTTTGAACTTCTGAAAGTCTACTAAGCTCTATAGTTCAGGAAAAACATTGCAATAATGCTGTTTTGCCTGTTTTTATTATTTAGAGAAGACCTGAGAAGGAAAAGCAATACTACCACAAGTCATTCACCATAAATTGGTGAACTGAAAAATTCAGGACTATGACACATTGCTCCAAAGCATCCTAAGTCATATGGAATAATGTGTATCAAATATAAAATTTACAATAAATGTATTAATTTACCAGTATTCTAGTATATCTGAAGACTGAAATAAATGTACCTTTCCAGCTGTGCCCTCTGCTTCAATACCAAGCTGCCTATTAGTTTGGTTTTGCATCCTCCCTGTCCTGTGCACTGTCACCTAATACTACAACGAGACTAGTTTACTTTCTTACCTCAAACATAGAATATATTTTAACGTACACAGATTTCAGTCCTTTCAATAAAAACTGCAGATTCCTTACAAATACAGCTATTTAGTTTTGAAGGTTTACAGCAGATACTTCAACAAAATACAGATGTTGACTGATGCATTTAGAAGAGTTCCATGTGACGACTGCTAACCTCTTCCCAGAAAAAAGACGATTAGACAAATTAGATCAAAAGAGTTGTGAGAAGATCTTTTTCAGTTGCCCTCAGAATATTCCAATTACCTTTGAAAACTGTGACAAACTCTATCAGTTCTTAACTATACTAATGAGGGAAGAGCATCCAACATTTAATGGTGTGTGGACATAGATGTTTAGGATTCATCCCAACCCAGTAGTCCACTTCTCATCTGTGTTGTTATGGATTTAAAATCTTGGAATTTTTCTTTCATCTACCAACCCTGCACCTCAGAGGGATCACCTCCTCTCT
>JAWWEU010000001.1:79269824-79348537 GCA_035583155.1 Acropternis orthonyx | reverse complement strand
TAAACGGGCTGTTCCCTCTGTAACCTTGTACTTGTTGTGAACTTTTTATTAAATTGTAGTTCTGACTTGCAGTCTTTCTGTGAGTTGGGTTCTTTTTTTCTCCTGCTGGTTTACCTTAAACCAGCACACCTCCCCACCCTCCAGGGTGGCAGTGGGAAGGTGAGCGAGAGGCTGTGGGTACTTAGTTGCCAGCTGGGTTTAAACCACAACAGTAGCACAAATGGTGAACCCAGCCTGCAGTTGTTAAGTGCTAATATCAGAGTTCAAATCAGAAAACCTGAGTACTAAGGTGGACCACTTACTATCTAAACCACAGATTTCTTGTTTAGCACATGATACAGAAAAGAAGAGGAAGAAGAAATAGCCCATCAAGCCTTGTGATTATGACAGCTGGCTGTGAATGAGACATTCAGTTTATTCTAGTAGTACTCCTAGTGTCTGTCAGCATGTGGAATTGCCAACTTCCACGAAAAAGACAGAAACCTGAAGTTTCTGTGGTAGTTTGTAGAGGAAATAGTCATAGAGCGTTCATTACCTGGGTCAGCACCCTGGAAATTCAACAGCTAGAATCCATGAAAAAAAGTTATTCAGAAAAGTAAAACAGAAACGTCTAAATAGCAGTGGGTTATCAGTTGCTGCAAATACATTACTGAAATGTCGTATATGCAGCTTTTACATCCAACAACCTCTTGAAATATATCCAAGTTTATTCTCAACACAAATAAAATGTTATTAAACAATTACAGAGAATAATCAAGACTTGAAAAAGCCAGAAGAATGCAAAAAACAAAGGATGAGTTAAAGACACAGGTCTGAAGGAAAAGATACTATTTTCTCTACAAAAATGGAAGCTGTCTGTTATTTCAAAACAGGCTTGAGGTATGTCCATACATGTACATCAGCATGCAGAGGAAGGGAAGAATGATGGAATACTGAGCCTAAATTTAGCCACAATGATTATTGCTGCAGCATATGCTTCATTCATGGGCTGAAATGAACACATAAATCACTCATTGGTCAACTTAGTTTTTTAAACATATGATGTCAAATCTTGTACACACACATCTCAGGAGTATGAGCACAAAGAACTTTTTTTGTCCTACTGGCACCCTGCATATCATTGTCTTTGGAATTTATGGAACGGTTGCTAAGGCCAACTTCAATTATGTCACAAAATCCCAAAGAAACCTTAGGTAACACAGACTGGCTGGAATGGAAACCTAATCAGAGAAAAAGACTTTGTGTGACACTTGGCTGGAAGTCTCACCCATTTATCCAAGCAAAGCAGTCAGGTAGTCTCTTTCCTGACAATGATACACACATTTGTGGAACAAAATGAACAAGCTGCGTCCATCCGGAGTCCTGCCTGTGAGAGCAAGGGTTTTTATGGACCTAGCAGTGTATAAAGGTTGCAGAAGGTCTTCATATTTCAAAATACCTGTTTGAAGGACTTGTTGGTACTCAAACTTGTGAAATTATTCAAGACTTCACTGAAGTGCCAAGCTCTCAGTGCCAGCAGGAGAGCTAAGGAATATACTTAGGTCTGGTTCTTATACTTCTTTGAGAAAGACTTTGGACTGTCTGGGGGTATATTCACTGAGGGACTTTTTTCTACCATCATGAATGAGGATAACATTCCTGGAAAGAACTGTTGTGCCAGGAAAATGTTTGCTCCATTAATCCATTTTTCCCCCAAGGTCAGGAGTTTATTGCTTAGATATAACCAGAAGGTAAATTGACAATCTAGCCTCTCAGTCCTTAGCTGACAAAATATGAAACTTCCAAATTTCTCAGGATATGAGGCTCCCCATAACAATAAAGACACTCAGTGTGCCTACACACAGAGCATCTCTCCAATGTCCCAGGAGAAAGATATGTAATGAATGAACAATTAGAGGAAGTCCCTTTGTTATAGAAGAAGTCTGGTCTTTGCAAGCAGTAGAATCTCATATAGAGATGCCATGTGATATGAATCAAAGGAGAGTCTGGCCTCCCTGAAAATGAATGGCAGCTGGAAGAGAAAAACGATAAGGCAGGAGTGAAAAGACAACATCAGCATAAAGTGCTGGAGAGGATAGAAAAAGAGGTAGTAAAACAAAGACTTTCATGTGTGGCTGTAGCCTTATCATACAATCTGAAGCAACCTGGTGAAGCTCTTCTCTGATCCAAGACACTTAAGAGAAACCAAGAAATAGGCAATACAGTACCTTTAACCTGCTCAGCAGGAATAAATGCTCTGTGGATACAAAAACCATTTTTTCAAGATGAAGGGACTGAGGTTCATACACTAGCCCTTCCAAATGGGCACAAGGATGACTGCTCAAAGAAGTTGTATTTAGTGCCAACAGAAGGCACGACCATCTTTCTGCAGTTTTCCACCACCTTCCACATATATGCCTTTAGTGACAACAGTGTTGTCAATAACACCTAGGCACAGAATCCTCCCTTATCTATTTGCAATTTGGTTATCTGCTAGCCTCCCTCCAAAATTCTCAATGGGAAGTGAAAGTCAAGTTGACTCCCTGCTGCCCACATCGGTGCACAGATGCAGCAGTTGCTTCCCTTTTCCCACCATAATTTTTACTTGGGTTACAGAAAGATAAGCTTTCAAAAAATGCTGGGAAATGAAAGAGGTCAAGAAGTAGAAACAACAGGAGAGGAAGACCAAGATTTTTATCAATCTTACAGGATCAAAAGGATAAAATAGCAAATGATTACTGGTGGTGAGACATGATGGGAGAGAACTTCCCCAAGGATTTTGTACAAACAATAGGAAACAATGGAGATGAAGGTGAAGAGATTGTGCAAATGTGGGAGAAAAACAGGACAGGGGAATGAAAACGTGACAGTAATATGAATGGGAAAAAGAGATCAGATAATAGGGAAAAAAGAAAAATAGGATAAGCTATTTAAATTATGAAATAGGCAAAAGAATATGAAAAAAAAAGACCTAAGAAACTGAAGTTTATAAGCAGTAACAAAATAGCCAGCTAGTATATTTTGAGGGAATGAATACATATGGCACACATTTTATTCTGCTGTCTCTAAAGGTGCCTAGAGGAGATGCTCAGCAATTCTCTATTTGTGACAAGATCGTAATTTCTCAGCAATATCCACAAGAGAAAACAGAGAACAGAAAGTTTTGAAGATGCATGCTACCATCTGTTTAAGGGCTGTATCCACAGCAACCATGGACCGAGACACAAATCAGTCACCATGTAACCACACTGCCTGAGAAACCAGCAACCAAGCAGTTTCTAACAACATACTCAGGCACAGTACCACTGAATATTTAAGGACTAAAATGAGATATATTAAGTAATGAAGTTGGTAGCTTTATGTTCAAATTCTACCACATACTCAATCTCCTTGTCAATGTCATGGGTATACTGACAACCCACCACTCGTGCATGCAGCTCCGTGCTTCAGGCTCCTCCAGATCACAACATTTCAGCTAGAGAAGACTAGGAAAGGTAAAGATCAAAAGAGCTGCCAGCAAAGAGGCTCTGGGGTGATTGTTCTTTGCTTTTTCTTTTTTGTAGAAAGCATCCAAAATGAATTCTACTTTGGATAAAAGGGCTCGGTAAACAGTGTCAGGGGAAAAAAAAAAAAAAAGACAAAATTATTTACGTCCCCATATCTTCAACATCTTGGAAGTACAGTATAAACAACTTATAAGAAATGCTTTTCACCCAGTTTCTTTCCCTGTTTTAATTATTTTTTTAACTTTAGTTCTTTTTTTATGTTGGCTTGTTTTGTCACATTCTTCAGAATTTCTTGCAAAGACTTGAAGAATAAGCTTACTACAAAGAGCGCCTATTCAAAAGAGGGGCCTCCTTATGGCCAGAACAGTTTGCCAACTTTGCACAGACAAAGTACCACCATTAAAACCACCGATCTCCTCCTATAATGCAACCAACACAGTGGGAAACTGCATTGTCTCTTTTCTCAAACAGATGAACTGAAGAGTAAAGGAGCAGGTGAGGTGGAATGAGCAGAGCACCTTCTCAAGGGGCAGCTATACAAAATTGTTGCGCTGCGGCATGTAGAGGAAGCTTAAAGTTCATTTCCCTCACCAAACAAAATGGAAAGCATGAGAGAAAATGCTACTTTATCTCACCTATGGCACACTACCTACAGACAGAAATCCACACAACTTTCCCCTAGAATATAGTTCAAAGCCATATCTGCTGACTGGTATGTACTTCACAGCTTTTATTATTTTCAATTTCACAAAAAACTTGCCTAAAACTGATCTGCATTCTTTATCAGATTCACTCCCACAGGAAAAATTATCATCTAAATTCCATCTGTAACATGATCTGTTCCACTCCACTGTCTTTAAACTACACATTTCCAAAACCTCTGAAGGCAAAAGAATTGCCCAAGTACAGAAAATTATTTAAAATTTTTCAAATATTATTTTGAGATTGAAATTAGCCTGCTTTCCATTTTTACCACTACACCTCAACATTTGTTAATGATGCTTTTTGAGATTTAGTGGATGGCCAGTAAATTGTGCGAGTGAGTCATTAAAAAAAACCCAGGCTACTCAAAAGCTTTCATGACACACCTTTTCTGAAGAGCCTCTCTGAAGCATTCAGACATTAATCCCATCACCTTCTGATCACTGGTTTCAAAGATTAGCACTATCAGTTAACTAAATGCTGCACTCAAGTTAAAGGCTAAACATGAAGGTAACTTGAAAAGTGTTTCAGCAACTTGTAAAGGGAAGCATCATACTGATGTTCAAACAGCCTTCCTTCATTTTACTCAAACCCCTCCACCTTTTTAAAGAATTCTATTTGAAGTCAAACATGAAAAGGCTTTTTCCACTTTCATTGTTCATAGCCTCAGGAAAGGACAAGATGAGTAGAAAATGTTATCAACTGCTCTTTTATCATTTACTGTTCTGAACTTATTTACCACTTTTTGCAATTAAAGATGTATTAGAAAGACTGTCCTTCATAACTGGAAATGGCTTCTTTCTCTCTGAAGAAACCTGGCTGCACTCTTCCCAGCTGCTTTTAGCCCAAGACACACTTTCAATTCATTTTCTATTACAAGTGCAACATTCAAGAATTGAGTAATTTCTAGTTCCATTCTTATGCTAAAACTGATCAATGTTCTCATGGGAATAGAGAAAAGTAGTTCAGGAACTTTCTACCTGAGCAACCATTTCATCATACTGAAATGGAAAACAGGGAAAACAGAATGATGTTATCAGGGACTGGAAACAAATATTCATACTTCAGTTGTTAGCCAAAGCTTTATGCCATCACACCTCTATTTCTGGCAAAGCATTAACGGTACCATAGCTATCTATACCCACTTGCATGACACTCTCTGGAACACAACAAGAACTCATGTATCAGTACAGAGATGTGCTTCAGGCAAAGGAAACTCAGCAAGGACCTCAAATTGCTCAGCTGTAAGTAAATATATGTTCACATAGAGCAGTGCAAGGCCCATGTTGTCCTCTAGTAACATATACATCTAAGTAACACATGCAGCTAAGATACAGAAAAAACTGAATTGAGACTCTGCCTGCCTTGTTTCACTGCTCTACAATGCAAAGTCTGAGAATATCTGCATTTGTTGGTTTGTCTACAAAAGAGAAAATAAAAAGGCTCTGCTATTCTGTTCAATAAGGAAATACACCAAGAGCACTAAACATGGCAAACAGAAAGTCCCTTGTGGTTTACCTCTGTAAGAAAGTTAGATAATTTAATTTCTGCCCTTTCTTAAAAGAAATAACCTGTACATCTGCAAACGAAGGAGTTCCATAGACAATTTTCAACCTCTCTGAAAAGATTACTAATAATGCAGATACTCAGAAGAGTCAGGAATATTTTGACTTTCTAACTCCACACAACGGCCTTTATTAAAGACCACCAAGAGGCAATCACGTTACTTTTCAGCCCCATATTTGCTGACAGAATGCCAGGGATACTGATATCCCTACAAGATTGTCTGACATTCTGTTTCTATTCTGTGGAGCAGTTTTAACATATAAACCTATACAAACCACTTAAATGGCAATTAGCAGTACAACAGTGAACGAAAGACCGATGGAAAAAATATAAAACTCCATTATTTTTAAGAAACAGGAACCACACAAGATATATGAACCAAAATTGTCTCTTTCTCATGACAATATAGTCCTTAAAAAATGTATAGCAATACCTGCTGCTGCCTTTGCCGCCTCATTTGGGCAACCTGGGACATCATGATTTGACGATCCAGTAACTCCATTCTCTGCTGCCTCTGGATATCAACTGTTGCTCCCATTCCTACTCGGACTTCATTCGTTGGTTCCGCAGATGAGAAGACTGGTTCAAGAGTCCAAGAAAATATCTTTGCTACCCATCTGGGTACACAAAGAATTCGATGAACTTTTAACATACTGCTATTGTAGCAAATCCCAGAAATCTAAAACCAAAAATGAAATGTTAAAAAAACTCTGAAAACCAAAAAACTGAAATACACCAAACTTACTTTGTATTTGTCTGCAGGTAACGGTCTTTGTTTTGGTTTTTTTTAAGCACTTTTTACTGTGTTTACCCAGAGTTCTCAGTCAAGAATTAGAGAACAAACAGGGGATTTCTTTGCCTCCAACTTCCCCCTACAAATGATTAGTTTTTTAAATCCATGCAGTGCATTGCCTATGACTCATGAAGTGGCTTGGGTTTTTTTTGTTTGTTTCAGAATTTGAGCCCAAACCAAGTGACCCTTTCTCAAATTTGTCAAAATTCAAATTTTTGTTTCTAGTAAAGTAACTGGTCAGGCTATGCTGCATGCTGACTTGAGAAGATTAAGGCTGCTCTTGAGGATGCTGAAACACTAATCACTCCTTCAAAAAAAAAAACCCCAAACCCCCCTTAATGCTTCTGTCCCCACCACCCAAGTCTCTCCTTCTACTAAAAATTAAAGCAAATCAGGGGATTTGAAGCTAAATCTAAGAGTAGGCACAGATTTATTCTGAAAGAAGCCTGCCTATCTTCCAGGAGGAAAAAAAAAGGGGTTTAAAAACCAATTCATTAAAAACTGTGATACTGGAAAGCCAGTTTTTGGGAGGCCCTTCTCCTGCCAATAAGAAAAATTCCCATTCCCTGCTTCATGCTTGTTCTGGGGCTTTGATTTCACTTCAGATTCAGCAGGAGCAAGAGAAATTCATGTGCCCCATACATGATCTACAGTCATCACTCAGCCATTATTTTGAATTCCGATATGAAGCCCTAGCACTTGAGCCCAAGGCAGTTTATCTCCCATTTCAATGTTTGACTAGTTACTGTGTGTTATGCCACAAAAATTATGCTGCGGCAGCAGAGTGAAATGAACAGGAAGAAATACGAACCTCAAAAAACCCATAAACATACCCCAAAAGTGCAATTATGCTAGAAACAATGTAGAAACTCCACATCTGGAGTACTTATTTATTTGGGGCTATTTATTATATCTCACTGACAGACATTTGTATAAACGTATTAAATGCACTGCTTCATATATAAAGGGAGACAATGTAGGAAAATGCAACATTCTTTAGGACGGAGGATATTTTTCTGGTTATTTACAAGGTTATTGTTAATCATCTAATGAGATGATGAGGCTTTTAGCAAAAACACATTTTGCTTTGGGAAACACAGATTTTTATCTTATTCTCCTTTCATTTTATGACTGCTCTCAGGGTTGGATGCAACACCAAACACAGGCTACCATTCTAAAGTAAGAAATAACAGTTTTAAGCTACCCTTAACCCCTTCAATCTTTCTGTGTTATAAGAAAGGAGGGAAATGACATGGGATAAGTGTAAGGCCATAATCACATCAGAAGAAAGACCGCCTTTAGCAAAAAATTTCTACATTCAAAGAAAAGTCCTAACTGGTCTCCAGGAATGATAGGGCACTGAAACAGAAGCTTCTTCATGAGCTCCAAAATTCTTTCCTCAGCTCTAGTGAAACTGTTCCAGATGGCTGTAAGCTCATGACTGAAACTCTTGCACATCAACTAGAAACTAAGATAGAACTACAATTACCAAAGAATAAGAGGAGGAAAATTCATATCTCTTCTGCAATTCACCCGCTTTTGGTATGCAGCACTTGAGGAATTTATCTAGCAAGAAAGTATCTCAGAAGTTAACCCCCTGGTCCTGAGAGGACTACGTAGTTGGCTCCTCACTCAAGAAAACCTAGATTGTACAATAACCAGAAAGGCAAGTTTTGGGGAGCAAGAATTACTGAACCAGGTTGCAAATATTACATATATACTTAATCTAATGATTTCTTCAGTACAAAATGCACGAGCAGCACCAGAACCTAAAAATTATCTTCCCACCTCGTTAGTTGTACGTAGTATTGTTAGGCTATGGAGCCAGGCCCCCTCTTTGGTTCGAGAGATTCTGCATTCCTGATTGTACAGGTCTAACTAGATAGGGAAAGAGCTGCCACTCAGAATACTTTGTCCAACATCATACCAGCATTCCCTCACTTCTTTCAAATGTCCCTCCCAGATACTGATCTCCGTTCACTCTTACCACCTACAACCCTTTGTTAAGGTCTCATGTTTTCAAGGCACCCTAGATCTTGAACGGGTTCAAAAAGTCACAAGAAAAAACAAGGCAAGTGGTGATAGGAAAATCTACATCTCCCTGACTGTATGGCAAATCTTGACACGTGTCTGAACATATTAACCACAAACAGAATCACTCTCTTATCAACTCAAGACAGAAAATACAGCAAAGCGGTAACAGCAGCATGGCTTTACTGTCAGTACTTTGGAACTTGTTTGTCTCAGAAGGGAAGGTGTACTGCAAACACCAACTACTAGCTGCATCAGTAAAAGCACTCCTGTATTTTTCTAAGTAGAGATAGATAGTCATAGAGTCATTCAGGTTGGAAAAGACCTTTAAGATCATCAAGCCTGACCACTAACCCAGCACTGCCAAGTCCACCACTAAACTATGTCCTTAAGTGTTCCACCTACACCTCTTTTAAACACCTACAGGACTGGTGACAATCTCTTTCTGCCATGGACAGCCTGCTCCAGTGCTTGACAAACCTTTTGGTGAATATTTTTTTCCTAATATTCAATCTAAACCTCCCCTGGCACAACTTCAGGACACTTCCACTTGTCCCATCTGGGAAAAGAGATTGATCCCTACCTCTTTAAAACCTCCTTTTAGGTAGTTGTAGAGAGCAGGTCATTCCAGAGCATTTAATCAGAAGAAAAGGCTTCATAAGGCTAAAGGTTTACGGACACTGCTAAAACAGAATATGGCACTTAGCACTGCATGTGAGACTCATACACGCAGTAGCTACTACCTGCCTTCATAGCTTTACTGAGGTCACTGGAGTAGAATGTCTGGTCTACAGCCAATGCACCAGCTGCAGTGGGCTGTCTTCTCTCTCCTTGCTGCTCCTCAACAGCAGACTAGTGTCTTGGCCCCTCCTTGTCCTGTCTTAGGCATTGCATAACCCAAACATGTGGACTTCATTGGTCACAGAGCAGAAGTGTAGAAGTCTAACAACATGAAGCTCACAATAAAATCTAAAATACCTGGTCAAGGTACAAGACAAAACTGTGTGGGACTAGCAGAGGAGAATGTATCTTCTACACATACTTGCCAAGAAACTTACTATGGACCAGTAATTGCTCAGAGTAATCAGGTGAGACTGCAATTCTTTCCAAGTATAAACATATGGATGGAGAGCATCAAGAGCACACTGGCAATCCACCTTGTTACTTCCACACCTCTCAGAATTTCCTCCTCTTCCTTTCTCCCTTGATTTACTACTCCAAATATAAAGCTATTAGATGGAAGTATAAGAAACTTTAAAACGCTGTGCTCTGTTTTAACAAATTTTCAAGAAGTTTCACCTAGTGAGGAAGAGATACCTATTTGCATATTTCCAGTAAAGCCAGAATGGAGATATTTGTAGTTAAAATAGGTCTTCTGATTCAGTTTGGTTCAGTGTCATACTCTCATCTTAATGTCAAGTATTTCCAAAGAACTTCCTCTTTAGCTGGTTCATATGCAGAACTTGATAGATATCATTTAAAAAAACACAAGCTTTGAAAGTATAAAACAACTTTTTACTCAGTTTTTGTTACTGACATGGAATGAATTTCTAGTGTTTAAAAAAGCAAAGCAACACTGTTTATTCAATGAAGATGATCTCATATCCCATCTTCAGCACTGTGCATCAGATTGAAGGGCTTCTTCTCCAAGAGGAGCCTCTAAAAAGTCACCACAGAACGACACTGCAGTTATGTTCACATTGTTAGAATGGAGAATTTTTGGCTGGCAATGTAAGATGCATCTCAGTAGTTTTCTGTTAGTCACACCATCATAATATACAGCCTCATCCACCATATCATACACAGCACCATGCTAAGCAGAGGAAATAGAAGTATGCTGGAAACTGTGTGGCACGCTGTGGATAAAAAGGGTGCTTGTATTTTTTCAGTTTCTTAACACCATGGCATACTACTGGTCCTTCACACAGTTTCCTAACCTCCTTCTGCCCCTCTATGAAGTCCAACTTCCCCTCCCCTTCCCTCAGGTTCTTCCAAAGTACTTTTTATAAAAAGGAAGTAGCTGTAGTTTCGCTGTTACATTATGTAAACCAAACATGGAAGCTCTCTAGTATTTTACATAGCAAAGACAGATATGCTCCACTACTAGCTGAGATATTTAAAATCACTGTACTTAAGATTAACACTAAACAAGGAAATAAAACAGAAGAAAAAGTAGGCAGACTGGTGTAGAAAATTATGTTGAAAATTATTTTGCCTAGTAGTCAAAACTTGACAACAAATACTCAATTACTTTGTTCTGAAAAATTTAAATATATTCATATGTATTCAAGACACTGCTATTTTCAGATTTCAACAAATTGAAAGCAAACTGCAATTTTCTTAAGGTGAAGTGACATTTTTATACCTCTTTTAACTGCTTAATCCTCGGTATGTTTTGAATTCTATACAACTAGAATCAAAGCATGGGGCTGAAGCCTGTGTCAAGATTCTGTATTTACTTTGATTAGAGAAATGCATTTATCAAACCAAGAGGGATCACGTGAAAACCACCCAACAAATAAAAAAAACTGCACATGTATTTTCAACTTGTGTTACAACTGTAACAGATTTTTTTTTTTGGGTTTCCTTTGCAGAAATAGTTACAAACACTATAAACAACCTTTTGCGACAGTTAGCTTGAGAGAAAACTAAGATTACAATGATTCCCAACTAATAGTCTTCATTTTCATTCCCAGTTGACTGGACTCATGAATTTCCCAGATACCTTGAAATTTTTTCTTCAGAGTTGGTCAGGTGCAAATATGATCAGCTCTCAGACATCACGTATGTGCAAGCACGACTGCACTGCCATTTCAGCACAGTGCAGCTGTTCTTAACTTGTACTTGTGACCTAAGGATAGGTTCCCTTGGGTCTGTGCTAGCATTCTGCAGGCAATCATCATACTGTTAACCAAATTTTGTTACATAAAAGATTGTGATTTGATTAATCTGCTCCAATGTAGACATCTGTAGTTTAAAAGTCTGCTTATGAGCTGGTTGCTTAAAGTCAGTTTCATAGTCCACAGAGAGAAACGGGCACTCTTAAAATATGACATCCTAAGGCAGATGTCTCCAAACTAAACACAGCAGAATTACTCTCACAGATTCCCTCTCTGAACAATGGTAACACTGCTGCCAAAAAAAGCACATCTTGACAGAAGCAATCTTAATGAACCAGTTAGTACAGTTGACCAAGTAGACCAGGTTTTGGACACAGAAACTCTTCCTCAGGTCTGAGAGAGAAACTTAGAAGTGAAATACAAACTGAAAACTAATATCCATTTTTCTACAGGATCTTAGAAGTCATGGATATAAGAGAAAGCATCTTATGACACATTATTACTTTCTCCCATCCTTTCTCACTACTTTTCCCTTCTTCCAGAGTTGGAAATATCTGCATCTCCCTCCTTCCCAGTTACAACCTCACTTTCATACTAACATCCCCTGTATACCAGGTGAATCAACTACTCTTTTTCTCAGATGCTTTAGCTGATGCAGGAATAAGCACTGTCAGCTTAGTCAGTTGCCATGTATTTATATGTGGCCATCTTGTCATGGGCAAGGTGTCTAAGCTCCCATTACAAATGGATCAATACAGTCATCAGTAGAATGTAGAGACCCTCATCTCAAATTAAGTCACCCGCAGTCACTCAGGGGAGTACTGAGCATTGTCCACCTGCAGATATCTCACCTTACTTTTGGGTGGGATTCAGCACATCTGTTAGCGTACATATGGGTATCTGCACCTGTCCCGAAGTTAGCAGACAGACAGACAATGTTTCTTTTTCATTTTCTAATCTAGCTAAATACAAAAAGTGCAACTTTTCATATAACCTGAGAAAAGCAAATCAGAATGTAGCATAGAAACAATGCAGAAGACTGTTGCACTTGGCTTAGTGAAATCTCCAAGGCAAACAGGCTTTTAGAAACTTTTCAATTTCAACTTCCTAAGGTTTGAACTGAAGTCTACACAAATTCAAGGCAGCTTACAGGAGACTTGGGGTGTTCCAAATTTTGAACTACAGGCAGTGCAGGTCATCTTGCAAAAAAATAAAAAACTGGCACTAGATAAGAATAAAGAGGCTACAAGATTAAAATCACAGAAAGAGCCTGAAAGATACCTCTTCCCTATGAAATACAGCCCTAGCTACATGGTTATCAAGACCCATGGCATGTGAACTGTCTGATGACAACATTATTGTAGTAAGTGGAGGGAACTGCATTCCCCAGCGGGACATGTCTCCTGCTGGTCACCAACCTGCGCTTACTTCTTGAAGCAGGCATGCTCTAGCTGTGATGCAGTGAGCCTTGGCATGCCTCTCAAATTGCAATCCTACCATAGAACAGCAAGGAGAGATGTAAACTGGGGACCCAAGAGATTTCAAAGGGGTAAAAATGAAAGGGAGAGAAAATGAATACATCCAATGAGACATGGATACTATTTTCTAAGGTGTTTTGGCTGTTTTAAAGAAAAAAAAGTATAGAAACTGTTCTGAGCCTTCACTAAATTTGAGTGACATGTATTACAAGGACTGTTGAAAAAATTTCTTCCATTTCTAATATGAAGTCTTTTAACTTCTTAACATAAAAAAACTCTATTGTAAGAAACAAATCTGGACTGTGTGTACCAAGTATGGTATATTCCTAGCAAAACAAATCAGAAGAAACTAAATTAGTCTCATAAAGAATAAGAACATTACAGATTACTGATTACATCAGATTTGTGAATTTGTTTATGGTCTACTTCTTGAACTCTCTTTTTCTTCTAAATAAGCATGATGTACTTTTCACATGTTTTACACAACATGGCTGCAACTGACATACCAAAACAACAATAACTGAGAGTCCAGCTTCACACAGAGAGTAAAGAAGCTGCCTTTCACAGTGGATTCCTCTGTTGATTCAAAACTAGAGCTCTAGGAAGATATACCTTATCACAAAGACAGACAAAGCAGACCTTTTGTATTCCAATAACAAAACATGGGCTGTAATCTTCACAACTGAAAATAATTCACTACAATTTGTAGTCAAACTATAAATTGTCTAAAATTCCTTATCACCAGGCACATTGCATCAATGCCTACCTGCAGACATAGACTCACACACGCTTGCAAACACATTTCTGTAACTATGGCATCACTTAAAGCCACAGAAAACAAGAACTCAAGGTAGTACAATTCCCATTTGATCTATACTCTGCCTAGAATTCACAGGAAAGTCTTAACAGCACTAGTATGGGTGAACACAGAAATAGTCTCCAGTGTCACATCCTGTACCTGGAAAGTCAGATCCCGTGTAGTGTTTGTTACATGTTAAAATACAAATTGTGAGACTTTAAATCAACCTAAACCATGAACATAGTGAAGAGAAAGTAGAAACTGACAACAATTCAGAAATTATGCTGGCACCATCCATTTTAATATTCCACATAAGCAGAAGTGCAACAAAAGCTTAATTACTGGACAGCATCATAATACACTCATATGAGTGCCTGAGTGATCTTTAGTGCTACAAATACAGCGAAGTTAGTAACAGGTAAAGGACTGGTGACTAAATATCTCACCTATCTGACTTGGTGTTTGTGCTGTTACTTAGCCTTTTTTTACAAATACATGAAAATTTGAATCCACACAGATATAGTAACTTAGAAAAATGCCAAGAGTAGTAAGAATTACGAAACAGGTTGTCAAAATGACTCAACATTGATTTGACTATTTATTTCTGTAATTGTATATGTAAGTATGTTATCAAGTAACTACACTTGTTGTGCTAAAAGGCACCTTCACAGTATTTCATATCCTTCCTCAGATTATTTATTATACAGTGAAAATTTTATTCCTTTACCAAGTTTTCACAATATATGCCAAATGATAATTTCTAATAGAGGAGAAAAAGAGATTTTGTATTCACAGAAGTGTGGCAGAGATGTTGTGCAAAAAATGGCTAAAATTCATGACATGAACTTCTTTCCAAATTGCAGCACTTATTACAAAGTGGTAGGGTGCAGCTCTCTGCTTGCTGCAGAAAAAATTGAGACTGAAAACACATCATCATTGATAATGAATAGATTTATGCTGACTGAAGCAATATGAAAACCTCAAATGATTTTTTTAGCCTTCCTCTGACACAAAAAAAGCAATTTAATCCTATGGATTTATACCTAAGTAAAATATACTGTCAACCTGCAACTAAAAAAAAATGCTAATTTGTAAAAAAGAATACTAAGAAAGTTGCATTACACAGTTTAATAAGACTTTATATTAAAAGGGAATTAAAATAAGAACTGCATAATACATTATTTTAAAAAATTTGAGCTGCTTTTTATAAGTCTGAATAACTAAGCATATAAACAGGGAGTTAAAATGCCTTTCCATCTCTTTCCTTTCCTTTCCTTCCCTCTCTAATGAACACCTGTTCAAAAGGAAGGGCTATTAAAAGAGCCAGAAGAGTAACAGGAAGGGTAGTGCATTTGGAGGAAGTCACAGATCCTTAGGTGGGCACAGAGGCTTGGGCTGATTTCCAGGAGAGACAGATTCTGGTTTGTTAGTTGCACTGTTTTCTTTGATATTTACAGTCAGATCAAATTACCTAACAGACTTCACTCCTGTTGTTAGTTATCCTGCCAGTTCACAGCATATTTTGCAACAATCAGTGCAAATGGTAAGAGACCAAGCTACTGAGTTGCAGCAACAATATGTGAAGTGTCTGCAGGCATTTCACTCTGAGCTCTCTGCAAATTCAAACTAACAGGTTCTAAACAGCAAGGGCACAATTTGAGTTCTTAAGATTCCACATGAGCTTTTTTTTTTTGAAATGGTGGTACTCTCACTGTTTGCAAAGGTTACAATCTTTTAGGCCAAGAAATTAGAGTCTGAGCTCCTAATTTCTAAATCTGTATAATTTTAAAAGAAGTTTATCAGTATCTAACAACCTGGAAAATTTAATACAAACTGCTTCAGCACTAAGTGCCTTAGTACTAAGAACAGAGCCAGAAAGGAAAAACACAAACCACACCTCCTTTTTCTAACTGGTGTGAAAAAAGTGATTTTGTACCCTTACTGCCGTTGTCGTAGTGAGAAACAGCTATACTACAGATCTCCTAGGAGAAGAGCAAAGCATCAAATATCCTCACAGCAAAGTTATTTAAAGCTGCTTTTTGAAATAGGGCTTGCTGGAAACTGAAAAGAAAAAAAAAAGGGGGGGGGGGTTTAAACATTTCTACCATTTTCTCAATAGTCTCATTTATAGTTCTGGGTCTAAAGCTATATCCATGGCAGTAAAATTAATTTTAGGCAGTCACAGAGCAGTGGCACCCTGCGATTACCCAGCAATTTTGTTGTCTATCAGTTTATCACCAGCTAGTCAGTGCTCTACACCTTTGAAAGTTAAAGATGAAAACCTTCTACTTATCAACAGAAAATGTTACTTAGTAATTTCTGTTCTTTTTGAGTCCAAATATACCGTACCAATCACATACATAATAGAGCGTTTAAATCAACACATGATTTTTGAAACAGTAGGACTTACCAATCCACTTAAGGCTAAAATCCAGATGTAGGAACCAGAGGTTAAAAGCTAGAAGACAAGAGCAGGGATTAAAACTTTTATTTTACAAGGCTGTTGCTATCTGAACTACTAAGCTGCAATATTGTTTAGGCTATGTACTCATCATGGTAATGGGAGAAGTCAGACATTTACCTCTGTTAAAATTCAGTTTAACATTAAAAAAAAAACGTATTCCAGAAGTAGCAAAGGGGAAAAAACACAGGAATCCAACAATTGTTCTCCTTCTACAGAACAATACATTTTATTTTCATATAGCTTACTAAGTGTAACAGGATGTCAGTTATAGACTGCACAGAAAAACAAGTCTGAAAGACAGACTGAAGCAAAGGAAATGACTCAGCAGCAACAGGAGAAGAGTTTCAAGCCGGGCAGGCACTACAAGTTGAGCTCTTAGACATGCAGACACAGACAGACTAAGCATAAGCATCAAAATTAAAAAAATAAAGTTCTCACCCAGTGACATACTTGCTGACATGAAATCACAGAAATAAATTGGAGTGAATTTTTTTAAAAAATCCTGGTATGTCGACAGGGCAGCCCATTGTTTCTAGCAAAGTATGTGATTAATCACCTGGAGAAGGTTATTATTGACCAGGGAAATGGGCTGAAAGTTAGACTGATACTGGTTACTAAAATAGTTCTGCATGATGCTGCCTGAATCATGAGAACACCTTCTCTCAACTTCTGACTATGGAAAGAGTGACTTGAGATAAGGGCAGAGTTTACAAATGAGGAGAAGGCAAATGAGTCTTCCCTCAGCCTCTGTGTGATGGCAGCAACTGTTTTGAGAGCAGCTGGGAAAGATCCTGCAAAGATACAGGGGTTAGTTACAGCAGTGATCTGTACTGGAGGTGGTGTGTGTATGAAGGCAAAGGACATGATAGGAAAGAGGGCAGATAATATCATGGCTTTCCAAAAGACTGGAGTAATAGTGGCATTTGATGAGTTCAGAAGAGAGAAAACAAGATTTCTGAAAGATCAAGAGAATAAGGTGCTGGAGCAGAAACTGAAGGTAACCAAAGGCTGAACAGCAAAGGGGATAAATGAAATGTTCATATGGAACTCAAGTCAGTATTCTGAAACTGACCATTCATTCTAAAATACTCTCTACTGCACTTCACATAACTATGGTGCTTTCAATTCCTATTACCAGAACAACTTTTGAGTCCCTGGAATATATAAAAATTAATCTATTTTCTCACATGTTTGCACATCTCCTGTTTCATAATTCAGGTTGTGACACATGTATCCATTAATTTCTAGCCTGCTGGGTTTTTTTTCATTATTTTTTGAATAACTATTGCCTTTCTATATCAAGTAGCTATATTTTTCCAGTCATATTTCACAGAATACTACATGATATTGTTGTATTCTATGTTATACTATTTTAAATTACCTGTCCCATGGTAATGCATTATATGCAAATAATATTAATCTATATAAAAGTCAAATTCAGTCAAAACCTTAATTATTTATTAACAGTTTTATGAAAGAAAAATATTGTATGCTACAGCTTTGTTTGAGTTCTAATAGACAAGGGGAAAATAAACAAAATCAAGAACACAAGCAAACTAGAAAGGTGGAAGATACATATGCCTTACATCAGGTTCCATTTTAATCTCTTTTCACCTAGTTCATTTTGCTGACAAAAAACCCCCAACATCGAAGAACTGCCTGTTGTATTTTCCCACGTAACACAGTGTAAGAACAGACCACTTGCCAACCACTTCATCATACTAGCAAAATGTTTTTCTACATTTTAGCTGACAGGATAGTTACTAGTTAAATATATGTCAAATTTTACATGCGGAAGCATCAAAATTCATAGACAAACATACAAAAATATTAACTACTACATTAGTAATTCATTAAAAGATGAACAAGCAAGTACATACCATACCTGTAAACCCAGTATGTAGACCAGAGACTTGTTTGTGATAGAAAAGTGGCCTAATACTTGTGTCACCTGCACTCTTGGAATGGAGTAATAAAATGGAACAAACAGTGCAAACACAGGACCCAAGCTGCAAAAAGAAAGATACAGATGGTTGTAAGAATGATACTGGCAACAGTAGTGTTGAACAATGAAAAGTAGTTCATTCGAAGTACATAACAATCAAAATGTAATACCACCTTGCAAACAAAGGTCTTCCTTGGTAACCAACAATTAGGTAACTTGTAGCATTCAAGAAATGCATTAGCAAATTAAGAACAAGTGACAAAAAGTATTTTATTTCCAAATGCTTAGGACTGGAAGCAGAAGAGAAAGCAACACATTTAGTCTAATAGCAGACTGTTTCTATAAAACGCAGCACACAAGACCAGCAGTTGTCTCCTGCATCAGAACACAACCTCTGTGATTCAAATGGGCAAATGGTAAGGACTATACCTTTCCCAAAAAGTTAAGGAAACCACTTCACTTATGAAGCTAAAAGTCCTGTTATTTACCTAGGCTTAAGGTGTTAGAGGATTGACAATAGACTGCATTATCCAAGATGAGAATACTGACAGTTTGATTTGACTTCTCTTTGCCAGTGAATTCAATGGTTCAACAAATAAAACTTCTTTTAGGGTTCTCATCTTAATCACAAGATGTTTATTAAGTTTCTAAACCATCACTGGAAGGAGTTTCATAGAATTTAAGACTTTAAGCACTTTTTGCAATGACCTTGTGGACATTAACTAGAGCATTTCATTCAGACACCCAAATACAACGCGTATGTTCCTCACCAGAAAACACCCAAAGGCATGGATTTGGGAGATTCTAGGAGGAAAATACTTCCTGGGATGGAGAAGGGGAAGGAACAAAGGTCACTTCAGGTCGACACAACTTGCTCCACTGGCAGAGCTGTGGTGGTGGGACCTCCAGGCAGCCACAAGCAAGCAGCAGGTAGGGGAGGCCATCAGCAAAGTGCACGTGTGCCCCAGCTGAATGTTCAGCCATAGCTCTGTGCTGTCCTGGCTCTGACAGGAGTGGGATGCTGCACGGGGCAATTTCCCAATGCTTATCAAAGCTTCAAGAACTGCAGTTTCTATGGGCCTTTACATGAAAGGGACCTTTTTGTACCCAGTGGCAATTCTGCAAACGGCACAAACCAGGTCCTAAATAACTTGAAGTGTTCACTCAAAAACATATTTTCCCTCCAGAGGAACTACTGATACGAGTATTATATGTGAAATGATGGACTGAATATTAAAACTTACATTTCCCAAATAACTACCAAATGCAGCTATGAAAAGAAAAAAAGCCCTTCAAATATTATTTTTACTTGTTTAATGGGCTGTGGTTTTGTTTGTTATATTTGAACATGAGCTTACTGAAAAGCTACTGAAGGCTAAAATACAGTTTAATTATACATACATTTTTAATACCATCCATTTGACACTCAATCAGAGGTACCTCAATGTACACAGAATGCTAACTCAGGAACTACTGAAAAACATTCAATTTTGCACATAATCCTTCTTATATAAACAAAATACACCTGTAAAAATACACACAACACGTTCTTGAATTAAATTTACGTTCTTTAAGTTGTAAGAGTCAAAAGGCTATAAGAGAGCCACATAATTCTTCATCAGCAGTTACTCCATTGTAGACAACATTCACTGAATAAATCAGGTTTTATAAGTGAAGATAGAAGAAAAACAAAGCAAAAATATTCTTTCTCTTCTTAGAGAAGTAATTTTAAATTATTTCTTTCTACTCTGACCAAATGACCAGAGAGAATATCAAAATTGTGGCATATTTTTCAGGTTTAATTGCTCCTGTGATAAACGGTGACTCAGACACAGAGATTTCACATGTAAGAGTGCACTCAATCATAAGATGGAAAAGTACAAACAGGAATTTCCCAAGACTGCAAGTTCATTTTTCAAAAAGGTTAGAGCACATTGACAAGTTCCTTAAATGCTAATATTCACCATTAATGTCAACAGAAACCACATAAAACAACACGTCAGCCCAGGGTAGTGATCTGTGCAATTCAAAGTCCAGTGTCTGACACTGCTCAGTACTCAAGAATCCAGAGGAAATCTAGTGATGGACCTTTCCTCTTAAAACAGCAACTTTGTAGGCACCAGAGAGGTATGCCCCTAAAGACATCACTGTTTGCTTTTTAGACAGAGTTTACATCTAATATAAAGAGGTATTACACAAAAATCCATTTAGGTATCTTTTTTTAAAATGTCAAGACTAGTGCCCTTCAAAATACTGTGTGAAACTCATTTGTACAGGCAACTCCATTGTGTGAAAATTTATTCCCATTAATTTTAAACTTTTGCCCTCAACTTTCTTTATCTAATTCTGTACTTTGAAATTTTCCATTAATATTTTCTGTTGCTTGCAGAATTTTCAATACATTACTTATGCCTTGTTTTAGAATACATATATCAGGATGCTGCTTATCCATAGTGGGTCTATCAGAGAAGGTATCCACATAACAACACTAGAATATGGCTGACAAAGTAAGGGACAACAAAGGATGGTTATGGAAAACATGGATTCACTGCCTGGTGAAAAAAGGAACACAGTAACAAAGGACGTGAAAAAAGCCAAGGCACTCAATGTCTTTTCTGCATTGATTTTCAGTGGTTAGTTTTGCCCTCAGACCTTGCAGGTCCCTGAGTCTTCTGTGGGACTGGAGCAACACCTGCTGCAAAGGAAGACATTTTAGAGGCTCGAGCCCAAGTGGTCATACAGGAGCCAAAAGGTCCCAGATAGGATGTACCTCAGGGATCTGAGGCAGGTGGCCAGTGCTGTATCACTGAAACACGGTGATCAGGGCAGGTTCCTGATGACAGGAAAAATGGAAACATTGCACCCATTTTCAAGGAGGGCAAGAACAGGATTCAGGTAGCTACAAGCCTCACCTCTATCCCTGGGAAACCTACAGAGCAAATCTCCTAGAAGCCATTGCAGTTACATGACAAACAAGGAGGCTACTAATATCCCGTTATGGATTTACCAAAGGTGGCTCTGGTGCTGTGGACAAGGAAGGGGAAGGTAGCAAATGCTGTTCACTCTGACTTTAGGGCGGCCTTTGACTTTGTCTCCTCTTGTGTCCTTGAAATAAAATGGGGGAGATATGCCCTGTATAAGCAGATTTGAGGGAATCTGGCTGCACTGCTGGATTCAAAGGGTTCTGACCAGCAGTGCAAACTACAAGTGGTAGCTAGTTACTAGGACCTTCCATCAGGGATCCATATCAGGATGAACACAATTTATAGTCTTTATTAAACAACCTGGATAATGGGACAGAGTGCACTCTCAATAAGCTAACAAATGACATAAAATTGGAGAGAGCAGTTAATGCTTTGGTGAGCAGGACTGCATTCAGATATTCCTTGGTGGGCTGGAAAAATGGGATGACAGGAACCTTAAGGAGTTCAACAAAAGTCACTGTGGAGTCTTCCACCTGGGTTGAAATGACCCTGTGCAACGGCATAGACTGGTTAGAAAACAGATTTGCAGACAAGGAGCTGGAGAATCCTTTCAATGTTAATAAGCAGTTTACCCTTGCAGGAAAGGACAATCACAGACAGGGCAGCATTATCAAGTGTGTTATCATCAGGCCAAGAGAAGTGAGTACTCAGCACTTCTGAGCCTGAACCTGAATCATCACTTCTGGGCTCCAAGCTTCAAGAAAGTTATTAATATACTTGAGCAAGTCCAGATGGGGGTAATGACAGTCCAGTACTGCACCACGTTGCCCAGAAATAGAACCTCCATTCTCTGAGATACAGCCTGGACACAACAGCGTAACCATTCTGATTGGACGTGTTTTGAAGCCAGGGTTGAATGAGAAGACTGCCAGAGGTCCTGTCAAACCTAAGCTACTGTATTATTCTGTGAATAATCAAGCCTTATTCCTGAAACTCATAATCACTGGAGGAATTTCTGTTCCTGTATTTCACTAGACAGATAAAAACACCCATCCATGTACTGTAAATAAAAGGACTGGTTCTTAAATCTTTTAGTTATGTTAATTAGTTGTTTGGTAGCGTATATCAGATTCAACATCTACAAGTGGAATACCCAGAAGGACTACTTCAATTCTCTCTTTTTCTTCTCTTCTCTCTTTTTCTCTTGTCTTTGCTTTGCCCCTAATACCTTTTGATCCCTTTTCCTCTACCTTCTCTCCTTTTACAGAGACTTCCATCCCAGCCCTTTGTTCTTTATACTATGAGAGTATCAGGAATATCCTTCCCAGTTCTACGATGACCTTCTACTAAAAATCTGAGATGTCTGCATGCAAAGAAGGGCCACAGACACAAATATATGTTGACTCTAAACTGAGTTTATCCCCACTTTGTGTTTAGGAAGTTAATTTCAGTCATGTGGGTTAGAATAACATTTCCAAACAAAACAGAAAACTCTAAAATCTGAAAGACTGAATTCTAGAATTTGAACACTCTATGTAGTTACCCTGTCCATCACAAAAGTGTACTGTAGTAGAAGGCTCTACAATTACATCCTTACTTTGAAGACCATGTTAAATTTCAACATTTGCAGTTAAATAAAAAAAAGAGATGATCAGATGGGAACATTCTATATCATATGAAGTTATCAGATTGGTTTTGCACAGAGAAAAAACCATGACACGTAGAAATAATAACCTTGAAAAAAACAAATCAGAGATGTAAAAATTACTGGTAGAGAAAAAAAAATCAGGCATACACTTCTCATAAGAGAAACACATTACTTAAAGTCTAAAATGATGACTAGTAAATGCAAATTAGAATAAAACATTTAACTTTAGTAAACATGTGCACAAAATAGAGGGGAAAAATGGTTCTAAAATGCATGACCAAAGGGTTAGAAAGGTAAATGTTACTTCTGCAAAAAATACTTGCTGTTGTCAATGGAAGTTCTGTGGGATTAAATTTGCAGAAATAATGTGCTATTTTATCCAGAATGACTCACTACACTTACTAACTGTGGTGCTGTGTTTTCCTTCATTCAAGTTCTTCAAAAAAACATTAAACTGACAAATTCACAACCACATATTTGGGGAGGGGGGGTGAGGGGGGGGGGGTGGGGGACACTAAAAATATCACTATAAAAACAGCTGTAGAAAATACTGGCACACAAACAGTGCACTTGCAATTCAAGTTACTAAATTACTTCGGTGATCTGCGTTCCTACAGTGTGCCCACAAACTGCCATATTACATTTAAGGTGCCAGCCTTGATTGCTGGATTCCTCTGCCTGTTGGAGCCCAGGACTCAAAGGGACCATCTATTGCACCCAATACTTGCACTACACATGAGCAGGACACCCCCATTGCCTGAGGCCTCTCAACACCAGCAAAAGCATTAGGCTGTGTTACCCAATACTCATCTAACTGTTTTCACAGGAAAGCAGGAAGAAAGCAGAGAAAAATGCAAAACCCAAGAGAAAACTTAAAGTTGTGGACCTGAAGGGGAAAAGAAAGGATCCTCCTGTGCATGGATACCTCTGCAACTTTGAGTTCATTAAAATATGAGACCAATCAAACAACACTTTACAAGACCCTCATGAAGGAAGAAGTCAGGCACCTATCCTAAAAATAGTTTTAGTTTTCAATGTTAAGACTATCCAACAATATATTCCATAAACTGTTCAGTTCCATGCTCTTGCCTTACATGCCAAAAGCAAAACAGTGTTTGCACATATAGGGTAAAACCAAATATATATCACACTTTCTGACATACAACATTTCTTAATTTAAATGTTCAAATCTTGGCCCAGTCAGATATTGGAGAAACGGCATGCAACCTGTACCATTTAGCATCACAACATGCTAGGCTGGACTGGTAGCTAATACACAACTATGACTCTAAGGGCACAACCTATTACTGTATCTTAATCAAAGGAAGGCAATATTTTATCAGATCAGAGCAGGAAACATATTGATATTATTTTATAATGGTAACACTATTTTGAAATAAACATTTCCTTTAATAATAAGCTGGGGTACTAATGTCAGCCCTTGAGCAAAGACTACTACAAGCCTGTGTATCTCAGAATTTCCCATTTCTACAGCATATTTTTGGTGCTGGACAGGGAACCACACTGTGGTATTATTGTGCGTGCATATGAAGCAAGTTCCCTGTGCAATTTCCCTTTAACCAGTCTTTAATGCTCATTACTTCATTTAAAGAGATTCTACTTTGTGATAAAACTGAATAGTCAAAAAATTATTCAAAAACAAGAAAGGAAAAAAATCCAGAATAAGACTGGTAAATTCTCCCAAAGACTTTCTGAATCTGGTGTTAAAAGATGACTGTTCCATAAAGACTGAGAAGCTGAAAGCCCTACATTGAGCCCTTCACATCTCTGGAATATAAGGGGAATCAGGCCATGTGTGCACTGGGTGTTCAACACTAGAAAAATCAGCATATAGTGCTAACCAAATGCTCCAAGTAGGCACAAAAGTAGCTCTCAGGGCTCTATGCCCTGCTATAGTAAAAACATTTCCCATAAGACAAAGTTCATTTAGTAAAGTTTAACTTTGCCATTAGATCTACATTTACTTTAGGCTTTCTGATGAGATGGACATGTTAGCTGAGATCATATCTCTGCACTCCTCCACCACTCCAACGTCAGCCAAGGCTTGTGGTGTGAACACAGCCCAAACATTTCCAAAGAGGAATCCCATCCTCTGCATGGGCTGGACCCATCAAAAAGAGCCTCATCATGCCTACTTGTTGGTTCTTTAAAATCAGGTCACTAAATGAGGACATTTAAAAGATAAATAGTCTTTTGTAGTCATGAATGATCAGTATCAGTTCTTGGGGAAAATCCCAGGTAACTCTCAACCACTGCCTCTAACAGCAAAGGACAGGATTTTCCATCTACCTCTGATCTTCAAAATCCTCTTAGCAAACACGTAATTTAACTCTTAGATCAATGTTCTTCACCTAGAAACAAGGTTATTTCAGATAACAATGGGTTAACTCATAATTGGACATCCCATTCTTTTCCTATTCTCTCACCACTCATTCTTATCAATATTACTTTAGGGGAATCATGTTTGTGTTTTAAAGGTTTTTTAATTTCATGTATTTACCTTTTGTGTATCATCAACATCATCATCATTATTATTTCTGCTTAAAATGCAATAAACAGCTTACAAGGGCACACATCCTTATCGATCTCTCAAAACACCAGGGTTCTTCAACTCCCTCATATATTTTCAAAGGGTATTTCTGTAAATCCTCATCATTATGATACTAAAACAGTGCTGGGAATGTACATGGGCGTTTGAGATGTCTGTTTTACGCAGCATCTCGGTATGTCTCAGTTTTGAGGTTTTCTTGTGCTATGTCATATCTGATCAGTAAGAAGCACTGTTAAGCATGTACTAAGTTCAAGGTACTTCTAAATGCAGAGGCATATAAACAAAGTTTTTCATATATCACAGGGATTTCAGTTGGTCAACAATTATTCAAGTAAACCCCTGGGTAAAGTCCCTTCTATGAAAGTCAGTAATGCGTAACTTCAGGGGCGAGGTGGAAGTCTTGTTTCTAATTACTGTCTTTGAACAGGCTAATTGTAAAAGGATCAAAAATAGATGCTTTCACATCCCATAAAAAAGTCAGCAGCAAATCAAAACCAGCATACAAATGGGGGGCGGGGGGTGGGTGGGGCAGGTTTAAGCACTTGAAAAAAACGTACTCCTCCCACAAGAGAGACTCACGTAATCACTCTTGAGAACAATGTGCGAGGGTAAACTTTCGCAGTCAAGCCATCCTGTTAATGCCCTTAACTGCTCAGAGGATCCAAGAAGATACAGAGATGTAAGTACAGAAAAAAGTTCACTTTTTGAATTAATTTTTTTCATTAAGAAACAGCAAACAATTCCAGAAATAATTTTTCTCTTTTTTTGTATTATACTGGGTATTTTCATCCGGTAGGAAGGATAAATGACCTTTGTATGGGAAAGGCTTATGGAAGAAATGCTCTAATATTTTATGTTCCTATATTAATATGCTGTCAGTTAATTTCTATTTAAAGGATCTGTTGATCCACAGTATCAACAAGCTATTTCAAGTCCTTTCTTATAATACTTCTGATGATCACAGGGAAATATGTGATACTGACATTTTTTTAGCAACACTGATTTAAATTATACTAAGGCAGAAATAACTACTGTACAAGTAGTAAGAAAAGCATTTCAGCTCTTAAGTCATTCACTGAACCTCACGGAACTCTCCTAATAGTAGAAGAGAGCCTTAAAGCAAATCAGTACTATACTTGTGAATGCACAACCTGCTCTTATCACATGTGCTCCTTGTCTGTAAAAACAGCCTTTATTACCAATTATTTATTCCTCAGGAATTCCTCAGTCACTCCTCTCATGTCTAAGTATTGCAACAGCATATATTAGAATTCAAAGTTTTATGAACTAATTCCTCTTCTAACTTCTGGCATGCACTTATTTCAAAATTTTTAAAAGGCATTCTTTTTCTGAATTGCAATCACCAAACATCTTTCTTCTTATCACTGATTTTCATGCCACACAGTTGTAGAAATATTACAAGTGATAAGACTTTTATACACCTTCCCGATTAAAAAGGATCAATTTCAACTATTATACTGGCAAAACAAGACAGACTGTTCAACAGGTAATAACTCAGCTATCACTTATCTTAAAAAATAAGGCAGTGTACATGCATTTGAGCACAGAATACAAGACACCTGTCTAAAATTTTCATGGCTGCTCCTGAAGAGACAAGGGAGTTGAATCATCTCAATTAATTAGCCTTTAAGAGCTCATATTTCATCCCTTTCTGTTCAAAAGATTGAGGAGTATGTATACATGTAAAGAATAATAAACTTAACCTATTGTTCAGAAGCTGTAATCCCTAGAATTAAAGACTGTACCTGTACAGGTTTCATATCACTCAGATGTAAAAGGTGTGCATAGTTTCTAGGACTAAAGTACAAATTCTCATTTGACCCCTACTTTTTCTGCTTGAAGAACATAATTTTCAGTGGCTCACACTTTATTTTGTTTATTTGCTATATTTTTATGCTCTTTACTTTTTACATTTAGTACGCTTAAGTAAGTATAAACTGAAGGGAAGTTAATCATCTCGGCATCAGCATGGCTCTTCACATTAAATGTGGCAGAGATTATGATAGATAGTTCCCACACTTTTCATAGGACAGATTACACCTAAGAGAGATCCAACAGATAGGAGTGAGACTTACACTTCAAATTAGTTCCACTTTTTCTTTAACTAGTTATGCAGCATTCCAACTCAATTTCTTTATTTCCATCTCTTTTACTGTAGCTTCTATTATTTTTGAGCACCAGATGTAACTGTCATATAACTTAGCAAAATCTATTGTAACAGACAAAAGCAGGACCATAAAGATCCCACAGTGTTGTGTATCTGCATATTCTGTTAAGGACTTAAAGAATATTATAATTCTTTATAGCCATTGTTAAGACAATTTCAGTCATTAAATATGTACTTGGGATTCTCTGTTGTAAGGCTTACAAATTTGGCTTTACTATGCCAACAAATGTGGGTCTAACTAAAAAGAATAAAAGTACTAGCCTGGAAACTCTGTCACCAAAATTAGCTTTGGGTTGCAAGCTGAGAAGTCATTCTTCAGGTCATTAGGCCCACTCATTGCCAGTTAGAACACAAAAGTCAATTGCTTTTGAAGAAAGGTAAATTAACATAAATGCACTAAAGGCATATGAGTGTTAAAGTGCTAGAAAGAAACAGAAAGCTTTATGACACGCCTGTCTCTTGCCTCAGCTTTTATTAAACCACATGCAGTTCCCAAGCTGTCAGTTCATACACCTTGATGCATGTACCTTGGGTATATGTTCTTTCTATATTAACTGTTGCACTATGCAACCTAGCAGGCACACCTTTTAACATACATAACCTAGTTGAATCAAGCCTTTTTCTCAAACACAGAAAACAGTCTAAGATCACTTGTATGGTAAATTAGAAACCCAAAGAGTAAATATGACTGGTCAACAGAAAAAAAATTATTTGAGATGAAGGAAAAAATTAAACCTACACAAGCATAGAACTGCATATGTCCTATATTCTAGTGTTTTAAAAATCTGTAAGACAAGTTATATAGCTAATACCTATAGAGGACTGCAAGCTCAGTAAATCTTCAGGCCAGGCATTGCAGGGGAAGAGAATTCTCTTTCCTGACCATTCCTTTAAAATAATTTATACTCTTTATGCATAGATAAACAACATCATCCCCCAATACTGTTTGTTAAACAAACTGTTTGTTTGTCCATCTCATAGTGACTAAACCATACTATGTATAGAGCCATGAGAGATCTCCCTAATGAATTGCTGTGCTTTTCCAAGCATTTAATTAGTATCCCTCTTAAATTAGCTACCGGACAGATGGACCAGGGATGCATCTCCAAGGAATAAAAAACACAAAGATGAAACAGAGAAATCACACATTAGATTATAATACACAGTAAAAGCTTTCTACATGTTCCCTGTTTTGCTGAAAAGACAGGCAGTGCTCCCCCAGCAAAAGCAGGAGAGGAGAACATCTTTCTTCTAGCACACAGAGAGAACTTCGTACCACTGCTTGAACACTCCAAACCCACGTAATCTAAGGCTGTAATACTGTAATTGTTGGCTCACAGCTTAAGTCTATCTTTCTTAACAGTTACATGTATGTAACATTATACTATACATAAAGCTCATTAAACACGAATATCTCTGTGATCCAGCACTTTGGATTACATAGTACTTCCAAACTGCAGCCACCATTCTGTTCATCAAATACCTTTTGCTTGGGAGTTAAATGTAAAACAAATGTATAAACATAAAATAGATGACTAATGCCAGTCACATGTTTTCACAGAACACCAGTCTCCTAAAACAGCCTTTTTTCCTTCTTTGATGAGATTACAAAATTGGTTTAGAAAGGCACCTGCACAGATTTCAGACATGCTAGACTTGGTAAGTAGCTTGCCATGGTACTGTGATTTTTCTCCCCCAGGTGGATAGTAAGTATTGCTGTGAAACATCAGGAAAGGACATTGAATAGACTAGCAACTGCCTAGCTAACAAATCACATAAGGTAATTGGCTAAAGAAATTTGGTGGTCAGAAAGCAAACACAATGCGCAGACTGGAAAATGGCAAATGAAAGAACAATAAAGAACAACTTCCACTGTTTGCAAGCCCAGTCTCTCTTCCCCACCCCCCACCCCTCTTTTTTTTTAAAAAAAAAAAGAAATATATTCTGGTAATAATTTAGGACCTAGACACTATGGTGACTGCTCAAAAATGCCCGTACATATCTACAGATAAAGAAAATACTAATACTCCTCTAGAGCATTATAAAATGTGCTCCCTATATTAAAAGTCAAAATGTTCTGGGGGTAACAGGGGATCAAAAAGGACATTTTCTGCCACCAGGCCTGACTTCCACAGCAGGCAGAAGAGCCTGTCAAGGAGCACAGCTTAGCTGACATGCACGCTGCCTTGGTCCTCCAGCTTTGTTGTCATCTGTTTGTGGCCAGTTTTTCCTGCCACGGAACTGCTCCCCATGTATATCCATGCTACCACCATGGATGGACACAAACACCCTCTCAGCTAAGACTCCTTCTCAATATAGCCACAGTTATATATGAGGATGAACATTCTATACTGAGTTCTTGATTAAGTTCTATACTAATTTATTACATTAAAAATCTAACTTCACAGGATGAAATTAATAATATGCCTTCTCTTCTATGAAATCCTACTCCTGATGTCAAAAAATATTCATTTTACTGAAATAACAGATTTTTTTCCTAAACGTCTAATAGATATTCTACATTTTGCAAATGTTTATAGAAAGACATGTGGATGGATGTGGCAATTATGCACACTATTTATGAACCAAAACTATTACAACTTTACACTGAAAATAAAATTATGCAGTTAATATGCTGTAGCTAGTTACTGCAATGAAAGTGTTTATCATAAATCTGAGATTATTCTTCCTTACATATGTTGAAGAAATTGAGAGATGAGAAGATAGATGCGATGCTGTGAGTGTGAACAAGTAACCAGAAGCGTTTAAATATGACAAACCAAATAAATACCTTACTGATCCACCCATGTGCCTACACAAACCCACACCATTTTAAGCAAAAAACAGCCTGTTACACTCAGGTAAAACAAGAACTATTTGACACACTTCCACATGGGAAAAGATGAAACAGGAGGAAAGCATACCAGAACTATCCTCAGGGAAGTAAGTACTGCATTAATCAATCATCAAACACACTAACACCAAGCTACTCTGAACAATGCAGAAATAACCAATATAAAATTACAGACATTCTTAAATCTGCACTACAGCTGGAGTTGCTATTTACTGGTTTAAGTCCCTTAGTCAAACCACAAAACTCCCACTTCAGATTTGACTTCTCACCCTGAATGCAGTATTCCCATCCCTCAACAGACAGCAAATAGTTCATGGATATCTAAGAATCAGAACACTGTACAACTATCAGTCAGTAATCACCTGTCTTCCCTCCTGTCTGTGGAGCACAGCAGACACAGACTTAATATACTACCTGGATGTTAGATTTCTTCTTTAAAAGTGTAATATAACTCATTTACATATTTTAATACACAACATCCACTATCCACAGGTTTACTGCTTAGAGAGAACCTTATACACCCCTGCTAACCCTACCAGAAGTCTGATCAGACAGGTTCTTAATACAGGATGTGATGCAGGCACATCAACTGTAAACAACTTGAAATAAGTAGGACAATTGCCTCAAAACATGAAAGAAGACACTAACCTTTTAATGTTTTCACAAGTTAACTAAAGGATAAGAAATACTTTCTGAAACGTGTAGCTTAAACCCCTTAAAACTGAGAGGTATTTTCCAGCAAGACCTTTTTAAGGTGCAACAGGCTACAGTTTCTTGTAAATATTGTGTGTTGAAAGACAGATCCTCAAAAATCACCTAGATGTTAATTAAAGGTACCAGACAGACTTAAAATTCCGGTTCCAACAGCTGTTATCTCCAGATAGCACTCTGTGTTAAAGCAGAAGCAATCTTGTTTTGACTGCCTATTTAATCCATAAATAGTGCCTCTAAGAGGCACACTTTTGTAGAACAGCTACTCAAGGAGTACCATCAGATGTCACCTCCTTTCTGACATTTATGCTTACACTATACAACTACCAGGTAACAGAGAAACTTTTGCACTGAAATCTCTATCAACAGGATCGGATTCTTCCCATTTCTGAAATTCTACTGGATCATTTTTCAATATTTTTAAGTACCACAAATCACTGCCACTTTGCAGCTCTCCCATGCTACTTCTGTATACATGAAACAATTTCTAAAATCTACTGAATTGTCAATGTGAAAAATATTGCAGCTGGGTTATTTCTCTTTTGCAGCATCACTAAAGAGGGATTAAAGTAGCAGTCTTAAGGATTTACATCTCTAACAATATTTGAATTAGATTCCAAAAGCCAATTCTTGAAACTAGTATTGAACAAGCTGAATTATTACGGCTGGAATCTATGCTCTTGAAGGTCCTTTCCAACCTAAATGATTCTACATTTCTATTATAATGCCAGTATGGTAAGAATGCTGAAAAGAAGTTTCTCTAAACAAGTTAAACCATCACAGTGTGAATTGTTAGAAACAGAAACTCCCTAAAAATTAACTGAGACACATTTAAAAAATTTTATCTGCTTGTCTGACCCTTAGGGACTTCATATGGTCCTTTATCATGTGGTTTCTTCAGACTTCTTTTTCCCTTCAGATTGCTTTAAACAGTCTCCCACCTCCCGACCATCTAAAAATTTCACTTTCCAAATACATTACATCTCTGGTCTATTACATTGCCCCCTGTCTGATTTTTTTCATCAGAGAAGGAATTGGGACCAAAACAGAAAAGACATAAAGAGGTACTTTTTTCCTTTGGTTTTCAGAAGAAGGATTGAGAAGTATTTCACAGCAATGAAGTTTCATTTCAGTTTTTTAAGTCTTGCTTTTTGCAACAGAGGTTGGCCATTGTTATGCAGTTTATCTACATTTATTACAAAATGTTCCCTCTTGGTTTTTTGTGTTTTTTTATGTTAGGTCTACTGAGCTTCCTGCAACAACAGTGGTTACAGAAATGGGCACTTTCACAGCCTCTGAGAACAACAGTTCCGCCTGCGACTTATACGAGCACAAAGATACAGCACGGATACTACTGTCTGTCTTCTACAGCTCTATCTTAGTTCTCGGGGTGCTTGGAAACACCATTGCCCTCACCGTCATTTTTAAAAACAGAAAGAAGATCAACTCCACTACCCTCTACTCAACAAACCTCGTCTTCTCTGATCTCCTGTTCTGTATTGCCTTGCCAACAAGGATAGCCTACTACGCCCTGGGATTTCACTGGCCATTTGGAGAAGCATTATGTCGAATAACTGCTCTCTTATTCTACATTAACACCTATGCAGGTGTGAACTTCATGACGTGTTTGAGCATTGACAGGTTTTTTGCTGTTGTCCATCCCTTCCGATACAAGATCAGAAGGATTAAATATGCCAAGGGCATTTGTGTCTTTGTCTGGTTTCTTGTATTTAGCCAAACTTTCCCATTACTTATACAATCCATGTCGCAGGAAGAAAAAGAAAGGACTACGTGTATGGAATATCCAAACTTTGAAAAAATAGAACACCTGCCATTTATACTTCTTGCTGCCTGTTTAATAGGGTACCTTGTTCCCCTGGGGATTATACTGTTCTGTTACTCTCAAATTAGCTGCAAACTTTTTCAAACCGCCAAGGAAAATCCACTGACTGAAAAATCGGGGATAAACAAAAAAGCCATCAATACAATCATATTTGTAATTATAGTGTTCATCATCTGCTTTACCCCTTATCATGTTGCAATCATACAACACATGATTAAGAAGCTTCAGAATGAACCCTTGTGCACTGAAAAGAAAATTTTCCAGAAGTCACTCCATTATACTGTATTTCTGATGAATTTTAACTGCTGCCTAGATCCTTTCATCTATTTCTTTGCATGCAAAGGATACAAGAGAACTGTACTGAAAATACTGAGACGGCAAGTGAGTGTATCAATTTCAAGTGCTGCCAGGTCACACCATGAAGAAAGCTCTCGTGAGGTGGGAGAAACACAAATGACGGTACTTGCTAAATCTTCCAATGGAAAGCTACCTGAAAAATAAAGTCTGCAGTACAGCACAGTGGAGCAAGATTAAAAATCCAGGGTCCACAGCAAAAACTTAGTGCTCCCCATACAGAAACTTAAGTAAAATTCTGTTTCTCAGGACGTCACGAAATCAAGGAGTGACGTTGAACTGAAAAAGAATTGTCACAGGGCAGCAGGAAAATTCAGTATTATAATCTCCTTGCTGTATCTTTTTGACTGCTCTCTTACTTTTTTCAGGAAATGTGCACCATTGTGAATGTTCAAATTCCATGCTGCACATATGTATGCCTGGATGTTACTAACTCAAGCAAAGACTTGATTCAGAATTTGGATTAAATACAAATAGCTTACAGAACATCTGAAAATTTCAAGACCTCTAGCTGAGCTGCAATTACAGGAATGGTTTTGTTGGCTCGGTCACACAAGCAAAGGAAATGAAATTTTAGATTAAATGGACAACTTCTGTGAATATTTGACTATCTCAAGTGCTTAAGTTTATAGCCCTTTGGAGGTGAAACTGGAACTCAAATGTCTTACTGGACAATTTACATAGAAAAAATTGTCAAATATAACACATGAAAAGCTAATGAACTGTTTGGTTCTCCCTGTATGTTGAATCATTCATCTTCACAAGGTGTATTATCTCTTTATATTTATCTCCTTTTCCTAAAGAAGAGCTTTTCTTTCTAGTGTGTATTGTAAAGTTTCTACTCCAGTTGTATATAAATTATTTATAAACACAAATTGAAGCAAGAGACTGTAATATGAACACTGCACCATTTCAGTTAAGAGAACAATGAAGTTCTTCAGAACTGCTTAAGTCAGACATGGACAAAAGACAAACGTTTTAGAAACCTGAATAAATGTCCACAGTTGAGGCCACCAAATTAATGGGTTAATTCTGATGGTGTGAGATGGCTACCTCTCTATAAGCACTGTTTACCTGAGAGATCAAAACAGAAGAACAGCAGGATTAGCTGGGAAAGAACAAGTTTTCCCATCTTGTCTTCATAGAGCTTATCTGGGATCTGTTTGGGCACAGAGAAACTGGGCCAGGAAAGAGAACAAATGACTTAAACACATCCTGCTGGAATCAGCTCAGTACCAGTTGAGAATCCAGGATGCAAGCCCTGGGTTCCTGCCGTTGTGCCCTTCCGGCACATATCAGTTTCCTTCCCTACTTTATTTCTGGCCCTTCTATCTTTTTAGTGTTCTATCCTATTAATATGCCTTCACCTGCCAGCACAACTTGGTAACTGCACCAAGAGGTAGTAGTGGAAAAGGAAAATTAAAGACTGCATGAAATTATAAATAAAAGTTTTGCCACATGTCAGAATAAATGTTATTTATTGCAGCTGTATCTCTCTGGCATTGAGGTTGAGTCAAACAAACTTAGTTATATTTGCCATCTTTGCAATTCCTTCCTTCCTCATGTGTTGACCTCCCCCTGCCTGCAAACACGGAAGGGTCATGTATGAATATCAGTATGGAAACATTAAAATTAATAATTACTTTCTTGCCGCAAAGAAAACACAAATCCTCCAATATTTCAAACCACTTAGACTGCCAAAATTGAGCTTCTAATTACAAAAGACACTATGCAGCTTCAAGAAAATGGAGTAAGAATAACAGTTTTTAACAGGAGAGGTTCTACTTCATTCTGTATGTTATAGCAGTTCTGTTCTTGTCAGCTTTTTTAATAAACTATTTTAAAATATTATTTAAGAATTTGTTCCTATTGGAGTAAGCAAATTATAACCTGATAAAACCACAGACAGACCACTCACAAAAGCATAGAAGTTGCAGAAATAAAATATGCACATTATTAACATTATACCAGTACAAGCTCATTTTATTCTACTAATGTCTGGGGCTTTTTGTTACTATACATTTCACCTAACTGTGATTATAAAACCTTAAATACAAGAAGTATTTTTCTATATTTGTCTGTAAAATATAACTTAAATATGTATTAAAATACCATGTGCTGCAGATAAGAACACTTTAAGTGGAAACAAAGTGAAGATCTGTATTGAAAATCTTTATCTCCATTTCCTCATACAAGCAATTCTGTTATTTTCAATTTTAGACTTTGTTTCTAAATTAGAACAACATTCTCAAACAGCCAACTTAACAGCAAAATACTGATTTTGCTCTAATAAGCCTTAGAGCTTGGGTCCAATTAGATATGGGTTTGAGAAAGGCTACTTTTTCTCCTTACTTTAATAGTTCTCAAATGCTGAAGAAACCAATACAATAAAAACCTTTTAAAGCTAAGACAAACTCAGTTTCCTGACAAATGTTCTAAAGGCACAGACACACAGGCAGACAGTGACAACTGATGCCTCTGCCTCCCCTCACTGCTTGTCAGCACACGCTCAGAGCTCACGTACACTCCTATCAATGAGAAGACTGCTCTACACTTACCTGAATTTGTCAAAAGTGGCAGTGGGGGGTTCAGCTGGCCTGGGACACTGCACTAAACCCAAACATTTAGAGAGAATCTGTCCTGTTTCTTCTACCAGCTGTGCTGTGTGGCTGGCAGACATCCATCACCAGAGAGACGGTAAAACCTGCTGCATGGGACCAAGGAAGAACTGAAAACTTACTGCTGTTCTCAAACAAATGGTTTCCCTCACAATACCCTTATCCATTTATCCTGCTGGTACTGTTTGTTGGAGTACTTTCATAATAGCAGTTACCCACAGTGGCATGCCCTCAGGACTCCCCTGCATGCTGCACAGATATGAATAGAGTGGGAAAAGCCATACCTGGTATCTCTTTCCTTCAACACTGAGTATATAACAGATGTGTCTGTCTTAAAAGACATGAGTATGCCATGCCATGAAACATGTGGCTGAAGCAGTATGAGTTTTGCAAGAGAAAATGAGCTTTTGCTTTGGGAAAAGCTTTTGATCCATTCTAAGAAATGCCCCCTTCTATGTGGAAGGCTGGCAAATGGTCACAGAGATCTGGGACTCACACTTCGCATATATAAATAAAGCAGTTGACAAGTAACAGTAAGTTCAAATTACTTGCTCATTGTGAGGTTCTAACTGAAGTTTTTTGGAGAAACTAGGTCTATGTTTGGACAGTGATGTTCAGTCAGGATCTGACCATGACAGAATGATAGAGTAGCTTCTACCTCGACACTTTGAAGTGGCTGGCTAGGCAGTTGCTAAGAGGACTCCAACTCCATGGCGTCCTAGTGCTGACACTGTGTCCACTGCCGAAATCTCTGTCAAATGTTATCTGGTAGGAAATGTGACAGAGCACATAAAAATAAAAATTATGATGATGGCAAAACAGTACACTCTCTGTCCAAGACCCAAAAAGAAAGTTGGATAGACACCTGTTGTCAAGCACATGACTAAAAGAAGGTGCATCATGTGAAAAATCCCAAAACACACACTATCAGGACTAATTAAGGACTAATACTGCAAATACAGTCAGTTGCCTTGGGCTTGAAGATATTGAAGACTAACTGAAAGCGTGGAGACAATGAACAAAATCTCCTTTGGTTTACAGACCCAGCAGAAGATGACAGGTATTCCCAAGGGCATTGTTGTCTGACTCTTTTGTCTGTGGCCCTGAAAACTATGTAGATGAGGAACCCGTCATCAACATGGTCATCTAGCAAAAGACAGTAACAGCAAGTGTCTGAAGTGGTAAACATGCTGCCACAAATAACATGATTTCTGAAGGTGGTTAATGACACCTCTTAAATCAGCAAGCTCATTAGGGTTAAATAAAAAAATTAAGGAAAGGTTTAGGGTTCTTTTAAATAGATGTTCCTTTTAAGACTAACATTGTTCTAAACTCAAAAGCTTTTAGGGAAGCAAGGAATGAACATACTCCAAGGAAATGGTAAGACAGCCTGTAACAAAAAAAAAATAAATAGTGTGCAACTGAAGAGAAAGAGAAGAAAAGCTTTGTCTTATATGACCAGTTTTGAAAGTACTGAAAAGCAGCATCACACTTGGTCTCTTCTGCCTCCACATCTGTGGTACAGAACAGGGGAACAATTGAAGACAAACTGAAGTTTGTATTCAGCAGTATCTCACTGGGCTGGCTCAAAACAGATTGATCAGCAAACACCAAGGATCATCTGAAAAACAACAAATTCATTGAGTGTAATATTTCCTAATACAGTCTTGGCCAAGCTGCAGCCTGCAGACCAAGGCTATGGTACACAATAAATACAAAAAACTCTGCCAAGGTGCAATCCTTTTCTAAAGAAAAACAGGAATTACTGTTTGTGTAGTAAAAGCTCAGAAATATTTCCTCAATTTTTTCCCCTTACAATACTCCCTTGGCTTCCTGCAAGGTCTAACTTCTGAATTCCTGAGGCTGATGTCTCATCTTTGCATGTGACAGCCCTCAATCAATCTTTTCTTCCATCAGCCTGTCTGGTCCCTTTTTGAACTCAAATAAAATGTCTGTGACTACAGCATTTTCCAGCACGAAGTTCCACAGAATAACTATCTGTGGTGTTTGGAGCCATTTTCACTGCGACACCTTTTAGTTTCATTTGAAGTTCCCTGCTTCTTGTACCAGAAATGACTGAACACACCAACTCCTTATTTACCCTGTCCACATTACTTGTGATTTCACAGATCTGCATCAAATCTGATTCCTTTGAGTCAACTCGACTCTTCTCCTGTGAACAGTCAGGTAAAAGCTGTTCAGCACTTCATTCAAATTACAAAGGAAGGAAAGAAGACAAGTGTAAAAATAAAGTATGGGAACCCAACTGTGCTTGAGCTGGGTGGTAGAATACGGTGTCTCTACACACAGGGAGATCAAGAGCACAGTGATCTACTTTTCCTACCACGTACAGCAGCATGCAGGTTCTCTAAACTAGGATCTTGCCCCATGACTGCCAAATAACCTTGCTCTGAAGCACTAAATAAGGAAGAAGAGGACCTTAATGGGCTGAAAAAATGGATTCACATGAATTTCATGAAGTTCAACAAGTCAAATGCAAAACCCTGCATCCGAGCTAGAATAACCCCAGTGCAGATGGGCATGACCTGGTTAGAAAACAGACTGGCAAAAACAATCTGGGCTCCTGGTGGAAAAGCTAAAGAGGAGTCAATAGTGTGACCTCACAGTCAAACACATATGGGACCGCGTTCATAAGAACATCCAGCGAAGCAATCTTTCCCCTCCACTCAGTACTTGTAAGATCATACCTGGAATTCTGTCCTGGGTTTTGGGCTTCCCAGTACAAGAAAGATACTGACACATTGGAAAAAGTTCACCAGACAGCCAGCAAAAATGCTGAAAGGGTTTGCAGCACATGCTACAGAAGGAGAGGCTGAGGGAGCGGAGACAGTTCAGCCTAGAGGCTGAGAGAGAAGACTGAGAAGCGATGTTATCGCTGTCTTCAATTGCCTAATGGGAGCGGTACGGAAGAGATGGCAACACACAGTAACGGGCTCAGGTTGTAGCAAGAAAGGACTAAACATTAGAAAGCATTTTTTCATCAGGAGGCTAGTCAGGCATTGGGAAACACTGCACAGAAAGCCTGGGAAATAACTATCCTTACAGATACTCAAAACTTAATTGGACAGAGCCCTGAATAAACTGGCTCTGCCAGGGTTGGGCAGCACAATCCCCAGTGGCTCCTTTCAACCTGCGTTCTTCTACAACTACCAAATTGGTCCAAGCTTTAAGCTAGGCAAGAAAGCAACATGAAACTCAATGGCCTTGCAGTAAAACCAGCAAATTATACAACTTTAAAGTCTTCTCATCTTGGCCTCTGTTTAAGCCCTTATCAAAATGCTGTCATTAGCATCCTCCTAAATTAAAGAAAGGTCAAGACACGGCAGATATTTCTTTCCACAAAGCTGCATTCATTTTTCCTCAGTGCAAAAGTATGAGTTTCTCCTCTTCCTCTTTTCTTTTCCTCAGTTGTGACAGATGTTGTGCAAAGGGCTATACTAAAAAAAACCAAGTTTTGCACCTGTTCTGAAGGCAGCAGCATTTGTGGTTATCCTTCTCCCCTCCAGAAAAGTATACATTGTCTTATATCATGCAAAAGAAGAGCTATGTTCCTCCCTCTATTAAGCTAGACTTAGCAGTTTCATCCTTCCTGTGGCATGTAACTTTCGAGGGAAGTTGTGGTTAGTTAACAGAAGGCACTCCGAGGAAGCCTACTTTAAATATAGAGATGCTGAAAACTGATTATTCTCAACTTACAAGCCTAAAAAGCAGCCAGATAGTGTTTTATTGCTGCTGCTGATACTAAGGGGTCAGGAACTTGATGAAGCCTTAATATCACAATTCTGAACCATGGAAAGTTACAGCAATTCTGTGTAGTAGAAGTAACAGATCATTGTAGCCAACTGGACAGGAAGAGATGAAGCTCCCCTGTCAACTGCACGTGTGAGGCATTTTTGACAGAAAGTGACAACAGAAGACTTCTCACAAGTTATCAGACTATAAAGGCACCTCTGGGACAATTCAACTTTCAATTTTCAAAAAATAAATACAGTGTATTCACAATGCCAGCTGATCAAAACAGCCCAAATGCCTATCAGTACCTTACTTGTTCATTCACTCAGACGAGGGCAAACCAACTATTTTAAATGTGTCAGGGATAGCTACTAGGATAATCAAATAATTTGACTGATATAACAGATTACATTGTAATAATTTCATTAAATTAAGGATCTTTTCACTTGAACTCCTTTTAACGCACAAGCTAGAGCAGAAGCTCTGAAACTAATATGCATGGATACCACCACTGGCAACAGAACTAGTGACCACAAACTGCAAAATGAGTGGCACACAAGTCCAGCTACAGCCAGGCTATCTCTGCCCCTCCTTGCTTTTCCCCTGCACCGTTTCTGCCATTCAGCTGGCACCCTCATCCCATGCCCTTGGCCATACCCAGGAGCACAGGGAACTGCCCCCAGATAGGCAAACCCACTGAGGCCGAGCTCATGGCTGAGAGCAACTAGCTCAGGACCACTGCAGAGAAAGCCTAGGCTCAGGGAAATGCCTCCTCATGTCTGAACTGGTTTTACTGCCTCCATAAAAGGTTACATTTCCTTCACCACATGTGGAGGCTGAACTTGGAAAAATTAAATCCTCTGCCTACAGCCCTGCCTTCCTAATAGGGTGCTTGCTGGTGCTTGGAGGCACTCACTGTACAGCTGAACATCTCTGTTCAAGTAGACAAGCACCACTGACAACATAAGCCCTTTGCAGTGCTTCTTGTGCTGCAACTTGCCAATTCCAAATGAAATTAAGTGATTAAGGATCAGATTTGTAATTTAAAATGTTATACAAAAGATTTTTGGAACAGAGATCAATAAAGAGTTAGTGCCATAACATAATTTAACTACAAATGAAGTCTCATTGTCATATAGTCCAGACAGAGCGTTCACAACTTTAAAAAAAAAAAAAAAAAAGTATTTGTCTTAATGTTTTCATCAGTTCTAAGACTGAGCAAACTTTATTGGTTAGTTTACATCCTCTGTCAAAATACCTACAATTAGAAAGGCATAAAGACGGAGCTTGAACTCTGAAATTCTCAGAAATCTGATTCTAATGGTCTTTCACAAGGTGCCACTTCCTAGTCCCAAACAAAAACAGGAAACTAGTGTGCCTCACTGGCCACAGACCTACTAGTAGAAAAAGTTTTTGCTACTCTCTTTTTACAGTGTTATTCAACTTTATCAGCATCTCAAAAAAAGGTCTAAGCAAATAAGAACCATGATTTACATTCCATGTCATCTGATGATATAACACAACTGCTCACAGCAGGACTCTTCCATTAACACATAACAAAGGACAATGACAGTTCTCCACATGGGAGGGGAGGAATGTCAGGGTGTACCAGCAGGACACAAAAAGCCCTCAGAACAGCTTAGAACAGCAATCTGCTTCGGTCCTTAAGAAATCAGCAGCACTTTGGACCACAATGTTTGCAATTGCAGAAGTAACTTTATCATTGATGATTTTTCTGCTGTAGTAGCCAGCGGTGGATGACCACTCTGTGAAGAGTTAGTGACCCACATAACCACTAGTCGAGGTGTAGGCCTCTGTATCATGGATACTATGCGACCGCTACTTAATCAAGGCTCATCTAATCAATAGTATAATTAATCAATATATGCACAGTTAATATATAACTACCCAATGCATAGTCAATGCACACTTACGATTAAAAACATAATGCAATATCTCATTCATATGAATTAATGCAACAGTTTTGGGACTGCAGCATTATTAATGATATAAGAGTATATATTGCTCAAGGGAGTCTTAAAACCTATGTCTTCACTCCCAGCTGGATTCTGTCAGTGACTAATCAATCTGTACTGTGAGCAAGACCCTGCAGGAATACAGGTCCAAGCTGGTGAACCTCACCATGGATAGGATCTGTGCCACGTGCTGTCCCTGACCAGACATCCAGCCAATCCTGTAACATCTTGGGTTTCTCAGGACTGGAAGAGCTGTAACATTTCATACTATTGGCTTTTCTGGACTATTAATGAACAGTTATCTGCCTTTCAAGTGTTTCTGTCTTTCTCATTGGACTTCAGTCCTTTCCTTGGTGCAAAACACTCAGTTATTTCATTTATCACTTTTCCAACTGCAAATATGAGTAGGATAAAGGACGAGTTGTAATTCCTCTTCCCCAAAAACTATTCTTTCAAATCCAAAATATCAAAGGGAATAACTTAAACTTAAGCAAACGAACTGTTACTATGAGCAGAATTAAAAAACTAATTAAAAGGCTTTGTGCAGAATAAAAAAAAGAATAAAAATGCAAGTAAATTACTAGTTACAAAGAACCTAACAGTGAGCTGTCCTAAAATCTCTGACAATCAAACTGTGCTCCCTCTGAGAAAAACTAATTAAGCAGTGGTTGAAAGAACATAAAAACTTAAAGTAATAATTTGAAACAATTCACACCTTTTAGGGTGTTTAGGATGGCAACAAACACAAAAAAAATGAAAAAACCAATTAACACTACAGGAACTCAGGAAAAAATAGCTAAAGTTTTGAGTGATTTCTGTGCTTCACACATGTAAGTTTAAATGTACATATGTATGTATGGCCACACTTCATGAACGAAGATTTTGGGAAGGGGTCTCCCCACGTGGGTGTGCCCTTCCAGCCTGTGCAGTGGATTTTTTAGGTGAGGCACAGCGTGAGCAGAACTGGCCCCACCGTTTAAGTCCTAAGGTCCATTTGCCACGGTCGAGCGAGCTCGGACAGCGACAGTGAAATCCTCGGGACTGTCTACAGCCCCCGGTACTAACCAGGGCTGGCCCTGCTGAGCATCCGAGATCTGACAGGATCGATGGCAGGGAGGCATTTAACTGCCCAGGGGACAGTTCCCACTGAGACTCGAACTCAGGACGTTGGGATTCAGAGTCCAGAGCGCTCTCCTTTACGCCACGGGACCACCCCAAGTTTAAATACTGGTGTCAAAAATACCCACAAATCCCTCAGAAGCTAAATAAACTTGTGTTTTATTTGTTCAAAACAAGCCAGTGAAACAAAAATATCTGTTAATTTGAGAACTCTTACCTGTGCTTCCCAAAAAACACTTGCTGGTCTTTGGTAACAACACCATGTAAATGAAACACTGTAGGCAACATCACAATTTGCTCTCCCCATTTGGTTTCAGTTTTAACTTTTTAATATTTTGTAACAGGCAAGGATTACCAACAGAATGCTTAAAATTCTATGCAAATTAACGTTTTCCACTCTTAATATCTACCTCACTCAAATAGAAACTGGCTATATGAAGAAAGTTTCTGACTAGAATTATTGCAGACAAAAATAATGCCTACTTTTAATTTTTAAAGTTTTGTTGAAATATAAAAGATAGTAATCAAATTATCACTCCTCTTTTTTCAATTTTACTTTTAAAAGTTCACACTGTTGGTGCATTGTGCAACTCTTGGTGGCATCACCTTCCCCTGCCCCCCATCAACTCAACCCAAACTTCATTACCATCTGTTTCCTCACACAAACCAAGAAAAATGGGAATTGTCTGTCAAGGCATGTTTCTCTCTGATCTGCTACCCTGATTTTGAGAGACAAATACTGAATCATTCAGAGAGATGCAATGTCTCATAATAATATGCCTATTATGGGGCTACTGTTCCTAATAGCCCTAGTTTAAAATTATCCAGTGCAGAAATCCAATTACACCTCATTTATCTTTAAAAAGGGTTAACATTATTGGGTTGGCATTATTTAGCCAAGCTGGCAGAGACACATGTAATGTTTACCTCCATAAGCTGTTTAGAGAATACTGACTGCAGAGATTAATCCTGCTGCAGGGCACAACAGTTTCTCTTCCTGTAAATAAAAACACATGTCAAACTGGAATAATTAGACTTAGTTCCCAAAACTGGAATAATTACACTTAGTTCCCAGATCTCTAACCATGGTCAGTACTTTCTACTTAACAAAAGCAACTAAACCACAACTGTGAAAGTGTTGACAGCCTGCAATTAACAAATGCCACTCAGTACTCTGAACCTAAAAGGCCCAGCTTTTCTTGGGGAAGCCTTTCCAAAAATACGTACCATCTTGCTTCCAGACACACTCAATCCCTGGCAACACTTTGTGACTTTTTGTCAAATTACCTCCCAGTACTTTCATCCTCTAAATACTGTTACCCAACAGGTATGCCTTTCTGAGAGGTGCAATAGCAAATGGACTTCACATCCCAGCTGAAAGGCAGAGGTAAGTATTTTAATTATTGTGAAAATAGAGCATTGCCACATTTCAGGAACACCCTCAAAATAATCAGCAAAAATCCTGACACCATTTAAGAAACAGTGGATTATTTATTTGTTGTTGTAGTCTGGTATCTTGAATGGTACAACTTTGTGCAGGGCAGAGCTTTTGGCTGATAATACTCTTCTTACAATTACTAAAATCGGGGCTTGGTGTGATACAACCCCAGTTCAGAGGTTACGGTATTCTGGTCCACCTGTCCCCCTTCTCTGGCAAGGGTTACTGACTCTACAGCACATGCCTTGACCTCAGGCACACGAAGTTGGGCTGAAGTAATCAACTGTGAATCTTGTGGTGCACAGCAATGGAAAGAAAACATCCTGTTCTGCCTTCCATCTACCTGTTTCCCTCACTTTCCTTGCTCTGGTGCTGGTATTCATCCACCCAGAAGCAAGCAAGTTTAGAAACTTAAGACAGTGGGAAATGAGTCCTGAAAAAAAATAATGTATACACATGTTAGTTTTAAACATTATTTTATCTCCTGATAGCCACTGCCTGTAAGAAGTCAGATGACTTGTGCTGCAAATGATAGATAGAAGAAGGATAGGCTGGAGCCAACTGCTTGCTCCGTAAACAACAGCCCATGCTTCAACCAGCTCAGTCCTGCTATAAAACTGCGCCTTTGGCAGGTGAAACAAAGCCACATGAGCTTGTTCTTGCTGCCTCCTGTGCACGAGGAGAAGGAGAACAGAGGACTGGAGGGCACAGCTGGAAAGACATGTTTATGGTTTGAATTAGCACAGCTCCTTCCATCAGTTGACTGTAAGTCAGAGACCTGTTCAGTTTAGAGTACAGGTGTCTCACATTCTCATACACTGATCAAGTGTCACTTTGCATTTGTTAGGAGTACTTTTTGTCTACCATTATTCTGTCTCTTCTGCCCCACATATTAAGATCTTCATATTTCCCTCAAGAGTCTAAATACGTTAGATCTCATTTTCTGATCCTGTCCCCTTTTTCACCTCTTTTCACATATCCTTACTATATTAAGCATAAATTACTTTAATTGAGTAACTGGCACACACATTTGACCAAAGATTATTTTTTGGGATGGGATAAATCATTCACAGTCTGGAAGTCCATAATTCAAATACTTAAGGGCAAAGACTTTTACCTTAAGAATACCAGTAAAGTGGACTCCTAACTGTCTGCTCCCCTTGTTGGTTGAACATTGTGTGGAAGGAGCAAAACACATCCTGTTTTCCATTTGCTCATCTCACACTTCCACCACAAAGAAGGGGTTCAGAAGCAGATGTGAAGATGGAGATATGCATATAGATAACATATCCCAATCTCTATTCATACGCAAGAAGTCCTTCTTTTCCTCTGTATGAATATTTTCAAGAACTTGCACTGGGATTATTGGAAACACTCACCTCTCTTAATTGCAGCCCAAAAAAAAAAAGCTACTTGAAGAAGGAACGCACTGCTCAGGGTAAGAGAGATCAGACTGCAAAACAGCTACTGTTTCAGGCCTGTAACCAAAGCACCACTTTCATTAAGGTGTAAATACACCTCCATTTTTTTTTTTCCGGAGTGGAAACATTTGCTAATGATTCCACTGTGGGGCTCATGCCTGGTGTTTACCTCTAGCTTCTTTTGCAGTCTCACAGTCTGCTGTTCACTAGACAGTCTGTGAAGAAACAGTTATTGCACTGAAGAAGCAAAAAACATTCCTGAACAATCTGTATAAATATATATTTTAAAAAAGAGTGTTTGATGACCAGGGAGCACAGAAACGCCCCAGTTCTAGAAATAGAAGGGTTTAGATAAAAGACCAGCAGATGAATTCTGCGGAGAATCTTTAAAACAAAAGCGGAAAAGCACAGGATGTTCTGCTGCTTCAGTCACACAGGCTTCAATCGTCTTTCACACTAGTGGCAGAGCACACAGCAACCAAAATACTGTCTTCATCAAAAGGTGAAAAGAGCTGGTGACCACAAGCCCAAAGAGTATGCATGAGGAAAGACTGTGGCAAATAAGCATCCCATTACTGAAAAGGTTCACCAAGTGAAGGCAAAACAAATAAAACCACCTCTCATCAAGCCCTTGCTAAAACTTATGGTGACAAGTGACAGAAAAGCTCTTCACAGAAAAGCAGAGATTATTGCTGTGTATCCCTTTATGAAACTGATTTTATTTTCTGAAGTGTAAAAAGCACATAAGTAAAAACATAAAAAACCTCAACAAAAGTTTTAAAACTGAGAAAGGTATTTTGTTTCATACCATAGGGAAAATTAGCCTGTTTAAAAACTGCAAGAGAGTATGTGCTTCTTCTTGACTGACTCTTTCCAACGGGGGTTTAGTATACATGCTTTACCAAACCCAGAAACTATCCCCAGGCCAGAAAGGAATGACAAAAAAGCAAACAAGCAGATGTGGACTGACTGCATTTTAGCTGAGATAGTCCTGAACAAAAGCTGACTCTCAGATGGAATGCTGTCATCACAACTAACTCATCTGCATCCTGACCAATCTCTGTGTTGTCAGAAAACTTTAAAAGGTGTCCTCATGTCTAACTGGCTCCAGAATAGAGGAAAATATTTTTAAAAATAGCTCTGAGAAACTATCTCAGATTTCCTGCTCGTAACATACCCGACTTAAGCACTCAAAAATCCCACTTAATAATTTGCCAATACATAAAGTAAGTTCCACCAATTGATTGACATCCCTAACCAAAGCAAGAGGGTGATGCATCACCCTTCAAGTCTGTCTAATACGCCATGGTACTGTCAGCTTTGAGTAAGCTGAACCTTCATGGCAAAAGGATCACCTAGCCCACCCAGTCTGAAGCTGCTGCATATCTGATACACAGACAGGGAAACTCAAGACACACAGTCTCTGTCCCTTCAAAGGTATCAGAGAAAGTTTAGGTAATAGAGACCTGTGACTATGTACCTGATAACGACACAAAAAGCGATAATCCTACGTGATGTGTCTTGTCAGCACTCACTCAAACTGTGCCTGTGTCCAAGGCGAGCAGTGGGCAAAGCATCACATATGGACATGCTTCATAGGGGGACACTGAAGTCCAGAGAGGGACATGGGGGTATACATGCCAGTCTGAGTAAAGCCAGGACAGGTATAGCCTGGAAGCAGTCAAACTCATGTTCCTATGAGGGACAGTTGAGCCTTTTACTATCTTCATGAATCTAAAGAGAGCTCTCTAGCAGTTCTTAAAGATTTTGACACTTACTCTACTAGGCTGTCATTTGTGAGGCATTCTACTGGATCAAGAAGAGTGGGCAATTTCATTTAAGATAAGCACTTACTTCAAGAGACCCTTCAGACACCTATAACCTCAAAAGTGGAACCTTATACTGGGAAAGTCCAGCTTGTAATGGAGACTGGCTTTTAACTCTACCTAATATATTCTCATTCTACAAACTTCTTGCCTTAGAGAAAACGTATTTCATAAGTAATGATTTGAGACCCTAGCATGTCACACACCTGAATTCAAAGAGTTATAATTTCATCAATTTGCTTTTCAACATGATTAATTTCATAGCCATTCTTCATCTGAGAAATATTTTCACAGCATGCAGGTCCTACCTGAACTTATACCTCCGATAACTTCACCTGTTTCCTGTTTCTGGAGTAAAGGAAGTGCTGAGAGGCACACAGGGTAGCATCAGCCTCCCAGAATTGTTTGCATGAACAAGTCTGTGTGACCACTGCCTGTTCTGGGGTTTTTTGGAAGGGAGAGGTGGGCACCACAGGTGAATGAGGGCTTTAGCCTTTTCCACCACTTTCTGACATCTGATCCTCCACTGTGCTATGAGTTTCCACGTTTCAGCACATAAACCCTGCTTCTCTCCACACTCCTGATTGTACATGGTCCACATCACCCAATCCTAAGCAACCCAAGAGCACACTTCATTATGTGATGGGTTGAAGAGGGTCTTCACTCCCAGCTCCCTGCTGATATAAGCAGTAAACGATCCTATCAATATTTAGCATAATGCTTGGGCAGAAGGAATTCAAAGGATGGAAATTAATACTGACAAAACACTGTAAGCTATTTTTGCCTCATTGACTATGACCTATTTTCACAGTAGAGACAATGAGTTGGAGCTAACTACCAGAACATGACTCATGTATCTGCTATGCAAGGTTTTGAACACAGTTCTGTAGAACAGTCGAGTAACTGGCTACACCCCAATCCTCTTCTACAGCAAATATTACTAGTAAATATTGTATTATTTTTTGGTTGAGCCAGCTTTTAAACTACTTTTGAATTCTTGATAAAAAAATTTAATCTCTTCTAATTTACCACATTATAATCAGTATATTGTAAAAGACATCATAACATTTTCAAAGGCTAAAGCCTAGTAAAGAGAGGGTTTAATAGTCATCTTATTTACATAGTTTGGATTACTTCACAGTACTTGAAAATTAAAACACTTCCCACACTTTGGGGTTTTTTTGGTCAAGACACTATTCACACCTCCTTTTGATTCATGACTGTAGCTCAACTTTTCCAATGAGTAGGTATTCTAAGGCCCAAATTGCTAGCAGGAAATTGTTTACTTGTGCATGACAAAACAGAAAGAAAATAGAAAAGCAGAGAAGTGATTTCTTTGCAAAAAGATACTTCCCCATTAAGACCACCACATAACCCTTTTTCATAACTACAGACCAAGGCATCTGAAGCAAAGCGATGACTAAACAAAAGAGAGTATTCAAGTAAGCATAAAATAAAAGCAAAGAGGAAATTTTAAAATATCTTGTTATTTATATAGGAAGTCTTCAAAGTTGTTCAACTCTGAAAAGGAGACATTCTAATTTCTTAATATTTTAGTGAAGTGACTGCTAATTTTTTTACTAACTGTATGCACTGTCTTCTGTCTCATGCACATTTGTTTTTTAAAAAGACTCAATCATATAACTGTGCCTTCTCAGAAAACCACTGAACTTATTGAATCAACTTCTGTCCATTACTTTGGCAAATCAAGGGGTTTCTTTAAAGCATCAGCCACTGCAAGACCTCTGTGAAGTTACGTCATTACTCCCCTCTTCTGTCCTAAGGAGGGGACATACATCCCTCCTCATACACCCTTATTTTGCAAATTGATATGACAGGCACAGTACCTCCTCATACAAATAACATCTCTAACGACTCCAAGGAACTATTCATTGATTTTTCTTCCTTCTTCCTCCACCGCAGTCAAATAATTAGCTGCCTTACAAATATGTGGAGAGGGAAGAGATACATAGAACATCATTGGAATGGAAGCAGTTCATTCTGTGATGAAGGGGATATTTTCTCCTTTATATGTCAGGATATCAGATCCTAACAAAAATGTAGCAATCCATGCTTGTAGTAGAACTACAGATAGGAGTCTACTAACATTTCTAGGATGCAATGACTCCTTCAAGCTTGTTTCCCTTCAGATCAAGTAACATGAGGCACTGCAGTAAATCAATTTGCAAACAATAGATGAAATTATGATTTGTACAGAATCATTTGGCACAGACATCTACAATTAGATGCAGGATTTCCTTTTAAATTCCAAAGAGACTTCCACATCCCTGTCTTTCTTTACTACAGTTGAACAAGAGGAACAAACAAGGTGTTCCTAACTCCGGAAAGAGGAAGGGAAGAGGGGGGGTGAAAAACGCAAGCTGCCAGTAAAGACAGAAAGAAAACTTGATCATGCCCACGTGGACTGAAAATAACTGTCAACTATTAATCTAAAAAGGAGGTTCCTATTCCCACATAGGAAAGAAGGTATTGTTTATTCTCCTTAAATAATTTAATCATAAACTTTTTAGAACGCTCCTGAAAAACGAAGTGCTGTGTAAAGAAATCTTTGCTATTACATCTTATTTTGGTAAATAAACAAATAAACAGACAAATAAAACAACAAAATCATGAGGTGGGTGGCTTAAAAAACACAGGGTTGCTTAATTTTTAATATTAGTTTTTATCCTTGTGCTATATAATAAACCCAAAAGAATGGTAGAAGTTGCCTCCAGTTCTCCTCCTTCCTCCACTAGGTGACTTCTGATTCTTCGCTTTTTCAGGGTAAATTCAGACTACACACAGTAAGAAATTCTTAGCTTACAATTATTCTCAGAATTGTACTTTACTGTTCAAATAGAAATGCAAAGTGGAGACCCTTATGAAATGTAACTATTTGAGCAACAACAGAATTTGCAGTTCTATGATTACAAGAACGACCACAGCTTCCATGTCATGTGGTACCTCCCTCCTCTGAGGGAAACGAAGTGGTTTTAAATCTTTATAATCAATTTTCTTGAAAAACTGGCCAAATAGCGCAGGTATATAAAGGAATGAACCCACTATACCTGCTTTCTGCTGTTCCAAAGATCTGTTGCTATGTTAGCTAAAGCTCCACAGATGGCAGCATTGATGAAGTAATTAATCCTCACCACGGCAAAGGTCAAAACCCATTTCTCGAATCTGTTTCTTATCAGAGCCCAAGACCTATTTTCCATTGTCAAAGATCTTGGCACCAAGCAGTATAAGCACTGGACCAGGAACTGTCTGGCCGTAAAAGGAAGCCAGATCCAGGATCACAACTAAAAGATATTACACCAATCACTCACACAAAAACTGTGGCAGTTTAGGCCCCATCATCTTGGAAATAAACTACATCATCCAGGCAGCAATGAACACTGTGAGTCCCAGGCTGCTGGTATAGTTCTTATGATTAGGTCCATATGCTCTCAAATTTGAAAGAAGAAGGACTACAGAGATGTCCAATATCCTGCCACCTTTACTGCCCTGTCTTCCCCTAGTGCCTCTTGTTCAAAACAAGTCTTGCATTCCTTCTCATTTCTGCTGTTTCAGTAAGTGGTAAGAATTTGATGGACCAGATCATCACACAGCACAAGGCTCAGTTACAAGCAAATGAAGGCAATGTCTCAGATGTTCTAGAACAAAACAATAATGCATTAACAGGCAATATGACTTGGAGGCAAAGGAGGAAAGTGGCAGAGAACATGGGATACTCAAGTCCCAGTTCAGTTTCACCGGTCCATCCTATCCTAAAGTCATCTTTACTAACATAATGTCTACATAAGGAAAACTGCTTAAATTATTGAAGTTCAAATCTATGCCCTGGCTCAGGATTTTCAGCTTCTTCCCTTTCAAGTGTGTATGTGTGTGTATAACATATATATATATACACATACACGTAATGTTTGTAGTTGGACAGTTGATTGGAAAATACAGAGTCCTCTGACTGGACCCAGCTCAGTACCTGAAAAGACAGCGATTTTTCTGAAACCACTTACTTGCAGCCAGCTCAGCTGTCTGCCTCAGCCAGCTCACAGCACCAGCTGGTCTTGTCCCGGTGTTCTGGTGCACAGAGCATGCTCACAACTCAGCTTCTCTTTCATTTCCCACAAGGGACACTGCTGAGCCTATACACCAAGCAGACCTACCCAGCAGAGATCCTAATTAACCAGATTCATTGCTACGTGGCAGGAATTGAACTGCTTTGTCCCAGTCTGGATTATGCCAATCCCTTTACCCTCTTGAATGCTCCTTCTCACGTCTGCTCAACTGCACCGCAGCACACCAGGCTTCACAACCCCAACACACTGCTGCTTTTTAATATGTGCCAGAGACAGGTGGCACAGGCAGAACAACATTAGAGGACTGTCAGTTCAGCAAAGCAAGGTACCTGCCAGGGCTGGGCACCATGCACAGGAATGCAACATGCAGCAAGGCACCCTTGAATTTAAAGGACAGCACTTAGTCTAGTACCAAATACTTGCACAATTCACTCTCACTTCAGGTAGTTTTGATTAAACACTTCACTGTTATACTAAAGCCTATGTAGCAATTTTTAATTGTTTCATTTCTGATTATGTATACTCAAGCTAGTAACTGAGGGAAGTTGTCCAAGCTCCTGAACTCTGGAGGAGTCAAAACTGGTTTTCCTACTTCTGCACTAGACTTCATCAAAGGAATGTGAGTACATGCAGTGCCAAATAAAGACACTTCTCTTGCAACGCTACCTTTATTCCTGGGAGGTATATCAAGTTGTAGAACAATACTCCTATGCATGAGACTTATAAGAAGCAGTTTAATAGTAAAAACATCATATACCACATACTTAGCATGTGAAGGACTATTGAGAAAGCTCTCTTAAAACACTTCCAAACTGGAACAACTAACTCATTGAATAGTCCCTCACAACGCAGATTTAAAAAAAAGAAAAAAGTTGAGTATCTATGCAAGTTTTAAAAAACTATGAAATATCTGTGATGAGAAATCCATACTTTTTGAATGAAAAAAACTCTGCTTCCCAACACAACAGAACACAGGTGGAAAGCAGAACACAGACCCAAAAGTTTAATAAATATGCCAAAGGCAGTCCCGGTTCATCAGCAAGCATGGAGCTGTGCTGGTATTTGCCATAAGCAACTATTAGACTACAGATACTCTGAGATTGCTGCTGTGTAACAATCCACTGTCAGACATCTTAGAGATGCAACTTCCATTTTAATTAATTTTTAAAGTATTGCTTCTTTCAAAGACTGACACTGATGAACAAATGAACTACAGGCCAGATGCACTGTATATGTTTAAGGTATTTAGTAACACAGTGTATGTCTTGGCTGTACAAGAGAAGGAGGGAGGGGAAAAAAAAACCCTAATCAACCCAGGAGAAACATGGAAAGTCAATTTCATTATTTTTTTTTTTAAATTCCAAAATACCAATTTCTAGCAAAACAGAGAAGAGAAAGTAAAATGTGACAGTAAATAGGACATGTCAGGTACAGCTAAGTAGGCTGCAGTTCTCTTAATCTGCTCCATTTCCCATTCCTTCAGCTCTGCTGCACAGCATTTACATTCACTCACAGGCTGAGGAGTGGGAGATGAGGGACAGCTATGCCATGACATAGCCTCTGAGTAACATGCACATGGCAAGACTGGAAACAACTGCAGCAAGTTTATGTATTCAGTGCCATGACAACTTTTAAACAGTAGTTTATTCTTAAATCTTCACTATAGTGCAAAATAATAGGGGAACAAAAAATGAAGCAACTTACATCAAGGCTGAGAACAGTAAATGAAAACTGCAAGTGAACTCACCCACGACAGCAAGCCAGTAAGTTAACAAACTGATATGGGAGAGTTGCTTCCTGCACCACTGGTGCACTGGACCGTGCACAAGCTTCAGTTCTTTCTTTTCAAGAGATTCAAAAGGTGGAAAGTTTGAAGGACAGTATGTCCTCAAACCTGCTCCTTATCAAAATGAAGCAGAGGGTGATCCTTCTGTCCCCTCTGCATGCAGAACTTCTCTGTATCAGCTAGACAAAGCTTAGAGTACAGGGTAAGTGGACAGGCAAAACATACTTTTCCATACCATGACCAAACCACAAAAGATCCAGCAGTACATTAATTCTGCAAAAGCAACAGCATGAAGGTGATCCCTTCAGTGCTGCACTTTGAGGTTGTTACAAGTGCTCAAGCTCATTTCTTCTAAGGCTTACTGCCAGTTATTGAAGGCACCGTAACAGACCACATGCACACTCTGCCTTATCCTCAGACACGAAGTATATTGGCTTAGTTTTTAACTGCTTAAAATCGGCTTTAACACAACATAATGCAACTAAAATTACCTTGTTTACTCCCTGAACTTCAGAATAGGAAAAAAAATACCCTGGAGGGAGCTAAGCATTTACTTCAGTAAAAGCTGGAGCAGAGGAAGTACTTGCCCATCTAGGGGAAACCAATGCAAGGCACCCATTTCTAGCTGATAAAACAGCACAGAAGAAAACAAAAATAAAGCCAGGTGCTTCCCTACAACAGAAAGCAAAGCAACAGGGGAATGCGGAAGAGCAGCCCACTGTCTCTTGCAAACCACAGGCTGACTTGGGTGCTCACCTCCAAATGCTTGTCACCCTGCAGCTACAGCCAGCCTGAGCACCTAGGCAAGAAGGAGCAGAGCCTTGCTGGTAGCGCAAACACCTCATTTCAGCAGATTGCTGCCAGACAGAGCTGTCCCCTACGCTCAGAGGGAAGGCCTGCCAGCAGCAGAGCAGTTTGGTTGCCTCCTTTCCACCAGGAAGGCTCTGAAAAGCCTGAGTGAAAGCAGAACACAGTCTGACGTGACTATACTGTGGCAATCAGACGGATAGCTAACCTGCCAGCAAACTCAACTGGGTTGCTGTTGTCCACCTTTATAAACTGTGGGACTCGATTCCAGCTGCCCTCACAAGGCATGACCTCCCCTGCAGGGTCAAGACATCAGCCACCCTCCAGACAAAATGAGACACAGCTGTAAAAGGTCACACGGCTGACTCACCTCTGAGAAGACAGCGAGCCAAGAGGCAGCCCACAACATACAGCTTTTCTGATCCCAGCCTCAGTCTGTTTCCATTCAAACTCAGAATGACTTTTGTAATCCCTCTTTAGCTAAGGAGGACACGGCTGCCCACTTGCTTGTTTTGGCAAATTCACAGCACAGTTCAGGTTGGAAGGGACCTCCATCCAGCCTCCTGTATTTTTCCCAAAATAAAGCGTTCTTTTCTAGTACAGTTCAAAAGTCCAGTTATTCTCTTCCAGGAGCCACTCATGCTTTCTTTAAACCTTTTAAAAAATACATATGACACAGAATTTCACTGAGCTTTCACTAAACAGTTGAAAACAGTGCTTCATCCTGCTGAAGCATGCTCCAGAGTTGTTTTGCTAATGATAAAGCCACTGAAGAATTTCAACACTGGTCAGTCCTCCTAACATACTCCTTAATCCTAAAATATTAAGCACTTTTAATAAGATTTATATTTCTGTAGGATGGTCTGGGTAGAATTTGCAGCTCTTTGAATTTAAGAGGCCTTTGGAATGATCACAAAAAAATAAGTTTGGTATTAGTTCACCTCAACAGGAAAAAACCAAATATTTAAAGGTTTTATTAATCTACACACTGAAAATTATCCAGGTCCCTCCCTTGATTATTTTAACCATCACAGTGACCTACGCAAATACCTACACACTACCATAAACCCATTTAACTGAGGCAAATTACACTTCTCCGTCAGAGAGGGGAGTTTTCACTGAAGCTATCTTTAGCACTAGGTGAGGATCACCTACGTACATTACTTTTACAGTAAGTGGAGAAAGACATTCCTACAAACAAACCTGATTCTGGCTACATCTGAACTGTAGGACTTCGTTGCTTCTGGCACCAAAGGCACATCCTGGCAAATTCCTGATGGCATATCAGGTGGACACTGAAACATTGCTGTTCCCTTCCTCAGCACATAGCCCTCTGCTACATTTCTCTGTGTCTGTGTGTGTGTGTGTGTGTGTCTGTGTGTGTGTGTACATGTGCACAGAGATGCCAAGAGGTATCAAACTCCTGGTATTGTGCTTCAGTGTCCCCAAGACTGCCAGTCAGAGACCTGGTGCTAGCATGCACTCTACAGAGAACTTGGAATTATTTCCTTCTCTGAAGGGCTCTTTCAAAGGCTGAATCTTTTTTAAAGCTGACAAAGAGAAAAGGTAGGAAATTAGTCTTTTTTACCTATTAGCTTTTGTGTATACTCCCATCCCACCAAGGCTGTCTGGTACAGTGACACGGTTGTAGGACTTTACTCCATTTTAACATAGGCTAAAACCTCTCTTCATGCAGCATTTTTTCTGCAAAGCTCTTGAATAGGCATGTAATTATTTAGACAGCAAGTAAAATATAGAAACACTGCTGTTGTGTTAGTAAAATATTGTAAGTATAGGCATAAACAAAGTTGTGTATTAAAGTGAAACAAACTTCTCATTTCAAACTCAGTTTCTGTCACTTTCAGACCGACAACTATCCAAGGCAATATAAATAACACGGGGATTTCCACAAAAAATCAGCCTGTACTCTACTGAAGAATACATTTGCATTGTGCTTGTTAGAATCTTCTGCATAACCAAGATGTGTATTCTTGCAGACACCTTTTCATATAAACCTTAACCTAAAATATGCTTTCATTATACCACAAACATTTAAAAGCGTGTTTTGAAAAAATACATAGTACAACAGTCCGGTTTAACCACACTGGAAATATTGTAAAAGTTTGACTGTTGAAAGGTACTAGAAATATCAGTTCACAGACATCACACTTAAGTGAAATAATAACTTTTAAGTATGACCAATAAAAGAGCTCAGAACTAGCAAGATGACATCATTGTTTCCTGCCTGTGAAGAGGAGCTATTTTAGCTAAGTGAAGCTGGGCAAACAAGAGGAAGTCTAAACGTTCTACAGATTTGGGGCCATGAAAGGAGCATCTCTGAAGAACCTTCATAGTGCACAAAGGGTGAGTAACAATCTCTTATGCTATGGTAACAAAGTAATTTGGATGTTTATGCATGTTGCTATGATAAACTTCTTTGTTCAGAAGCTGAACACAGGCATTAATTCTAGAACTAATGACAAGAGATTTAATTCCTTAAAGCACTTTCAGAGTATCATCAGCATTCTATAAATAACATTTAAAGCAAAATGATTGCATTTGTAAAAGCACAATACTATAAATACTTTTGTTAAGGATTTTTACAAAAATGTTAAAAATACGCACTAAATAAAAGCATTGGTAAGTACACTTATCACTAAAGGAAAAATGTTTGTTGTCATTAAACTAAAACCAGAAGAAGATCTTGTTGCTTGGTGTCTGTGTTCCACTGAAAGCCATGTCCTCCTCAGGGGAATTGAAAAAATATAAGGGACAGACAAAGGATAAAAAGGGAGACTGGAAAGAGAGATACATGCACAGTCCTTCCAGTGGAGTCACTGCTACCTAACTTACACTAAGAACATGGTCGAAAAGCTTTTTTCTGGTTTTGTTCAGAAAGTCTGTGTTCTCCTACACTGTATGGCTTTTAAAATTCACATTAGACATTCAAAAAGTCATATATCATTAAAAAAACAAGACTGATACAGACAAACTTCAGAGGAATCATTCAGAACTAATACAGACTTTAAGAAACCAGGGACTCCAGGGGCTCTTCAGTAAGGACTGGAGATCAAACACACGGGAACTATGCACTCTTCTGCTATAGAAAACAGTCTTGGTGCCTAGCCAGTACTGTAGATCTTCCTTGGCTCTTTGTCACAAGTAGGAAGATCAGACAAACAACTAACTCTTTCCTCCTCTTCACAAAGCTGCCACGGGGCTGGGCTAAAGGCCAAGCAAGTCAAACCCTCCCACGCAAAGTTGCAAAGCTGTGACTACAAGAGCCAGGAAAGTGCAGGGCGTGAGGGTTAACCAAAGCACCCATGCAAATTCCAGGTAAGGTCTGCCATCCTCAAGTGGCTCCAAAGCAAACCAGGGGATAAATCTCCTCCAGCTCTCACCACCTGAGCTGGCACAGTGACATTTCAGCTGTCAAACCCCTATAACCAAGAAGTTGAGAGAAAAACACAACTGTGCTCTGCGGTAGCTGGCTATAAGCCAGCAGTACTTCCACCCCACACATACTGCTCACATATGGCCTAGTCACAGACTGTGCTGCTTCCCATCTTTTTACTTTTTTTAATAGGAAGCCTATTAATCTATTCATCTCATTCATATGTTAGGTGGGTGGTTCTGATGGCCTGGGATTAAAGACTGTATTAGACACCATGTAGATACTAAGACAGCTTTTTAGGGTTTTTTTATGAACAACAGCAAGCACTTGTTCTTTTGAAAGCAAAGTAGTTCCTACCAGATAAAAGGCAAAATCAATACTTCACTTTGCATATCCAAATGTCACTACATGCCATGCTCACTTATTTATTTTCATAACTAGTTTTAGTCAAAACTTTTTCAACAGGGACAACTTGAAAAAATACTTTGTTTAGAAAATAGCTCTCATACCTCAAATACAACTGTTTCAACCTGATTACCAGCGACTGAAACACACTCAAAGTGTCCATCTTGACTTTTTGATTCCTTATATAAGAAATCACTTAAGAATTAAAATATTTGATTAAAACCTGCTTATAAATATTGTTTCTCACAAGTCTGACAGTACATGTATTTCCTCAGAGAATGATAATGTATTTGCAGACAGAAAAAGCAACAAAGCTAGTATGTTTTCACAGCTAAACAATATGGTCTCACCACTAAACACCATCCTAAAACAGTCTTCCTTCTTGTTTATAAAGATAGATTTTATTTGACTGAGAATAACTTCCCATATTTTATCTACTTTTAGGGTATTTATGGAGTGCAACAACTATTCCTAAGTTCAATTAAACTATGATGCCTGAAAATCACCACCCTGAAGAATACAGGATTGCATCACTGGTCTTCTACAGTTTCATATTCACAGTGGGATTGTTGGTGAATGCCACTGCACTATGGGTTTTCAGCTGCACTACCAAGAAGAGAACAACTATAACTGTATATATGATGAATGTGGCATTACTTGATATAATTTTTATATTTTCTTTGCCTTTTCGAATAATCTACCATGGGAAAGAAATGTGGCCTTTTGGAGATACATTCTGTCGGATTATTGGTGCTTTCACTGTATTTTATCCAGCCATTGCTCTGTGGTTGCTCGCTTTTATAAGTGTAGACAGATTTATGGCTATTGTCCAGCCCAAACATGTCAAAGAATTAAAAAACACAAAAAAAGCTGTGCTGGCTTGCATTGGAATCTGGGTAATGACCCTTGCAACAACGTCCCCATTGGTGTTTTTACAGTCTGATCCAGACAAAGCTTCGAATTTCACCACCTGCATGAAAATGCTTGATATCATCCATTTAAAAGAAGTGAATACATTGAACTTTTCTCGCTTGATTTTTTTCTTTTTGATCCCCTTGCTTATCATGATGGGGTGCTACCTCATCATTATTTACAATTTTATCCATGGAAAGACTTCCAAACTGAAGCCTAAGGCCAAGGAGAGATCCATAAGAATTATAGTTACTCTAATTGCTCAGGTACTCATCTGCTTTGTGCCTTTCCATGTTTGCTTCGCCTTCCTGATGTTGCAAGATGAAAATACAACTTACAGTCCTTGGGCAGCCTTTACCACCTTTCTCATGAATCTCAGTACATGCCTGGACGTTATACTGTACTATATTGTTTCTAAACAATTCCAGGCAAGAGTCATCAGTGTCATCCTCTATCGCAATTACCTTCGAAGTGTGCGCAGGAAAAGTTTTCGAACTGGAAGTGTAAGATCACTCAATAATATAAACAGTGAAATGATATAAAAAACTGCCAGGGGACTTTTATAATGTAAACAAGTGATTCTTTTTCCAAATTCTAGAATTTTGACTACAAAGAAGAATGTTCTAGGCCAGAATTAAGATGTATTTGTTGTGCTGTAAATATAAGAGAAGCAGATTAATAATTGCACCTCTATATTTGCTCAACATCTTTTGTTGTTTCACCTGAAATGAACTAAACCTAGTCAGTGTTAAGTTTCTGATGCTTTTGTCATCTCAAAAGACTGTGAATATTGTCAGACATGAAAAAGTGACTATTAGTATAATAAAGCTGACAACACTGAGGAATTATGATGCAATGTATATATTAATTTTTTTGTATTTGCACAATGAAAAGTTCCTGAAACTACTGTGCATCACACACTTCTAAAACTAACTTTGTTCTCTCAAGATCAATGTCAGCACGACTTAGAGAAGGCATATGTAGGTAGACTTTATATTTCATGTAATTAAAAACTTCTTTGATGCAGATTTCTTTGTGACTACATTCTCCAGTCATTAAAATACCATTAAAGGGTATAATAGTCAAACTTTTCATACTCTGCAGGTATGATGTGCACATTTATTACATCCTACTTTTAGACAAAGTATCTTTTTACACATATGAACATATGAATTTGTGCAGGCACACCAGCAGCCTATGTCCCAGAAACAAGCTTGAGGTCACAACCATGATAAGTAAATGCAGTAACTACTCAAGCTTTTACCTCCTTTTGACTACACTACACTACAAAAACTACACTACAAAAACACACTACAAAAAACATATATTTTTTGTGTCAAACACATGCTTTTTCTTCTTCATCAAAATAGTCTTTAGCTACTTTCAACAGACACTCTGGAAAAGCAGAAATAAAAACAAGTCTAATGTGGTGTTTAGTACTAAAAACCTCACTCCAAGAGCTTTTATTATTACCTCAGAGTGTGCAATATATGGAAACTCAAGTCTGTATGAGGCCGATCTCGCTCGCCAGAAGCTTAACCACATAGGGTTGCAAGCTCTATGGTTCTACTGTAACTTGCACATCTTTTATTAAGTGCAGAAATGTCAAATATAGGTTATGTGAAACTGAACCACTAAACACCTTAAAGATGTAAGAACTTCAGCTGCAAGCACTAGAGTAACATGCTCTAACACCCAATTTTTGAAACACATACAAAATACCAGTATGGAATGTATATGCATTTAGAAGTGAACATGAAAGATGTGACTTTCAGTTCTGTTGGCCAGGGCCAACCTGATTTCAGTTTTCCCATTTACAAATTGAATGAAACCAAACCATTTAGACTGAACAAACACAGCCATCATTTGTGCACTGCAACCTGTGTTTCAATCATGCTGCCTGGGGAAATGGGACTAACAAAATGGAAACTAATCATTATACGGATAAATTTTAAACTAAACACATCATAAATAAGAAACAAATGTTTGAAATTGTAATAGTTGTGCCAAGAACCTTTACACTTTAGTTCAAAAGAAGATTAAGTTGAAGTGTTACACGAAGAAGGTTTTTTTAATTAAAAATTTTCAGAAAACAATCCCTTGAAACTATATCTAAAATAACCAATCCATTAGAAGCTACTTACAAACCAGAAGGCAAGCTGTTGACGGTGATGCCAAATATATACTGAGCGATTTCTACAAGGAGAAGATCAAACAAAGCTGAGAGCATCCAAACACCCAGTAAAAAAGACTGGAAAGAAAAAAGTTAATTTGAATCAATGCAACAGATTAAAAATAAGGTTTTAATATATATCTAAATTAAAAAAAAATAAGAAAACCACTATACTAGTTCAACTAAGATAAATATAATCTTTAACACCGCATAATTCCAAATCTACTTGCCTAGATACTGAAGAATGAAGAGTTAATTTGCTTCCAAAATTAAATTCTACGGGTCTAGTAACTTTCAACACATACAGCTGCAAGCAATTAGAATAATCCACTGACTGCAAGATACTAACAATACAAATTTTAATTTATGAAAATAAAATCATTTTTAAAATACTTTAACATGTATTTCTATACAAAATGTTAATAATAAAACTGCAGTATTCATCCAAGACTACAAGATTCTAAACAGTGTAGAAAATAGTTTCTGTTAAAAAAAACCCTCAAAACTGGAACTTACTGAAAATTTCCTGCTGCCATATCTTCTTTCAAATATTCTAAAGTTGTAAATGAGCAGACTGCTGCAGAATGTGTCTTTCAAATCAAGACATATTGTTCTTCCACATACAAGTCTCCAGATCTAGAAGGTTAATGATCATCATGTTATGCCTCTCTTCTTTCAAGGAAATTCTTTACAGAATTTGTGCTCAGAGTGAATGCAATACTGGAGTCAGATAACAGAAATGTAGTACATTTAGGGAGGGAAATACAGAGAGTAAAATGTTATGGAGAGTTCAAGAAGTCTCCTTAAAAATAAAATATTTTCAAGGCAGATGTCTAATTCATAAAATAAATCTACAATTGAAATTAACCCAAATACCCTTTTATGTCCCTAATTTACATTTACAAATAAAAATGGAAAACACAATCCTAGTGAACTTAGGATTATAAAAAAATTATTTTTGAAGCAACCTCCAGATACAAACTAGTCCAAGTGTAGTTATTCTAATCAGATCAGCTTCCTTGGGACCACGTCAAGTTGAGTCTTGAACACCTCTAAGGATGCAGTTTCCAGAACCTCTCTGAAACCTGTACCAATTTTTGGCCACCTTGACGGTTTAAAAAACTAAATCAAATCCTTACAATCTAGGCAGAATTTCCCATGTTCCATCTTGGGTCCACTGCCTCTTGCACTACCTCATGCAACTCCAAGCAGAGTCTGGCTCCAACTTCTCTACAGCTCCTGATCAGCTACTTGTATGTAGCAGTAAGGTGTCTGTTCTTTGCCTACTCTTCTTGAGGCGGGGCAGACCCCGTTCTCTCAGCCATTCCTTGTATGTCATACACTCCACCTCCTCTGACTGTCTTGGTGACCCCACTCCAGTGTGTTCGTATCTCCAAGGGAGGTGATTGTCCCGCTCTACTCTGTACTGGTGCAGCTTCACCTTAAATACTGTGTGCAGCCATTAGAGAGTGTCAAAAGGAGGGCAGTGAAGATGGTGAAGGGCTTTGAGCGGAAGCCGTAAGAGGAGTGGCTGAGGGCCCTTGGTCTGTTCAGCCTGGAGATGAGGAGACTGAGGGGAGACCTCACTGCGGTTACAACTTCCTTGTGAGGGAAAGGGGAGGGGCAGGCACTGATCTCTTCTCTGTGGTGACCAGTGACAGGACCTGAGGGAATGGCCTGAAGTTGTGTCAGGTGAGGCTTAGGTTGGGTATTAGAAAATGGTTCTTCACCCAGAGGGTGGTTGGGCACTGGAAGAGGCTCCCCAGGCAAGTGGCCACAGCACCAAGCTTGACAGAGTTCAAGAAATGTTTGGACAATACTATTGGGCACATGGTGTGACTCTTGGGAATGGTCCTGTGCAAGGCCAGGAGCTTGACTCAGTGACCCTTATGAGTCCCTTCCAACTCAGCATGTTGTGTCATTCTGTGATTCCTGTACCGATGAACCCAGAACTGGGCATTTGTGAGATACATCTGCTGTCAGCTAGAGCAGTAGGGACACTTGCTTCCACCTACTGGCCACACTCTCACAAATACAGTCCAGGAAATCGTTGGCCTTTTTGGCTCCTCTTGTTCACCAAGATCCATGGGTCCTTCTCTGTAGAGCTAATTCCCAAGCACTTGCCCCTCCTATCCTGCACTATTGAAACCTGAGGTCATTCCATCCCAGAAGCAGGATTTTCCAATTCTTGAAATTCCTGTCCTCCCATTTCTTGGGCTTGCCAAGGTCTCTCTGAATAGCAGCCGTGCCTTCCAACATATTGACCATTTCCACCAATTTTGGATCATACAAACTTTAAGCGCAAACATGCTCAAAGTGCGCCCCATCCCATCATCCAAGTAACTAATTAATGCATTAAACAGTACTAGTCCCATCACTAATCTCCAAGGGGCCCTCCCCTAATTAATACCTGCCAAGTGGATGTTACACTAATGACCGTAACGCGATTGAGAGTCCAGTCAATTTCCCACACAGCTTCCTGTCCAGTTATTCAGTACATACCTCATCAATTTGGCTTCAAGGACACAATGTGAGATCAGGCTAAAGGGCCTGCTAAAGTCAAGGTATGCAAAACTCACTGACTCCCCCTTGTCCGCAGCACCACTTGCTTCATGGAAGAGTGCAGCCATTTGGTCAGGCGTGCTAAATAGAATGGTTGAGGGTAGCAAAGGACCTCTGCAGATCATCTAGTCTGCCATTTTCACTCAAAACAGAGTCAATTAAAGGATGGTAGCTGAATGTGTCCAGACAGGTTTGGACTGTGAAAACTGTACCTCTGTTCCATCAGTTTTACAGTAAAAAACCTTTTTCTTTTATTGGAATTTCTTGTATTTCAATTCATGCCTATTGCCTCTTCTCCTTTCACTGGACCTGGCTCCCTCACACAAGGTACTTACACACACTGGAAGGATCTACCCTAAGCCTTCTCTTCTCCAGGCTAAACAAGTCCAGCTCTCTCAGCCTCACCTCATACACCTGACCAGACTGGTGACCCTCCGTTGGACTCTCTGCAGGTTGTCAAGGTCTGTCTTTCAGGATATAGCACAAGAGCCCAGCACAAGGGACAACATTTCAGATGTGGCCTCAGTTTGGTTCAGTCAAGATGAAAGATCACTCCACCAGGCCTCCTTGTGAGGCTCTTTCTAATGCAGCCTAGGACACTGTTGGGCTTTTCAGCCACCCTTATCACGTGACCTAACCTACCATATCTCCATGACCCCTGTGAGACTGTAATCTTGTAAAGGTATATGACCGTTAATTCCCCTTACTAGTTCTTTATGTCACATGCATTGGTGTACAGACACCTCAGAGAGGGACCTAGTCATGCTGATTTCCCAGAAAACACGAGTATTTCACATAATGCTGTTTCATAGGCACTTTCTTATTTATGTGCAGTAGGATTTATCAAGCAGGTCCTTTTAAGTCCTGTTTTGCTGATTACAAGAACTCTTCTGTTTGTATCATCCTGTCATCCATCCACATGAACCCTTTTCTGGTTAACCCAGTCCACTATCATCTCAGTTGTCTGTGGGTTGTCATCCCCCTCCTGTGTTGTTCTCCTCACCAGGTTAGCCTGTTAGCAAAGATGCCTTTGTCCCACTTGGTGAGGTGGATCCCATTTCTTCCAAATAGTCTTCAATCTTTGGAGAGGAGGGTCCCATGGGCAAAAACCCCAAACCCTTGTTGCCACACCAGCTGTGCAACCGATCACAACCCACAGGATCCATCCAGTTCACCTTGGCTGCTCCCAGTCACCTTTGTATCCTGCACATCTTGGGAAATTGCTTCTAAAAAGATTTGCTCCATGACCTTCCCAGGGACCAAGGTAAGGCTGAGGGACTGATAATAACTGGATCTTCCTTTCTGCCCTTCCCAAAGATGAGTGTGATATTTGCCTTTCTCCGGTCATCACGTACCTCCACCAATTTCCATGACTGTTCCAAGTTGCTAGAGAAAGTCTGACAATTACACTGCCAGATCCTTGTTGCAGAAACTTTGCTTGCTGCCCTTCATCTGTCTTGCTAGTTTCCAGCTCAGCTTCGGCTCCCTCCACTCCCTCTCCTAAGCCACAGCCTGCTAGGCATTCTCATGTCCCTTACGTTTCTCAAGGTCTTCAGGCCTCAACCAACGCTTCTGCCTCTAATTTTCCTGGCATACCCACGGACTCAACAAGAGGAAAGAAGTGGAACCTCATCATTCCAATTGCCCTATGTCAATATGCCCAATGTTAAAACCTAGCCTGAGGTACCATTCCTCTTGAAGTTCAAACTAGCAGGGCTGTGACACTGCAGTTGCATATTTCATGGCATGCATTAACTGAATAGCCCTCAGCCAGACTATGAAAGGCTTCTAGCCTAACTGCTGTTTGCTTTAGTTGGTTTAAAAAATACATAGATCTTATGTAATGAAGATCCTCATGTTACACTACATCTTCACTGCTCTTGAGGGTCCTCTGTATGGAGACAAAGATCTTTTCATCCTGGACAGTACTTTTAGCCTTCCGAATTAAATGTACTCTTCTTCAACTACTTGCTTTATTTCCTGTGCTCTCTACCAGCTTTAAGAAGTGCAATCCAACATCCAAAATGTCTGTTCAGCTCCTCAAAAAAATCCTTTCCAATAAACTCATCCTTGTAGATGAAATTATTCTAAACAAATTTCTTTTAAGAGTTCTCACTTGAATATTAGAATCAGACAGGAGTTAAACAACCTGCTCTCCCTGATCTCAGAGGTACACAATGATATAGTATACAGCTTACTGCAAAGGCTATGGCAACAAATGAAACAACAGTCTCACAAAAGAAAAAATCCAAACCCACAAATTCCCCAAAGCACCACAATAAAAGTATCGAATGTTTTACAGACACTTGTAAATGTTTATGTTTAAGACACAATAAAAATGGTTTCTTTGAATAAAAGACAGCTACTACTGTTTTTCAGTAGATCAAACAAACGGAAAGAGATGACTTCTCTAAAGACAAATGGAAAAATAAAAAAATAAGCAAACAAATCCCAAACTCACACAATTTCCATTTAAACCTTGAATAGTTTCTCAGATTTTTTCATCCCCCTCCCAAAACACTTGGTTGTAACATTTTTAAGAGGCAGACATAATTTTTGAATTTTTGCTGCAAAGCATTAGCAAGACATTTGGAAAATAACAGTAGTGCTCCTGCAGATTTGTAATCTGTGTTATTACAGTAAAGCTCTCATTCTTGACACGAAAGATTACAGAGAGTGCAGTGGCACAGACTATCACTAGCTAGATCTAATAATCTTTTAAAGCTTATAGGCTACAGCTGGCATTCTCAAAGACGTTGAGTACGTACCTTTTTTAGATGCAACTGTAAAATCTGCGGGGTATGATAAATACAGAGGCATTTACTGCCCCTTCTCTGATGAGCAATAGTTTGCCCCCTCCAAAAATTAAAGTAAAACACCCAAAACAAATTACCACAGAACGTATCACATCTAAGTGCATTATTTCAACAATTAAAGCTACAGGACCCTTAATTAAGCTTAAAATAAAACATTGCAAGATACAGTACTCAAAAGATAAGAGTATCTTAGTTTGAAACAGGAATGAGTAAGAAATGTCTAGTAAGAAATTAACCAATTCAGCCAATCATGCTGAGAAGCATGACAAACTCCATCACTTGGAATCTTCAAACTAGAAGCAGCAGTTCTATACAACAAGCAAAATTTAGTTTTCCACACCTAACTACAGCAGAAGTTACAGAATGAAATTTACAGCTTCTGTTGCTAAAATAAATCACATATAATCAGAAAGCTCAATCATAATAACCCTCTTCAACCTCAAAAATCAAGCACAGTAAGATATTAACATTCATATCGAAAGACTTAGGGGTTAAATCATGCATCATTCAGAGCAAGTTTCCAAATGACAGCACCTGAAATGAAAAATCACACAAACCAAATAATTTCCCAGACACAACAAAGAAGTGAAAAGCTGTGCTGATTCTTTCAGATCAGTTTTTGTCATGTTTTCCAAAAAGTGGCATACTAGGGTGACATAAAATAAAGGATAAGAACAAGCTGGTCTACAACAGTGAACAAAGGAAGAGAACCAGATGAGAAACAGACTGGGGGGGTTGGGGGGAATTGCATAGAAGACCACAGTTTGCAATCTCTTTTCACACCAAATGAACCAACTCTTACCTGAAAATCCTCTTTTATAGCTTGTAGGTTATATGCAAAGAACTTCTGATAATGTTGGAAGAGCAGAGTCAATAGAATCGAGATGGCACTTAGGACTAGTAACAAACTCTTTGACAAAGGTGCTTTATCTTAAAGACAAAAGACCAAACAAACAAAAAAACCATTTTAGCGAAAAGTCTCTCACATTCGAAAAGTGACACATTTAAACAGGTGACTGAAAAACATAATAATAGTGACACCACCTTGACTTTTTAGCTCAACAACTTCTCAAGTTCTGAACAACTTGCAAATAGATAGAAAGAACACACTAATCAAAGGAGATATTAATGACATCTACATGTTAACCAGACATTTTGTTTCTAACATTGTCTCATTAAATTAATTGTTTGGCTATTATTAAACCTAACCTCTCTGCACCTATAGAGGTCATGTCCCCCTGTGCTGCCCTCCTAAGGTTCAATCACATTTCAGGAAATAAAATAATCACTCTTTTTATTTATAAAAATATGCATGCACATCTACTTAAAACAAACACTTCTGTTTCCTTTGCATTAAGGATTAGCTTTTTCTTAGAGGCTGTGAAGCAGGAACCACCTGAATAAATGTCCTGAATAAACTGACTTTCTCTCCACCACACTTGGATCCACCATTCAAGGAAACATACCTAAGTCAATTTACATGACATTCACCTTCCTTCCATTCAATCATTACAATTATTCATGAAGAAATTAAAATAATCAGGATGTTTGTGAAATCAGACTTCTTTCCCTCTAGGAGCGTGACTTTCAGAAAAGACACTCAGAAGAAAGCAAGCAGAGAACAGAGAAATCTGCAATACACATTTATTAGAAACTGCCAACTGAAATATCCAGCAGAAGTATATCTAGAAATTCATCCTAAGCTGTTGGTGCAGCTGATCCAATAAAACACAAACTCTTGACCAACAATTCAAGCCAATACAGAGATTCTGACATATTATTTATTCTATGACTTTTCTCCTTTTCACACATGCAGCCTGAATCACATTTACTTCCTTTCCAAACTCCTCAGTTATAGCACAGAATCCACTCATTTTCAGACAACTGTTTTTCCTGGAGTATTATGAAGTCCACAGCTCTGTTGTCATTCTTCTTAGATATCAAAAGGAACAATGAGATTACTTTAAAAGTACTAATGGGAAGTAAAGAGCAGGAGTACAGGAAGAACAAAACTGCATTTAACAACATAATACAGGAAACTTTTAGTACCTGTCTGGATTAAACTTACTACCATGAATGATTCCATTAACACCTGCCACACACTAGAATAGTGAACTGCTAGAAAAGGAAGATGGCAAAAGGCACCAAAGCCAAGACTTTAATTATGGCACAGTCCCAAGGCCATTGAAAATACAGTTCTGACTACATAATTTGGGCATGATCCTCACCCAAGTATTAACTGATGCCATCAAGAACAACTTCGATAGGCACTGTCAGCTGCTCTCAGCTCACACCACCTTGAAGTCGGTAGGCTTCTGTTGTTTGCCATGTGAAGCAAACATCTCTTTTTATGTGCATCATAATGAAAACTGGTATTTAAAACTCTTATTTCAGACAACAATCATACTTTTTGAGTTCATTATTTAAAGACGCCCTTTCCTTTGTCCATTTAAACAATTAATGCCTTGAAAAGCTATCCGTTCAGAGAAACTGGGCAGTGACTTGGACTGACACAGGCTGATGCTACCATGCTAACCATAAGCTCTACTTTTATGACTGTGTGAGACACATTAGGGCAGAAAGTCTGGCTGACTTTTTTTTTTTTATGCAAGAAAACTGTCCACTTTTCAATTTAATATCTTTCTTTGGATTTTTTTTTTTTTTTTGTTTCTCCAAAAATAAGGCCTATAGTCTCTAGATGTCAATTTTTTCTATTATTCATTCCTGTGACTCATTTGGATGTTTCAAAACAGTTTGAAGCCACCAGAGTACTGTAGAAAACTAGGGGGAAAAAGAAGCTGGAGCTGCCTGAAAGTTTCTGTGAAGACAATGTACAAACATGTTCACTTGAAACCTCAGGCAATGCTCCTTTAGTTAACTTAACTTAGTTAAATTACCATTTCTTGATGTGAAAAGGTCGGTTTTATAACCAGAATACAAATTTTTTATATTTGACAGTACAGTCTAAATCAGAAGAACTGTAGTAGTTGCAACAATAAACATTTTTGAGCCAAAGCCTGATAAAACTTGTTATTTGACTATCAAATGACACTATGTTATTTCATGAATTTTAAGAAATTTTTGCAATTCTATACTAATAATTAATAATTTTAATTCTATAATACTTTTCACATAAGAAACACATTATCACAAAAAGGGTGATAACAATACCTCTAGATATCCCCACTGTGACTATATATTTCTATATAGGTTTAATATTTAGATGGTACTGCGATTTTCATATTTTTTACATTACAGGTAATACACACTTGAAATGCTTTATCGTATCAAGTTAATTCCTAATTTGAATGCATTCAGAAATAACCAACCTTATCTGTTTTCTCCAAAAGTGTGAACACACATTTTTATTAAGAGCCTCCTTTTAGCTTTCAGCTTATACACTTCAAACCTTGGCATAGAGGAAAAGTACTTATTATTAGACATGTCAACAAGTGAAAAACCACAGAAGTAACTAACCCATGAATGTGACAGTCACCCACAGGGAACATCACATGAGTAACGGAAACTTCTGCTCTCAAGTTTCTCATAATGTCACTGTGGCTGACAAGTTTATTCTTGTCTGGTGAACTTGAAAAATATAATAATGCAACTTTTGAAATACTTTTTCCAAGCATTAACTTCTGAAATGCTTTTTCCAAGTGTTTCACTGCACGATGTAGCAGTCTGCTTTATCCCTGAACAGCATATACATCCTTATCAAGGACTGCCGTGAGGCCCCAGGGAAGGAGCAACCTTCCCATTACTGTGGAATGTCTCAACCAGTAAGACCAAAAATGACTAACAATCCCAGGTGGTGCACAATCAGGCATTCTGACATTCATATCAAATTTCTTACTTAGAATGCAAAGGTAATTTGGAATTTAGAAAGCAAAACTCTAGCCCAACGGGTATGCAACCACATGCAAGATGGAAACCTGAACCACCAACCTACTAGGACACCACTGTCTGCTGGCAGCAGCCATGAAAATATGCACAAGAAGGATAAAACCACAGTGCCTCAATACCCCATAGGGAAAGCAGAATGAAAGAAAAAACTTTCATTTTGACCTGAAAGTTAAAATCTATCAAATACTATATTCAAAGGTGTTGGAATAAATTTGCAATCCTAAAGTGGCAATTCTTTCAAACAGCAGGCAGTAAATAACACTGGTGCTGCAACACATCTACTGAGCTCACATCTAAGTGCACAGAGAAATTTTTTTAAAAACCAGCAGAACATGCCCACACTACGATGAAGAGCAAGGAACTAGCTTTCACTACAGATCTTTGCAGTGAAGTCTCCCTCCAAAACTGTCCTCATAATCTCACAGGCAAGTGTCCTAACTTTTATGTTACCATTACACAATGTGAAGCAGATCCCAAATGTAACATAAATAAGAAAACCAACCCTGAAGTCTCCACATTCCAGCCCTGCGCTCATTACAAAGCCCACAGATCCTCTTCTTCCACAACCTACTACTCTTCTGACTGCCAGTACCACTTTCAGAATAGAGAGTTACGGATACATGTGTTTTTCTGTCACAGAGGAGGATTATGGCACAACTGCTGATGTAGTTGCAGCTTCAGAAGCCACCACTGCACTAGTAAGAATAAGTTGTGGTAGCAGCAACAGCTACAGTTTTTGAAATTACTTCCTGTTCCCTGCCTGTTCATTACTCACAGGTGAAGAGATGCAGCAGATGGGCATGTCAAAACAGGCAGCCAGACCAGTCTACTGTTTCAGAACGGCTTTTGGGGGAACAACTTCACTCCCCAGACTGCTATTCTAAGACCGAGACTCAAGTGTTGGCTTGGGAGAGGACCTGATTGCCTACACCAGCTGATGAGCAGAGGCTACAGAAGCTCAAATTAGCTCAGGACAATTTCTGTGGGGATCCATGCTGAGCTTACATCACAGCTACAGCTGAAACATGCTGTATAAAAGCTCTTTTTCCACTACCATCTTCCCAAACTCAGATGCTATAAGGCAGACACCACTTTCATACAGACAATTAACTGCTGGGGGCTACTACAATGGCACAAAATACACACAAACCATTTTTTTTAATGCTGATACACAAGATCTGCAAGTCTTTTAAACCATAACTGATGCAGATTTGAATGCACAGTACTTCCCAAATGTACTGACAGAATCTGTACTTTGGGTGGTTGTTTTTCCTGCATTAAGTAAGCCATTATTAATGTACTGCATTTCAAGACTTGTCCAAGAACCTGCAGCAGGTTTACCAGCCAACAGTGACATTTCATTGCAAGTGAACACAGTAAGAGTATCACCGCAGGAACAGTTTTTCATCAAACATTATAAACTTAATGCAGAAGCTGAGAGGTGAATAACATTAGTTTAAGAAAGTCAATAGAAACCAAGAGTAATCATGCTTTAAACATATTTTTAAAAGGCACAGATAAGACTGTAATCAAACCAGCTACTCACACATATACTACTTAGAAAAATGCTGGGTTTAGCCTAAGTCACAAACTATAAAAAAATGAGGAGATATTAAAAAAAAAAAAAAACCACGCAGCTTTGTTTCTAAAAGCAACACTTGAAATAGAAACTGAACAGGTGGAAGTTAACAAAAACACTCACCTCCCTGAGGTTCCTTCCAACCAAAGAGCATGCTACCATATGACTTTTCATATACATTGTCAGAAACATTAGGGGTGGCCACACCACAAGACCATGTGGACATCCCCACACTAGCTTGAAATGAGCTAGCTCTGCAGCAGCGGAATAACCACATTTTTGTGGCATTCAATGCATGGCTAATTGTATGGATGTGGCTATGTTGCTCCTAGGACTCAGGCTAACCAGGCTGCACTGTGGCATGCTAATGTATGAGCTAATTCAATTTCCCATACAGTACTATACTGCATAATATTGTTATGCACAGAAGTCTGATATATTCAATACATGCTTCATATTTCCTTCAGTCATACCAAAAGGCATCAATTTACATAGTTTTTTAATTTTTCCAACACCTCTGCACAATAGAGTTCAGTCTTGCCAGGTATGCAAGTAGAGGAATACAGAGTTCCCTCTTGCCTTGGGGTTTCTAACAAATTGCTAGTGCTGTACTATAAGGTTCACAGAGAGGTAAAAGCCTAAGTTGCATTAGCAAAAATGCTTGCACACAAGTTCAAAGGACTCTACTCCCTGCTACTACAAGAAGGAGCTTGTGTGTAGTAGACAAAGTAGTAAAACATTTTGCAGAGGTAACAAGTGGATATGATTTAAAACATTGACTCCAATTTCACCTTAATAATGACTAACTCTAACAGGCTTTCCTACTATACCCTTGTGCAGTACGTACATAACATGAAAAATATTGGGAGGGGATTACAACGTCTACAGAAAGGTTTAGTGTTGCTCTAACTGGTTTAAGTTGTTGGTAAGGCCTTCTTGTGTACCATACTTTGCTACTGGGATGCAGCATGTTGGCAAACTAAGCAGCACTACAGTAAACCGAACAGCCAGCCCAGTGTGACTCTTCACACACCCATGCTAGCCTTTGCAGAACCGCTGAAGTGTTTCAGCAGCACTCTTCATGGGACCAAAGCTGCCGGCAGACTGCAACACAAGAAATTGGTCTGGGTCCGGCACCACAGCGCACCTCTCAAGCCCTCCCCTTAAATTCAGGTGCTGGCAACATGCTTCCTGCACACACGTGTTGTCTGACAAGTCAGCTTAGCTGAGTTAGTGTTTTTCTAAGTCATTCAGGTCTGTCTGTGCTGTGTCTCCTACTAGTACTCAGTGTCTGCCTGCCATTCAGCACATCATTCCCAGCAACCAACCTACTTGTCTGAACTGGCTCACATGCAGCTGGGTTGGACTGTTTGTTTGTTGGAAAGGTTTGCTTTTATGTATGTTTCTTATAACATTTTTCAAGAACCTCTGTGCCTATGCATACTTCTACAATAGTACAGAACAGCAGCTGTAGGACAGAGGATTTATACCAGGAAACTCTTAAAGTAGGATAAAAAATACTAGAGAAATACTTCAGGTAAGAACTCACCTTATCTGCAGTACTCAAAGTCATGAGACACCTCCTTAAACAACACATGGGCAAGGTCAAGGACTTCACTACACAGGCCCAGCTATTGAAGCACTGTTTACTAGAAAGTCTAACTTCAACAGAAGTGGTCAAACTTACGAGGAAGCTGAATCTCTGGTAAAGAACTCTCAAGTTTTGAGTATTTCTTGGATGAAGATAGCATCATTCACCTCACTGAACTATGGCGTCAGGACATGGAATTAACTTTTTTGTGTAGGCATGTGTAATAGGGTAGCATCTGCTGGCACCCATAGTACAGATGATCCATGAAGTGAACTTGAGATAATTAATACAGAAAGAGTTTGTACTTCCTCATAACTATGAAAAATACTGCTTTTTCAACTTAAGGTCTATCCATGGCTAAATCTAGATGCTATTTTCTAAGACTGTTTTATCAACTGACTAAATAAGGCAAGAACAACCTTACCCTGAAGAAAGAACAGTAACAATCAGAACAGCTACAGTAGCTAAGTGGACCTCCGAAAACCTCTGATCTAAACTTACTCTGTTAAGTCAGCACAGTATTCCAGAGCCACCTTTTAATACAAAACCAAAATACATTCAGATTAAAAATATGGAACAGTATTCCTGGTCTAGAAATTTGGAAATATAGCTACACAGTAATCTGTACAAAGAGATAGCTAGTTGTTCTGATTTTATCAATGAAATCAAAATACTCAAGTTTTTAATTTACTCATTCAAGCTTTTTTTTCATGCATGCAGCCAAAGATTTTCCCAAATAAATGTTATAAACAAACTGCTAAAGGGAAGGTACAGTGTCTTCCCCCCATGTTTCCTAGAAACAGTACATCAGTACACTGCTAAGTGGCATCGGACTACCAAAGTTCAGTCATCTCTTCTGCTACATTCTGTCATATTGAATATTTGGAATTTTAAACAAATAACTTCATTTTAACAAGCACATAGGCTTTTTCTTTGATTATAAACTATCTTCTCTTGAGCACATACAGTAACTATGTCTGTGTAAAAGACAGAGTAGACTACACAGTCAATCAAAGTTTCATACATTTTTACAGCAAGAGGAATGAAAAAGGTCCAAAACTTGATAAATCTACTCAAATTATTCTTCACTATGAGGTTCAAAATGTTTGAATGTATTTTTTAAAATGTATTTTTTGCAAACAGCTTGAAACTATCCTAATCACATCAATCTCTCTATAGTTAAAAAGAAGTTTTGTTTACATAAAAACATTAAGAAATTAAAGAGGCAGCCTAGGAAACACTGAGAAAACAGGACGCAAGAAAAGGAAAAGGGAGTAATGAAATATCAATCAATAGGAGATTAGTTTCATAGAACATTGATTATGAATTTGATCTATGTACTGCATCAAATAAAATACAAGGATTCTTGAGTTACTTCTCTCCTTTAAATGCAGACTAATAACTTCATCTTTAAATTCTTTTCACAGTCTCCTGGACTTATATAGTCCACTGTGACTTATTTTGTTTTGTTCTAAAATTAGCAAAAGAAATAAAACCCAAAGAATTCAAAGAACATGGACAATAATATCCTCATTCAAGGGTCTATTAACTTTCATTAGATTAGTTACCACATGGAACCATCTTCAGCTTCTGCCACTGGTTATCCTCCTATCGCTTTCAGACAAATATTAAATCAAATTTCAAGAATTAACTAACCAGAAGAATTTACAAAGAACCAAAATACTTCAAATGAGTTAAATCACTATTTATGTTCTGGTAAGAAGATGCAATATCAAAAAGGTGAGTAGGTCAAATTCAGACGGGCTTCTAGAAAACTAAGGATGAGGGTGTCTCTGGCAGTTAAAGTTAAAACACTTTGCATAAGAAGCCCAGTAAGAATCACATTACCAAACTGGAGTAGAGCTCTGGTGTAATTTCTAGTTTGTTTTCCAATTGCTAAAGAGAACTCTGCATAAAGGAGTGAAAACAAGGCAATGGTGAAAATGAGCCAAAAAGAATACAGTAATCTCTGACATTTTTACCATTGCATCTATGTCTGAAAACACTAAAGCCCTTAATCTACTAGAAATATAATCAACAAGTGGGTCACTTTCCAAAATTATGGAAGATACACAAAGGTAAAAAAGCTTAGTATTACTAAGTTTTACCAAATGGTATTGTGACATGGCTTTAACCAAACATTACAGATGTTAAGAAGTCTGTCAGAGATAGCATACCAGGCTGCAGGAGTCTTCAATCTGACCTGGCATGATCATCCTTATTGCTGTTGAACCAGGGGTTCGCTTATTTTACTGAGGGTCACTGATACCGGTCCATTATCCTCCAACACTGCCCTTCTGCCAGACGTTACTGCTCCCAAGACCCAGGGGCAGAATGTACACATACATTTCCCTGATGCAACATCAGGCAACGATTCATTAATCACCTAAACCATCAGATTCTGCATATCACTGACTCAATCCTACATACCTGCTGCTACTGCAGAAGATGTTTCTGCCAAAAAGGAAGAAACAAGTCTGAAAGCACAGGGACACCTTAAACTGCCACAGTAGGTGAATGTGTCACTGCCACCTAAATCCATGCCTCTTCTAGAGATTGTCAGTCTATCTGTACCAGCCAAGTCTCATTGTGAAAAACCACTTTAGGTCAACAGGTGAGTTCAGTAAGAATGTATGTTGTATCAGTTTTTGAGGACAAAAGGAAAAAAGTACATTTGGCCTGAAGTTGTGTCAGGGGAGGTTTAGGTTGGATATCAGAAAAAGGTTCTTCACCCACAGGGTGGTTGGGCACTGGAAGAGGCTCCCCAGGGAAGTGGTCACAGCACAAAGCCCGACAGAGCTCAAGGAGCGTTTGGACAGTGCTCACAGGCACATGGCATGATCCTTGTGGTGTCTTGTGCAGGGCCAGGAGTTGGACTCTATGATCCTCATGGGTCTCTTCCCATTTAGGACATTTTATAATTTTATGATCTACTTTTTGCTGAATTACATCTTGTCTACGTTTTTTTTCCTAGCACAAATACATTTCTTGTGGCAAGAATTTTTCACTCATCTTTCTGAAGGACCAATCTTAGAAAAACTTTTAAATATTGACTATGACTTTTCATCCATTCAGCCAAACAAGGATACTTTTCCCTACACTTTCTTTCTCACAGAATTATATAGAGACACATGACATCAAAATGTTCCTATTAGGGGAGTGAGATAAAAATTCAGGAGCTGTGAATCAAGTACAGTGTTACCAGATCACCTGAAAAATACTCCTTCCTTCTTTGGATACCTCATACAGAATACAACAGCTACAACTAATACTCCTTCTTAAATGCCAGAATTATTCCCCCCTGGTCGGGGGTGCTTTCACACTCAGATTTGTATTTCACAGAAACACAGAATCAATTAGGTTGGAAAAGACCTCTGAGATCATCAAGTCCAACCTATGACCAAACACCACCATGTCAACCATCATGGCACTCAGTGCCACATCCACTCTTTCCTTAAACACCTCCAGGGACAGTGACTCCAACACCTCCCCAGGCAGCCCATTACAAAGTTTAACAATCCTTTCTGTGAAGAACTTATTTGTAATGTCCAACTCTGGAACAGCTTGAGGCTATATTTTACTGTGCTGTCTCTGACTGCTTAGGAGAAGAGGCCAACTCCCACCTGGCTCTTTTCAGGTAGTTGTAGAGAGTGATAAGGTCTCTCCTCAGCCTCCTTTTCTCCACATTAAACAACACCAGCTCCCTCACAGGACTTGTTCTCCAGCTGGTTCACCATATCTGTTGCCCTTCTTTGGACTTGCTCCAGCCCCTCAATGTCCTTTCTGAATTGAGGGGCACAGAACTGGACGCAGCACTCGAGGTGTGTCCTCACCGGTACCAAATACAGGGGAACGACCACTGCCCTGGTCCTGCTGGCCACACTGTTTCTGCTACAAGCCAGGATCCCACTGGCCTTCTTGGCCACCTGAGCACGCTGTTGGCTCAGGTTCAGCGGCTGTCAACCAGCACCCCCAGATCCTTTTCCCCTGGGCAGCTTTTCAGCCACTCTGCCCTCACCCTGTGGCACTGCCCGGGTTGTTGTGACTCAAGGGCAGGACCCTGCACTTCACCTTACTGAACCTCATACCTTTGGCCTCGGCCCATGGATCCAGCCTGTCCAAATCCCTCTGCAGAGCCTTCCTACCCTCCAGCACACCGACACTCCCACTCACTTTGTACGAAGCACGCAGTTACTCAGCAAAGTTTTGACTTCTCCTTTGTCCCCTCCTGGTCTCGGGGCTGCAGTGCCACAGGCCGGCTCCTCAGGGCCGCTTCCAGACGGACGCTGTGCCCTGCAAACAAGCCCAGAGCCACCCCCGCTGCCTGCGAAGGCAATTCAGGTACCAACGGGACATCGAATTATTTACATGTGCTGCTACACGTACAGGTAAAGCTAAACAAGGCTGGGAACCCATCTGTCCTTATGTCTGCCTCGTCGATAAACTGGCTTTAAAGAATAAGTTTGTTTTCACATTAAGCAAAGAGAGAGGGTTTGCATTTTCTGATACATACGTTGGCATGTGGGTCTATATCGATGTATGCAGGTACATATACACAGACACACACAGACAGACACGCAGACAAATACACACACAGCCGTCATGTAGTTTAAAAGTCCAGCCGCGGGGGGACCGAGCCCAGGGGCTCCCTCAGGATCCCACCCCCGGATCCCACCCCGGGCCGCCGCCCTGCCCGCACCTTGGCGGGGCCGGTACTCACAGAACCCGTTGGAGCCGGTGCTGGTGAACATGGCAGCGGCCCGGCCCGGCCGGCGGGCACCGCTGGAGGAGCCCCCAAGGCCGGGCAGCCCCCGAGAGGCCGAGCAGCCCCCAGGGAGCCCCCGAGGCCGGGTAGCCCCCGAGCAGCTCCCGAACAGCCCTCGAGGAGCCCCCGAGAGGCCGAGCAGCCCCCGAGGCCGGGCAGCCCCCAAGGAGCCCCCGAGAGGCCGGGCAGCCCCCGAGCAGCCCCTGAGGCCGGGCCGGGGCCGGGGCCGGGGCCGCGCTGGGGAGGGCTAAGGTGGCCGCGCTGGGCCAAACGCCGCCGCCTGGCGACCGGACGGCGCCCCCTGCCGGGCCCGCCGGGAGTTGCGTGAGAGAGCTGCGGGGGCCGTGGGAGGGGGCGCTTTAGTGTGCGTGTGTTATCTGTAATTACTTCTGTGTTCATAAATAGGAAGAACTTCCTTACGCTGAGCGTGGCAGAGCACGGGAACAGGCTGCCCGGGTAGGTCGTGGCGTGGCCCGGCCCTCTCTGTGCAGCAGGAAAGCTATGATGTAATTGCCATCACAGAAACGTGGTGGGATGACTCACATGACTGGAGTGCTGCCATGGGTGGCTACAAGCTCTTCAGAAAG
>JAWWEU010000001.1:79238846-79269724 GCA_035583155.1 Acropternis orthonyx | reverse complement strand
AGATTGGACGTGGCACTGAGTGCCATGATCTAGTAAACAGATGGGAGTTGGATGAAGGGTTGGACTTGATGATCTCTGAGGTCTTTTCCAACCCAATCAATTCTATGATTCTATGATTCTTGGAACGCTCCAAAACCCCGTTGCTGTGCCACCTGCACCAGGTGACCCTGCCTTGGCAGGGGGTTTGGATGGACAGTCTCCAGAGGTACCTTTCAGCCCTAACGATTCCGTGATACAGTGTGATTTAAATCTGAAGTGGGTATGTGCCTGAGGGAAGCCTGACTCCTAACGCTTTGGAAACTGTGTCCCTCGATTTTGGGGAGCCCTCAGGCACAGCTCATTAGGAGCTGTGGGTGAGCTGTCACTACAGCCAAGCGAGCCATACAGACAAGCAGGTCTGCAGGGCATTTCAGGTGATCAAATGAAGGTGTCTGCTTTAGGATTAAACCCACTGCTGCCTGCGCTCTGCTGGCCGGATTGAACGGGTCACAAGGAGCTCTAGTGGCACATCAGGTACCCAGCCCTACTACCCTGGTACACACCCAGGGTAAGGTGAGCCAAGCACCCCGTTTCACAGAGATGTGGTATAATAGGGATGATCTTATGCAGACAAATTTCTACGACCTTTCTCAAGTCCTTGTAGAAATCTGATCTTACTGAAGTCAGTCATGCTAGGCATTTAAAAGGTGATGATGCTCTGTGCTGCGTGTTCATGTGCTTGACAGAACTGAGGGCCTCAAAGTCACATTTATCTTACTGCACTACTCAGCTGAGAACAGATGTCACTCTGGAACTGGGAAATGCGACTTGTCAGCTAGGAAACCATTTTTACGCAGCAACAAATAGTAAAAACCTTTTAGGTAAGTGATAAATTCATTATATTGCATACATTTTTTAATATACCACAAAAAACTAAAATGCCTTTCAATATTTGCATTCAAATGCAATTATTAAACAGCACTTTTAAATGTGAAAATCCTAAATCTTTGTAATCAAAATCTCTTAAACACTGCCAAAGAGACACAATAAAATGCCTTATGCTTGGGTCCACAAAGACCTGAGCTAAGTCGGCACGTAGTTTTAAAATGTCCAGCTTCCAGCATTAATTTCAGATTTCTGTTACCCACTTGTCCTCTCTGTACAGGACCCACAGTCAGGCAGGTAGGAATGGGATTCACAGTTCGCTCACAGGCCAGGAGGTATATCTAAACCAGACAGAAGGAAGAGACAAAGAGATACCACATTGGAATTCCTGACTATCCCAGGCTGAGAATCTTTCCTCTGAAAAGGCTCTGAATTGGATTCACAGCATGAAACCCATCTTTGACTTTGTGTCTTTGGCTACAGACAAGTGGCTTACTCTTTGCTGGTAAAGCACAACTGGAAGAAGTGCTTTGCTACAGAAATTTTCCTTCTTTCTTTCAAATGCAAATGGCTCTGGCTGCTGTATGTTACATATGCAAACTCTGTCTTGCCAGTGAGCTGCTGAATGTGCTAAAACCATACATCAGTGACAGACATCCCTCAGTTTCTGAGGAAAGGGAATGTAAATAAGGAGGTGCAAAGCCTGCATAGCTTGTAATAGTTGCAGCATGAAGCTTTCTTGGGGAAAAGCTTGTGTGCCTCCTGCAGCTATAGGATCTAATGAGGGACTCATGGTTTAATTAATTACCATTTTCAACTTTTTTGACTAACGTCCGCTTAAAGTAATTAAGCCTTTTTGTGGATCTGGCTTTAGTACAGGTGAGAGTAAAACCTGAAAACTTTTCTAGCATTGTCTGTGTAACAGGCTTAGGATTGTTGCTTTAGTGCTGAAGATAAAGCTTGCTTTTATTTCTTTCACAGTCACACAGAACTGAATGACAGAATTTAGAAGTTTACAGTCCTGAGAGCCAAGAACTAGCATTCTTCTTTTTTTATAAGCTCTGTTTCGAAGATTTCCCTAGATTGATGTCCTACAAGGTAATCATATTAGAGGGATTCTCCACTGCAACGTCAAGTGCTGAAATTGGATTGAAGTCCTAATCACTGAACATAGTAGAGACTTAGGCATGTATTCTGCTGAATGAGGATGCATTTGGGCAAATATTTAAGGACTATTTTGAAGGCAGCTCTATGGACTCATTATCATTGACAGGTACGACAAAGCTGAATGAGCAGCAGTAATTGGCAAGCTTTTCCCAACAACATACCAAAATGCTTGCAGGGTTGTCAATACTCCTGGCATAAAGGGAGCTGATTCTGAATTTATTTGCCCCTATCTTATTAAGTCTACAAGTATACTGTGGAGCCTGTGAAACTTCTAATCATACCCCTTGTTTCAAAAAGAGATTTATTAAGTCAGTTTTTCTGGGATTAGATCAGATGAGATCCACTATCTGTTTTTGAGAAAACTACACACCCCTTGCTAATAATTATAGTTTCACATACTGATTGAATGGTAGAGGAAATGTAGTTTTTGCACTCAGATACAGTGCCAAGCAGAGAAGAGTTTTTTTATCCCAACATTGCCACTGTCAACTGGTAGTGAGTCATAAGATTTAAGCAAATTATTTGCACTTTTAAGTATACAGTGTTGACTACCTTGGAGTTAAATGAAGTCATCAGTCCTCATGCTTGCCTTGGAACATATCCCAGAATAGGAGGGTTAGCACTTATCTACTAATCTACTCAGAACAAGCTTAGAAGGCTTTGAGACCGCTCAAATGTCAGCTTAAATATCTCCCATTTGTTATTACACCTAGTTAGTGGAGTCAGTTTGGTATGGTCAAAATAAAGCTATTTAAATTTCCTGCTCAAAAGAAAGTCCCAGGAGAATGGAATTTATATTTCTAAATATCTTCCAACATGATTAGGTTGTTTTCTTCTCTGAACTTATGGTGGTTTTGAAGCAACTCTTAATTACTAATTAATCTCCAACAGTCAGATGCTCCCCTGGCATATAGAATGAAGGATAACAGCAGGGTAAAACAGAATGGAAATATAACACCTTGCTCAGGAATTTTCAGACTAAACTCAGTGCAGGTTAATGATTCTGCAGGTTAATGGCAAGTGGTGTATGTCTCTTACATCTGGGGTTTCTGTGACATTCAAATTAGCACCTGCAATTATTACAGTGACCTGAACTACTACCAGATACCTGAAGAGAGGTTAATGCTAAACTTAATGATTTCAGTAACTTCCCCCTACAGTTTCTAAGCCTTGTCTTCAGTTACAGACGATGTTAAAGAAGAAATCTGTACACCATACAAACCCTGCAGAGGCGAGTTCAGCTGCAGTGCAGCTTGCTGATAGCAGCTTGCATGGGAACAGGAGGAAGGGCAGAAGGCAAAGATTCACTGAGCTGAAATTGGACTGGTTTGTCCTGTACCTTTCCAAAATTAGTGAATTTCTCTCACTCCCTCAGAAATGAACAAAACTTTGTGCTGCAGCAAACCTGCTGTCTTCTTAAACTGTAGTGTGCTCTTTTTATTACATAGTTGTTTGGTATTTTTACTATAGCTAGGAGAGACAGAACATTTTCTAGCTTAGTTCTTTCCATGTGGAGCAGGTCAGTTTACAGTTAATGTAAGAAGCAATGGAGTGGCTGAAGAAGGAACTTCCATGTGTTTCTTAAGTTCTAAAGAAATGTGCAAAGGAAGGCAATCTAGCAGAAAACAATGACAAAAGTATTGGGTTATTTTTGCATTTGATTTTGCATCACACTATTATAAAAAATGCAGAGGGCTCAAATGTTTTCCCTTAGTTATGGTTCTAGCCATGAGATTTTTTGAAAAACTTTAAACTCCATGTTAAACCTGAACTCCATGTCAATGTCTAGTAATAAGAATATGTGTGCAACTATTGCTCCAGTAACTCAAACATGTTTCACACAGCACTGTCTTGTTTTTTAGCTGGTACCCCTGGATGGCAGGCAATCACAGTACAAAATCAGCCTAAGGTACTGGCTTATCTGGAGCTGAGCCACATACACTGAAAGTCTTAACCATCCCTTCCCTTTTAACTCTTGACCACTTGATCCTAAGCAGTGACACCACATGCACCCATAGGGTGGCGTCTCTGTGTTCAAGGTGCAGCACCAAGCACTTGATCAGCAGCTTTGTCTCTTAAATACTTGTAAAACACTTCCTTAAAGGTGTCAGGCTTAAATTGTCTGTCACATTTATTTTCCATAAATTTATTTCAATGAAGGTTGAGATCCTGTATGGAACAAGAACATAGAGTAGCAGAACCAGGAACTAGATCCTAATGCAAATATATTGGGAAAACAAGTTTCAATAGATTGATTCTGATGTTTCTTAATTGTTGATTTTCATCTGAGTTTTTAATATTCTATGTTCATATTTCATTTCACTGAGGTGAGACCCCATTCTTGTGAGAATGAAAAATACACTGGTTCAGCTGCCTTCGGTTGAGCAGCTGTCACTGCATTTTAGATTGCTCATCTGAAGGCCATTATTTTTCTGCAAGGTAAATTATGAAACATAGTAAGCATTAACAAAATGATGATGTTAAGGCGTAGTACTCAGAAGACCCAATTAAGGAATCCATTAGGAGGGCAAATAATTATATCTAGCATTGCATAACACAATGTACTTTGCATATCTGTGTTCTTTAGTGCACAGAAGAGATCAAGCACCAGTCATCTATTTCAGACAGAATTTATGTCAAAGAGTACCTTTGAGATCTGGAGCATATGGTAAATTACCCGAGATGACTATCAGTGATAGCAAAAAATACTTAAGCCCTTAAGATGAAGAAAACAGGTTGCATTGATCCTCACAGGTATGGCTGTGCTGAAATTGCCTTTTCTGAAAATTAGATTTCAGAAGATATTTATAGGGGTATTCAAAGGCCTTTTTTCTCCCTGATACATATCTGTATTTCTCACGTATTGTCCTCCTCTTGCTTCACATCCGTATTATAGTGCTATCTGTGTATCTCCACACAACGCAAAGGTTATTAAATGCCTGTATTTACACTCGGAGGCAAATCTGTATTTAAGGGAATACCTGGCAACCCACATCATGATGTTATCAGGCCTGTAGCATAACACTGCTAAGAGATCAGAAAACCCAATAAAGCTTGAAGCAGTTCTTCTCAAATGTCATTATCTTATTTGTATTTGTGTTAAATTTGAGCATGAAGTAATAGTCTTGTCTTTTTTCCCCCTAATTACCCATATCAGAGGAAGTTTGTGTTCATAGAATTTGTTGAAATACAGTGATTTCTCAGAAGAACTTGCAAAAAGTTAAAGGATGTTCACCCCTGAAATGTACTTGCACAGTATTTGCAGTAGAGGTATTTACAACTCCATAAATAAGCATTTCCAAGGTTTCTTTTTCCCTCCATCAATGTTTGTAATGGTGAAGTTAGGTGCTAAAAACCTGTAGCATATTTTGCCCAGCTGTGGCCATTAAATTGCCATAAGAAAACTAAACTGCTTTTCATTATCAGAAAGAACTACTGTAAAAACAGTCGCTCTATCAATAAATCACATTTAAATACATCTGAGCTCTTAGAAACACAAAAAATATGGGTTATTGCAATTATTCTTGATCCTATGCTATACTTTTTTCTAGTATGGGCTATTATCTGTTTGTTGCTACATCATTATGCTAGGGAGATTACTAAAATTGACGATTGGATCTAGTTTAAGACTGAAATATAAAACTAATTAAATGTAAAAGTTGGCATTCTTACTGTTACTTTAGGTTCCTTCTCTGCATATAGGAAGTAGTTCGTAGTTTTCTTGCTGAATGCAGTTTAATATACTTCAATATATTTTTAAATACCTAGAGCACTTTACAAATTGATGTACTACAAAAATCTGTGTTTGTGGGTCCAGTTGTAGCAGAAATCACTGCTTATAGCAAAGAAATCTTGATGATGCACTCAGCTGCCATTTTGGGCTCTTCCTCACCTCACCCAGGAGGTAGGACGGTGCCACTTTCTGGTCAGCTGGCACAACAGTGAGAGCAGTTTGTCACTGAGCTCCCAAGACAAACTTGACTGGGTTGTTAAGCCAGAGACACAAGCACTGACCATGCCATCGCAATTTTCAAAGTAAACCCCAAAATGCCTGGATGGTGATGCTTCCAGGGGATCTCTTTGCATGACCTTCAGCCTGGACAGACCAGCTTGGACTCCAAGCCTCCATACTCTTGGATGGCTTGGTGGCTCCTCTGAAGCAAAAACCAAGGGGAAATGAGATAGCAATCAGGAATTCATTGCACCAGGAAGAACTGGAAAGCTTTATTTCAAAGGGTGTGTAAAGCACACCATTACTCTTTCCTATTGTTGCATACACATGCTGGAGCTCTTGCCACATAGACTCTGGGGACACAGGCAACTGGCAGCACTAGGCACTGGAGCCCAGCAATGTTCTACGTGCTCATGCACTGATCTGGCAGTTGTGCTAAAGGTTGTGTCAAGGCCATTTTTGGCCCTTAAGAAACAGTGATGGAATACTAAATCAGCTCATACTAAAACTCAAGTTTGTTGCTTTGTCCCTACTGTAATCTAAGTTAGCAAGCTTTTCAAGTGGGAGAAAAATGAATCAGCAAAGTCAATAAGCTCCTTTCTACGTACAAGACATGTATTCACTGCAGCATTTTTTCCTTAAGTATGTATTTAATCTCTGAGTATATATACTAGTAAGTATATATTTTCAACACAAATCATGTTATACAGATGACAAAAAGGATTAGGACAAACACCGGTTTACTTCACAAGTACTGGACAGGACACTGCTGTTGATTAATTTTGTACGTAAATGTATATTGAGAAGAAAGTTTTCTCAGCCATTTTCCTAAGGCTTTGATTCCAGATTTCAGTGCAGCACAGTTGAGGTCTCAATAAAAAATAATTTGAACATGTGATCCAGTCAATATGAGTAAGAACTGATATGTTTGTACATACAGGAGAAGCAGCCTGTAAGCTGAATTCAGCATCAATGATCTTGCTGGTGACATGTGCATTTGGGGGCAAAAATGAAGAATTTATATCCTAGGCTGCAACATACAAACCCCAGGACTTTACTTGCTTGTAAGTAAACTGTTTTCATCTGAAGGTCATGTGTAAAAAGATAAGACACCGTGTCCAGGAAAAGCACCAATTTGGGGCTTAAGTATCTGCATTTGATGCAACACTTGAGATGTGTCAGTATATTACGTTGTAAAACAGGAAAGAAAAAAAATGCGCCAAAAAGAGCATGTCAGCCCCAGGTGATTTATGGCCTGATTCAAAGTGCCCTGAATTCATCAGCAAGGAGCCTGTTGTGTTGTCAGCGGGGTTTGGCTCAGATGGGTGCACTTTAAACTTCCAAACCGCAGGCAGTACAGCAGCGAGCTGGGGCAGATGGAAAGTGGCCGTCACAGCCGAGATGATTCAGGGAACAGACGGGCTCTGCCGCGCTCCTGCTTTGTTTTGAGAGGGCAGCGGGAGGATACATAGCTGACATCGAGTGGGAGGTCACCTTTGCTCTACATGGATGGCGATGGCATGAACGCAGATAGTAAGGGGAGAACCAGACAGGGGAAGGGAGTGGTCCGAAGGGAAGGCTGAGTGGAATTTGCGGAATTAGCACAGGGTGGAGCAAGAGACAGGATTAAAAAACAGAGGCACGTTTGGGGTTATGCAATTTGGCAGGTCTTAACCCCCAACACAGGCGGAGGAGGAATCCATAAAAAGCTCTGAGGAGAAGTGGCAAGGGGAATTGACAGGAAAGGTAACACCAATAGGATGGAGCCCAGGTGGTCTGTGCACAGTGGCACGATGCCTTAAAAAGAAGGGAAAGAAAAGATGAAAAAGAAAATGAAACAAAGCAAAACACTAATTGAAGAGTTGCTGAATTATCTTAAAGAATTCTGTTTTCCTTGTTTGTGGTATCAACAGAGTCTCTTTTTCTGTAAATTCATGCAACAAAAGGGTTTTCTGAGCTGCACTATTTGGGGGGTCCTGTATCCTGAATACCTCCATGTTCCACACAGGATACAAAAGTAGTGCTAAAAGTGTCTTTCCTGTGTAAAATGCAAATGTTATAGCACCTTCTGAGTGTGGATGTAGGCAACAGACATCAAAGCCCTCCAAATAATGTGCAGGTAAGTAACTTTTCTTGGGAAGTACTCACCAATAAATATTTCATGTATATGCACACACAGAACCACAATATGCACAATCCATAATCTGTGAGCTAAAATAAGGAGGTGCTGGGAGGCCAGCTAAAGAGGCCAGTGTGCTGCTCCAGCAAAAAAAACCCCACTGTCTAAAAAGACATTTTGTCTGATATTGGTGCCTCTGTCATGCTTAATGAAAACCTGGGCTGATCATCAAGTGACTGTTTCATAGTAATCAAAAGTAATGACACATGCTAAAAAGCCCTATCAGCGGCTTCAGCCTATGAGAACGAACCTGTCCCTGATACAAACAGAAAATGGGAAGAGATCTAATTGTGCTATGTTAGGAAAAATCTTAATATCATTTAAAACTCAATTATATAGACTTTGAACTGAAACTTGATGATTCACCAGTGTTTTGGTGGTTATTACAAGCCCTCTGAATGAAGTTTCAAAGTTATTTGCAAGTAAAAGGCTAATACTTTCTAAATCCAGGTAGTATGCAACCTGGCTTCTCCCTTCTCTGAAAGAAGTTCAAGGAAGAATATCAGTAAGTGGATCACATCATTCAAATGGCATTGTGTAACCAACTATGGTAAGAATGTAGGGTGAGGCCTGAGAAACACTTTATCAATGTGAAAAATTATAAAAGGTGTGTGTCTTTCATCACTTATTGGATTTCTTCATTTTGTCTTGCTGATATAGTAACAACGAAGATGATCTTCTCAGACATAGCAATAATTAACAAGACATTGGCCTGGATTCAAGAGAAGAGTGTTTTAGATCTTTAAGAACAGAACTGAGATCCACAGGGTTAGTAGATTAGTCACTGCTGAATGAGGAACTTCAAGGATTTAATTAGAGAGTGGAAAAAAAATCAGGTAGACTTTCACAGTGGGTAGAGATAAAGGTGGAGTATTTGCTCTTTTCCTGGGTTGTCACCTCTAGCTGAAAACCTGAATTCATGAGAAAAAACAGTAAACATTGTCAAAATCCAGATGCTAATATTGTCTTGGCTAGACTGCAGCAATTATGGTCCCTCTGTCGACACCCTGTCTGGTTTTCCCATAGACCTGAGGAATCTTCATTCGAGAGGAATCTCCTTCGAGATTTCAATATATTTACAAATAATAATTTACCCAGGCAAAAAATAGAAAAAAGGAAGTATGTTTGAAAGGAACTGGAGATTTTGGCCTATTTGAGGAGATGATTAAACAACAGATGTTGCTGTCTCCTGCAAAGCTTTATTGACCAATAAGCCTACCCCCTTAAATCACAGTGTACAAATGAGTGTCCCCTTTTTTACTCACAGTGTGGTAATAAAATGGGGTAGTCTGCCTGATAAATCACTTCTAGGCCTAGGAGTCTTTGCAGACAGATGTACTTCTTTCATAATCAAACTCTCTTCTGACCCTACAGGGATTGTTTCATTTCTTCCTTTCTATGACAATGCTCATATTTTGGCTAATTATTTCTGTATATTCCCACTGCCAAACATGAGGGAGCTTGCTGCCTAGTATGGCTGTGTCAGTTTCTTTGCACAGATACCTGGTCCTTCAATCACCCATGCTGTTTTATGGCAAGAGACAAGCCTAATTAAGTTCTGTGGGCTCAAAAGAATGAAAATGGAGGTGTGACCTCATATGCTTTATACCACTTAGACACATGCTAGTCTGTGGGGCTAGATGGGATCCACCCAAGAGCACTGAGGGATCTGACAGAAGTTGTGACCAAGCCATTTTCCATCACTTACCATCAGCCCTGCCTTAGTGGTGAGGTCCAAGTTGACTGGAAGTCAGCAAATGGACACTCTAATTACTACATGTAACACCCATCTACAAGGAGGGCCAGAGGGAGGATCCGTGGAACTACCAGGTCAGCCTGACCTCAGTGCCGGGGAAGTTTATGGAACAGATCATCCTGAGTGCCATCATGGGCCATTACAGTAGGCTGTTACAATCTCTCTGGTGATGGCTACCAGCCACATAACACAGCTGGTAGAAAAAACATGTAGATTAGCTATTAGGAAAATTTTCTCCATGGAAAGGATTGTCAAGCAACAGGCTGCCCAGGGAACTGCTTGAGTCACAATCCCTGGAGATATTTAAAAGATGTGTGGACAGGGCACTTAGGAACATAGTTTTGTGGTGGACTTGGCAGTGCTGAGTTAATGGACTTAAGGATCTTAGAGGCTTTCTTCAACCTGAACCAAGGGCCAAGGGCCAAATGTTTCATTCACCCTCTTCCTATGTCAAGTGACCCTTTTTAAGGCTTGCTCTATGTGGAAACTCTTGTGCAATAGGTATGAGACATAACTGGAGTATAATAACTGTTTAATACCTGTCCTCTGCATGGACTTTCCTATTTTACTAGAAAAGATGTCTTGAGGTTTAGCATAACCTAACACAGAGTAACTTTTGCACACAAAACACCAGCATCTCTAAGTTATCTCTTGCTACAGAGCATCTTTTTAGCACTTGTAGTTTCAGGCTTTTCCTTCATGTAATCACATTTGGTGGAATTTTTCATAACATATCCTCACCAAACAGCAGTATTTATTTGTCTTAGACACTTGTCATTAATCATAACTAGAATATATGCTGGAGCACTGGATGAGTAGTCTCAAATAGTTATCATCTCACTAGATCATTCCTAAGCAGAGAAGGATTTATACAGGGATTGAGAAAGAGTAAACTCAAAAGTGACCGAATCAAGATCATGATGTCCATTTTAGGAAGGATTTAGAGATGTTATGTTCAGCAAGGATTTGATATTCACTCAGATTAAAAAAAAAAAAAAAAAAAAAAAAAAAAGACTCCAGAATGCTCACTGTTTTAAAGGGCTCTTCCTTAGGAGAGAAAGAGTGCATGAAATCCATACAGGAGGATTTTTAAGTCTTTAAGCTCAAATACCAGAAAAAAGTGCCTTGTGTGAAGAGGGAAGCCTGATAAGGAGAGATTCTGGGCATTATGCTGGCTGGCACATCAGGTCCTAGATAGTGCCACTGGTATTTACAGGAATTACAGAAAGAAGAAAAGTTGAGGTGTATGAAGACAAATATACTGGCCAGTGCTTTCTTGTAGCCACACATGACAAAAAGAAATCAAGAGACATGCAGGCATCTTCCCTCTGATTACAAGAACATGCTGGGAACAAGGCAATTAATGGTAAAAAGGCTGCCTTCCAGTACAGGTTTACAAGTGGAAATCAAATGTGTCATCTCTAGCTGGGGCTTTGTCCAGGTGATTCAAGGGGTTAAGTACTCACTCGATCACCTACTCCACCACTTCATCAATACTACCTCTGTGAGAAGTGTTGCCTTACACAAGAGAGAGACTCTAGAGAGTCTCTGGTGCTGTGCTGCTCAGCTATTTTATGTCTTACACATGCGGCCTGGAACACCCTCTGACTTGTGAATGTAGCACTCAGAAGGGGTTATTTCTGCATCGTAGGTCAACAGCTTGGATGGCTATATGGGAATTTTTCCAGGACTGTAAATGCCATGATACTCTCAGGCACACGGTGTGACTCTTGGGGATGTTCTTATGCAGGGCTAGGAGTTGGATTGATGATCCTTGTGGGTCCCTTCCAACCTGGCATACTCTGGGATTCTGGGATTCTGTGACTAGATTATGTGCTGGCCCAACTTATTTCCATTTCAGTTTTGGCTGGTTTTTGTGTAGATAAGTAGTCAAAGATTATGCAAGGGTAAAGGTTTGATTCTCCTTTTGTGTTAATGTGACTTCAGATTCAAATTTTTTATACACATTTATATATACACAGACGTATACTTTGCTTATCACAACTCACAGCCCTGGAGCATAGAACTATTTGTCTGGAGTACAGACACTGGTAGCAGTGTTTGTTTCATTACCTGCCTTTACCATTCTACCTTAGTACTGGAGACACTGCAACATGGAAAAGGAGCCCAGATGTATTACAGCATCCTGTAATTTTAATATGAAATTTACTATATTTTGTGATCTTCTTTTAACCCCTGGGACTGAAATCTATGTATTTACTGAGAACTCCTGCTTTGATTTTTCCTAAGGAAAACTATGAGGTCTTGACATTGCAAAGAAAGATCTGAAAACTGTGATGCAAGTTTGCCACTGACATCCAGAAAGAAAACACCAAAAATAGTAACAGACACTTTGTTATCTATGGAGGTTTACTCATGTCTTTTGGGAAATGCAGTTTGCAGTATTTTGTAGGGTCACCTCTGTCTTTTCCTCACAGTTGAAAATACTTGTACTAAAAAATAAGTATAAAACATTATTAGTCTTATTTTGTAAGAGTAGTAATGCTCTCTCATACTGACCAGCTATGCAAAGAATAGAGCGATGGTTCTGTTGTATTTTCTGGAACTTCCTGGGCAAGACTGCTGGTGATGTAAAAACAAAGCTAACTCATCTCTTCTTTGGGGACATCAGAAGGGGTCAGAGGCAGCAGGTCAGAAAGTGATTAATTTTAAGAAATTAATTGTGCCTGTATACCTTCAAAATAGCTGAAACTCTGTGCTCAGACTTTATGTTCACTTGTGTAGGTATTCTGGGCAGTATCATCTAGCCATTGTCTTGGTGTGCACAGCTGACATCTCTCTTGCTATATGCCCCTTTTGAGACACAGAGAGGCAAGAATTCTTCAGAAACAATGAAGCAATTCAGTTTGGATAAAAAGGATAAGGTACTTCTAAAACAAACCTCTCAGTCTCTATGACTGAAAAGGAGAGCAGAATTGTTCAGTGACATAGAAAATGAAACAATACAACAAATCTAACAAAATTGGCCAACAGTTTTCTCAATGTGTAAGCAAGATTGCTTTCAACACACCCATTCTCTCTCCACCTGTCAAAATGAATTTCAGAGTTGAAAGTCTCATATATTTGATTCAGGTCCTTAGATGTCTTAAATCAATCAACTCCATCCATTCATTCCCTTGAAAAAAAATTACTTTGTTCCAGTTGAATATTTGCCTTCTTCCTCCTCCATAAGTGAGCACAGATACAGCTTCCTCTTATCACTTTGTATAAAAAAAGTTTCACTTTCAAAATGTACAAGGTTTTTTTAGCTACGTTAAAGGTCATTTTGTTTAAGAATGCCTGAACACAAACAGTATGTGCAGCTATAATTTTCCTTGCAACTAATTTGCCCTCATAATTGTGGGTGATTAAATGACTTTGCCACATTTGATTGGTAGAGAAGTAAGCACCTTTAAATATATGGTAATTGGGCTTCAGATTTTTTAAAATTTTTTTTAATGTCTAACCTTGTTGAAAGCTTAGTTACCTTTCGTGGAGCTGACTTCATGAACATGCAAATTAAATACTTCTCTGAGTTGTTTTGTATAGCACAACTAATTAATATAGTGAAGTACAACTGCGTTAAGTAGGAGAATCACAGCTCATAAATAAAGAGAAGAAAATTATAAGAGGTATGACTGATAGGCATGTAATTACCTGCTTGGGAGGCAGCCTGATCTGGAAGAGCCAGAAGAGATTTGGCAGGCAGGAAATCCTGTGTCATAATCCTCATTCCACCCATGACTCACGCTGCTGTAGACAAGTTGCTTTGCCTCTCCTTGCCCAAACAGTAGTCACTCATGAAGAGTCACATAAGGATTTATTAATAGCATAGACAAAGCAGTTGAAGCACTCCAAGTGCAATTTTGGTACTTGTGAATATTAGGATCATAAAATAGTTTGTGTTGGAAAGGACCTCAATGATTACCAAGTTCCAACTTTCCTGACAAGGGCAGAGACATCTTCCACCAGACTAGGTTGCTCAGAGCCCCATCCAACCTGGCCTTGAACACTCCCAGGGATGGAGTATCCACAACCTCTCTGGGCAACCTGTTCCAGTGCTCCACCACCTTCTGAGTAAAGAATTTCTTTCTAATATCTCATCTAAACCTACCCTCCTTCAGTTTAAAGCTACCCTTTCCTTGTCTTATCACTACATGCCCTTGTAAAAAGTTCTTCTCCAACTTTCTTGTAGATACTGGGTGGCTGCTAGAAAATCTCCCCAGACCTTTCTCTTCTTCAGCTGAACAACCCCAACTCTCTCAGCCTGTCTTCACAGGAGAGGTACTCCAGCCTTCTTTGTGACCCTCCTCTGGACTCACTCCAACAGATCCCACACCCTTATTATGCAGGGGATCCCTGAGCTGGATGCAGCGCTCCAGGTGGGGTCTCAGGAGAGTGGAATAGAGAGGTAGAATCACCTCCCTTGACCTGTTGGTCATGTTTCTTTTGATGCAGCCCGGGATACAACTGACTTTCTGGGCTGCAAGAACACATTTCTGGCTCATGTGCAGTCTCTCATCCACCAGCACCCCCAAATTCTTCTCCCCAGGCTGCTCCATATTACAGGAGCTGCTCCAAATTTTCTTGCAACATTCTTCATATCTTGTTCAGAAGTGAGGAAATGGAGACTCATCACGTTTCAGTGCTTACTCCTTGAAATATAAACAAATTTGATTTTGTTACTCTAAACTAACAGATCGCAAGGCAGATTGCAAGAAAGGAGTATTCATGGTAAGGTACATGATCCTAAAGAGAATGTTGCCAATAACACAGAACCAAGACTTCATGTGTCTTTCAACCATGAACAAGAAATCAGTGTCACTCCTCAAAAAAAAAAAAAAAAAAAAGTATCAAGTCTTTGCTCATGCTAATTTATAACCAATTAATCCAGAATATTACTCAAAAGCAATGTTTATAAAAGGATCTCGATTCCTGTTTTGTAACATCTCACTCCTACAGTAGACAGAGGAAACAAAATCTGAAGATGGGGAAATCCGAGAGGAAGTAAACTGGGAGGGTGAGTCAACACTGTAACCTTGCAGTGAATGGGGAGATATAAAATCCTGAAATGCACACATCTGCTTCAGTGAGCTTTGCTGGTCCCAATCCAGATACATTTAGACATATGGGGAGAGATTCCAGTCACTTCCACAGCGTTCCTCAATATTCAGACCCTGATGTGTGTGAGGTGTCTTACAAATGCAGCTGGAACATCTGTGTTTTCCCATGTTACAAAACGTAATGCTGACTTGTTTATCTTCCTTGTCTCATTTAATAACATCTGAAATTATTTATCCACCTTGAGGCCGAACAAATCACCTTTCTGACCTGTTAGGGTTTAGCATGGGTCTGGTGAGAAGGTTCCTGCGTGAGCTCCTTCTGGGAGCCAGTACATGGGTTTTAGGGCACAGAAAGAGGAGCAAGCCCTTTTCAGGTTCCTCCTAGCACAGTGTGTAAATCTGTTCTCTTTTCAGTGCATTTAACTGGGGAGAGATTTTTACCTCCACTCAATTAATTTAATTAATTTAGGCCAAGTCACCTTGCATACATGCCAGACCATGACACTGTGGCTTCTTTTGCCTCTATACATCTGTAATATCCATTCACAAAAAAGGCTTGAATTTCCTGTTAAGGTGGATAACTTCACCTTTACAAGGCTGGGAAACAAATAGGTTGATCTCTTTAATAGTTTTCTGTTCTGAGTCATTGCTGAGCAAACAAACACTATCACAAAGAAAAGAAACTAAGACAACGTCTGAGTGGGACAGAGGAACTGCGTGTTGGTCCATGAGTGCTCAAAATGTCAGGAAATGTAAAGAATAAGTGGGGACATTTTGACCTTCATTTGGGAGGAGAAATCAGAGAGATGCCAGTAAAAAAGTCAGGCTAATGAAAGGTACTTTTTTTTTTTTTTTTTTTGTTACAAAATTTATTTCACCTAGGTACTTTGAAAATAATGACTATAACAATACTGCAATTGCAGCAAAATGGAAACCAGCCAGGTAGTAGCTCTGTTTCTGGCAAGGAGTTGAAGCACTTTGTACCTTTGATACTGCTCCATGAAACCAGGAGGATGAATCATGAAAGGCTATTACAGAATATGAAAATGTAAGAGTGAATTGAAGTGTTTAAGAAAGCTGTTTTCCTTAGAAGGTAGGTAAAGAGGGTAAAAGGGAGGAGAAGGTTCACTGATCTCAGGCTGACTGTTTTGAATAGTTGACTCAGATGAGGCAAGGCTGTTTGGATCAGGAACATAAGACTGGAAAGCTGGAAGACTTGGGTTATGTATTAACAAAACAAGTAGAATTTGTGAAACACAGGAAGTTACCTAGCCCAGCTGGAACACATAAGAGGAAGGACAATAGCCTTGCACAGATGCCAGACAGATTTCAGAGCTCTCCAACAGAAAAGCCCCAAAGCAGAAAGATAAGCATGGATCAAATTTCAAATGCTTTGGGAAAAAAATATTAAAAATCAGAGAGTTGTACACATTGCAATGAACAACATGAGCCAACACAATATCTGGCATCAGGATGGTGGCGTAAGATCTGCCCAGGATTACATCACTCTGCAAGAGCTTGCCAGCAGTAGCAGGTTGCTCACAGCAAGCTCCAAGGGATGACAGCAGCCCTGCCAGCTCAGAGGAATTCTTTGTGCTGTACAGCGTGCCATGGGAATGAATGAGCGAGCAAAGCAAGGGAGGAAAGAAGGAAGCATTGTTTGGAGAACAAATGGGATATTTGCACTCAGGTGTGCAAGACAGTGGCCAAAGACCTCTGGTACTCGGGAACATCTCCAGCAGTAAAAGACTGGCAAGGAAAAAGAATTTGTTCTCACGCTGGCTTGCTGATCACCAGTAAGGAGGCTGTACTACCTTAAGGAGAGTGATCTGGCAGAGGCTGAGGCAGGACTATGTGGTAGTTGTATGGAATCTGAAGTCCCTCTCCATGCAACAAGGACTGCAACATTGAAAGGCTTTAAGCAGGAGACTAAGGGTATTTCTATCGATTTTTGCTGTTCATTCTCCCTCTAGGTGAATTCATAGCCAAGCTAAGTTGAAGGGAAATATTCAGAGTCACCTTAGTAAGACTCTGACCAGAGATTCCTGGAGGGAAGTATTTAACACTAGGTGCTGCAGGTGGATTTGCAAGCATCTGCAAAGCTAGGGGTAGGTGAGAGGCTAGCGTCCAGGGTCTGAACCCCAAAATGGTAAAACTACAGGATTCCCCTCTAGCAAGAAGGGAATACATTAAAACATGCCATGAAAAGGTGCTTTTGTCAGGGTTTCCGAGACTACAGAAACAGTGGGGAGCCCAAGCCCTCAGTGATAGTGATCAGCCAGGGCTAGGAACACTTTGGACTTAACCGGACCTCTGGCATTGCTCTGTGCAAGATGTGGCATTTCCTGTATTTCACAGCAGCTGGCCACTCTTGGGGACTGTCAGCAAGCGGCTTTTACACTTAAGTGGATAAACTACACAAGTCATATCCCTAAATTGCATTCAGCTAATCATTGCATATGTGACCCTTGCAGGTACTGCACTTAGGTGCCCTGTGGCAACACAGAATGGCTCTCCATCCCATGACACACAGTTGAACAGACTCAGTCTTCATGCATGCTGTGTGGACAATCCACATATGCTACAAGGCAGAGTAAAGGCGTTCACTACACTGCCTCGAGCCTCCAAAATCTGTGTTACACCCTTGAGTACAAAGCTCAGCTCACATGATGTTCATGGTTGTGCAAAACAATAATTTTTCATCCAGTTCTGAAACTTTCAATTTCCAGTGAAAGCCTTGCAAGGCTTGTTTGTCTGGAAGTGTAGTATCATGAGGGGCTGTGAGAACACAACAGATGCCACTTGGCCCACAATATGTCACCTTTCATTAGCTCTGGACTTCTCTTTTTGGGCCTAAAGTATGTTACTAGAAGAGACATAATTTCTGTGAGTGCCAGCTAACATGACCTGCACCCCAAGAGTGGAATCTGTGTGGAGAGCTTTTCAAAGACACACAAATAATTGCAAGAAAAGCAAAATAACTATTTTGGATTTTTTTTTCTGATCACACCTGGATGTGGCTGTGATCAGTCCTGGGTTCTGTCCTACTGTTGCCTGAAACAAAATTATTTGTCCTGCGAAGCTTTGCCTCAACTCGTGCTATCGCAAGCATGATAGCAAACATTTTAAAACACAGGTATTTTCACTTCTGTGACGTGCCCTTGGACTCTGTTGGATCAACTGCTGACAGAGTCAAGGACCTGACACCAGACTGGAGGTGGCCTTTCTTGCCTTTTTATTTTTTTTCTTTTCTCTTTTTACTATTTTAGTAAGCTACTAGTATCAGACCTTCAAACCAAAGCAGATGTGATTCTCTCAGTTGTCACTGGGACGGAAGTGGCATTGTAAATAACAAGATACAGACCACACAGCACTTTAAAAATTCAATTGTGACATGCCAGTATACTAATAGTGACAAATGGGAAACCACTGCAGCCTTTCAAGCATCAATGCAGAGCTTTCACCAGGACTATCACCATTGTCAGCTATTTCATTCATACCTCTGAGTACCATCTTACATAGAGTGTGCTGCAAAAGCTCCTTCTCAAAGCTGCATGTTCAGCTTTAATGAGAAAAGGAAATGCTAGGCAGAAATAAACTAATTGAACAGCCACAATTATGGCAACCCTAAGAGCGGCTGAATCAATGAGAAGTGAAAAAGTATATTAAGGGTAATGAAGACTTTCAAAAGGAGGAATGTCATTGAGAAGAGCAAGGTTAGAAAATCATCATTAAAGCTAGATTTAAGGGTATGAGCAAAGACTTGGTCAGCCTGAAAGAAATTACCTTCACAAATTAAGCATATACTTAATTTGACTTCTAAACCATCTTATACTCACACAGTTTTCCAGTACAAGTAGTAATTGTTCTTATCACAGCAGATTTTCCCTGAAATTTTGTGTCAGTATCCACTGTATGTAAACCAACCTGTCCATGGAAAACTGTTCTTTTAATGAAATTATAAGGCTTTTGATATCTAGAGCAAATAAATAGAACATGCATTTTGCCTATCTTTATATATTTTTAGGTGACTGATGCTTACAGTACATAATTAATAGGTGAGATACTGCTTGAATGGCTAATTTATTTCATATCTGCAGCTATAATATTAAGTCAGGTCTGATCCTGCTAGCAATTATAATATCCCAATTTTGCATTTTTTAGGATTCTTATTGCATTTTACAACAAATATTTTCATTTCAATGGGGCTTTTCGGGAAGCGCAATTCTTCGTATGGTTAGTAAAACTGGCAACACTTTTAAGTTAGACTTTAATAGTAATCAGATCACTAATTTTGCTAGACTCCTTTGAATATTATATGATCTTTTATTTATGCAATAACTTACAGGAGCTCATTTTTATATGTTATTTCCAAAACCATAAGTTGAAGTTCTGTTAGGGTTTCTGTGTATTTATTAGAACCAGAACTAGTTATGAATAGAAATAAGTCATTCTTCCACTGAAAGCTTATTGACTATACTATATGAAGTCCTGTTTCATTTTACCAGTTCTGATGGGTTTTTTGTGGGCCTTCCCTGGTAACCAGGGTCAAAACCTAGGAAGTATTCCATCCCATGTCTTTACGTAATCAGGTGTATAAAACTGGAGAAGGTGTGTTCTCTCTCTCTTTTCCTTCTCGGGCGAGTTCAGTGACAGACCTTGGTGTTTTGGCCTTGCTTATCTGCATTGAGCAAGGCCTGTTCTGAGGGCTGTTCTGTCTGGCTCGGTGGCGGAGGTTAAGAATCTGCTTTTCCTAAGGAAAACAGTGAGTTTTGTGTGCGTTATTTATTGAGTTAATTCCTAAGTTTAGATTGTATATATTTGTTTTTCTTTTCCCTTTTTTGTCTCCTTTTCCCCTTTCCCTTTCCCTTGTCCTCTGTCGGGGTTGTTTGGGAGTCCCTGTTGCTTCGTACATAGTATTCAACTGTATGTAAATGTAATACACGTAAATATATTTTTTTTTCTACAATTTTCTTTTGCTACTTTTTTTCCGTTTTGGGAGAAAAAGGGGGGAATTTTCCCTGTGAGGTTTGGCTTTTGGCAGAGAGCCAGGCTAAACTTTCACACCAGTCAAATAATTGGAGTACATGTAAAATACTTTAGACCTTAATGTTACTAAATTGTACAAAATATCAACAGAATTATATTAATGCAAATACTTTCATGAGTAATTTTCTTTCCTTTACCCCCCCTCCTTTTTAAAACCAAACCTGATCTAAGGACTCTCAAAGACTACACAGTGAGGGTGTTTTGTTCATGTGTGTTTCTGAGTATAAAACAGAAGAACATTTATTCCATTCTTCATCTCCAAATGAAAAGTACAGAAAAGTGTATTTTGAAGTGCCAAAGGAAATTACTATTCATGAAGAGTTCAGATCACAATCCTGTGTCTTGTAAGGGGCACAGGTTCCCTGCACTGTGCAGACCTCATTGATGACTGTATCAACTAGAGGAGCTATACTGTGATTTTAAAATTCATGTTGATTGTATGGTGCAAGCATATCCTATCAGTATCCCTGTCAAAGTTCCAGTTTCACACTTTTGTCCTCCTCAGGCTAAAGCTTGAGATGGAATCTCACACAGGACAGTTGTGGACAGGAAAGGTAGGTGTCTAAAGATGTATATCTGTATCTATACCAGTTGCATTGTGCTTCCCTTAGCACAGATGGTCAGAAAGAGTCACCTCCAGAGAGAAATTCATCTCACTGTAAGGTAAATGGCTGAAGCAGATCAAATGAACTGCTCTCTGGAGATACTTGTTGCTGTCCTTTATTTATACAGTGGGTTTTAGGCAACAATTTAGGTGGTGAGATGTACCCCAACTTCAATGTCTACATTGTTTTGAAAACTGAACTGATCCATTTAAGCTATTTAGGCCTCCACCACATGGAGGTGACGTGCAAAGCCTTTGGTGGGATCCCAGGGTTATGGAAATTTGCAGCTTCCTCAAGATGGCAGAGGTGCCTCTGCAGGACTCAGGGTGAACCCACAGAAGCTGACACCCCTTCCAGTGTACACCTCCCATCTATTGCCATAGCCAAAGTAGTCTCTGACTCTGCTGCTCTCTCAGGGTACTCTGGTAGGGCATAATGAGGCTATTCTGCCAACTCTTTGCCACCTGAATAATAGTCTTCTGATAATAAAAATCACAGGTATGGTATGCTTTGTTAGCCATTTGCATGAAGACAACTCACCTAGGCTGTGGTAGAAGCCAGTATCTGAAGTTTAGATTTTGCAGCATCCAGCCACCGCAGTAGCTCTTCCTTAGCATTTTTCACCAATATACCATATCTGGCACAGCCTCTTCCATGGGGTGCTGCAGACCTAACCAACTTTTCCACACTAGAGCTTATACTGCCATTGCCACACCTGGAGCTGATAATAGGTATGGCTTAAGAGAAGCTCTGAGTATGGAAAGGCTACAGGGACTAGAAATCCATCTGGAAATGACAGAGTGATGGCAGCTGGGGGCCTTGTATTGCTGGGGGGAAGGACACTACGGGGCAGCCCTGGAGTGATGCTCACACCTATGATCAGGGAGCTGACCATTAGGTTTCATGAGCTCCTCTGGCTGCTGGAACAAAATATTCTTTTGTCTGAAAAGGCACAGTCTCAGATTTCTGGGACACTCACTTGCTCTGCTCTTTAAATCAGAGTTATTTGTCCATTTCAGTCTAAACTAATACAGACTTGTGGACAAGGGAATAGTTAATTTTTGAAGGAGAGGTGACATAAGGCAGTACTACTGTACCATTTATCTTGATTCACTACAGCTTTATAATAACCATTGTGACACACTTTAAAAATGGACTAAATTCAGATTTCAAGTTCATTTCAACAGCCAGTAAACTGTTTGGCTTGCAAAACTTGCCTTTCAGTAGGCTGAATGTGTTTCCGTGCTAGCGCTTCCAGGAAACTCTTAGGTTACAATTACAAGAAGTCAAAACTGCAGCAGCAGAATTGTTAACTGGAAGTCAGAATTTCCTTTACACCATTCCTTTTATGCTTGGTCCTAAGCTAACTTAAATACTTTGCTTCTTTTCTGTTATATTGTTTGGGTATATTTGTGACTTTTTCTTTTTCCTTTTTTTTCTCATTTGTTTGTTTGTTCTTTGATCTGGTTCTTTTACCTTATACTGGATTATCTACTTAGAGCAGCACTTTCCAACAATCCTTCCAGGTTATGGCACTTTCTCCTTTTAATTTATTATGAATACATCCAATTCTTAAAATAGGTAAAAGACATATATTGTATTCCTTTCCAGGCTTCCTAATTGCATGGCCAGTAATCCAAAGAAAAATGTATGCAGGAAATCCAGCGGTAAGAACAATACAAACAGCATTTGTTCTAAAGAACAGAACTGAAGTATATTTCACAAACTAAAGGAATAAGATAATGGATGGATTCAGTAGAAAGACACAGGGATTTTTCTTGAAACAGTAATTTAGACAATGAGAAACTGTGAGTGGAGGTAACTAGAGCACAGTAGAAAACCTAAATAAAGTGAGGCATGAGTCTCAGCAAACCAGGAATCTAGGGATGATACTGCAAGACAGATGGTATCCCAAACAGATCTATGTTCTGCAAACTTACATGACCCCTTTTCTTTAAATTAAGATGCAAGGAGATGACCCTGAGAAAGTGTGAAAGTGAGAAAGGACAGGGCTGGAATGCCGACTGAGTGAGCCACAGAGACAGAGGACAGTTTGTTTGATCCTATCTGTCTGTTATTTGAACATAGATCTGAAAGATGATAAGAACTGAAGACATTGCCCAACATACAAGGGATTTCTTTGCAAAATAAATGCAGAGGTTGTTGAAAGCAGGAGCATTTGTATTTAGTGGGATTTTACTCACTGTTACAGAATTGAGCAACCATGCTGAGAAATGGAAACAAAATTTGTCTTAGAAGAAGTGACACAAGGCTTGATGTTTGCTTACTTCCTATCTATGTAAAATATAAAAATAATTTGTTTGTTTCTATGGTTGTTTCCATCACAAATATGAGTTTTACAGACAATTTGTCACTGCTGCAGCCCCTGGAATGTGCCAGTAAATCTGTGGCCCTGTGCCTCCTCAGAGCTGCTTTTGTATTTGGAGTATAAGACATGTTAGCTTCTGAAGGATTTATCAGTTTAGAGGACAGCTGTGAAATGTTTAGGAGGGAATCTAAGGACAACATGGCTCCAAAATAAATCTGGCTTTGGCTACTCCATCTTCTAACACGTGAGACTTTTCTACAAAGAAATATCTTCCAATGGAGGAGATAGAGCCTTCCAGGATCTCCTGCAATTACTTCCCCACTCTATACCACAGGCTTTGAAGGCTCCATTCTGTGAATTTTTCTTGTCTAACAGAAGAAAAAAGGATATGTTGGTGGATGAATGGATGGAATATCTATTATTAAAAAGCAGCCAAAACATTCCAGCAGAAGCACATTTTTCCATGAGAGAAAAAAAACCCCAAAATGTGTTGCTCACATTGCTCAATAAGCTTCTGGAAGGCTCTTAGACTTTATTGTTGCTACAGATACTACTACAAATAACCAGGCAGCTGTAGCTTTCAGATAGACAATAACCAAATCATTTTGTTGACAACTTATTTTGATCACACCTACAATTAAAATTAAAGGTAAGGCCCGTGTGGTAGTTTTTGGAGGACAGAGGGGTAACATCTAAAAGATGTAAAACCTCTGTAGCGAGTAAGATCAGTTCTGAATGTAAATTTCTTTTCTGTTTGTTTGTTTGCTGGGTTTTTTTTGAAACAATATAAATACATACAAAACATTACATCAGGAAAACCTAGGACATCAAACATAAAATGACCTTTTTCCTTTGTCCTTGCAAAGGAAGGCTGACAAATGCTCATGAGAATCCATTCATCATGTTTCATAGGAAAATAGGAGGCAGTGGGCATCTGGAGCCGGTCTGTATTGATTCACTCACAGGGATCCTCCTCCAAGACCATTGTGCTTTAACAGCTAAATAAATTCCAATTGCCCTTCTAAGAAATTTAACTTCTATTCTAAGTGACGCTGATCAGTGGTCACATTTGAAAGGTTTCAAATAATAATTTGAATTATGATCTTGATTAGGAGATGTTGCCTTTAAGCAGTATTGCACAAGGTTATAAATTCCGCAGTCTCTCATGTAGCCTAGGATTGATTATGAAGTATTTATCTTTGTTTCTTGGAAAGATGTCTGACTTTTGCCCTTTCATTCTGTAGTATTCATGATAATTTCAGCATTCCATCTTACAATTTTCTTATTTACACCACATCCACAAATTCATTCTTGCAGCTGTTCCTCATGTGATTATTTCTAGTAGTGTCATTGTGGTTCCCCATGTGAATAAGGCTTATTGTTGTGGTATACCATCATAGGCTACAAATATGCAAAAATTATAAAGGGACAGGAACATTTCTAACCCTTTAGATAATTTCTTTTGGTTTTGGGTATGCATTCTTTTTTTTTTGTTTGTTTGTTTGTTTTGTTTTGCTTGGCTTTTTTGTTTAGTTTCATTTTGTTTTCAGATTTCCCTGCAGCTACTTAAAAGTAGCTTAAAAAAGTTTAAAAACTGCTTCCACTGATTTAAGTAAGTCAACCGCAGGTTAGCAAGGAGTTTAATAATCTGCCAAACCAAAATTTTAGCCAGTAGAAATTAGCAATCATGCAGTTATTTTTAATAGCTTGTAGTGGATTTACCTTGGCTAAAGCATCTGGGTGGACAGCTGGCATTTAGCCAAGGTGAATCCTCTACATAGCCTCATATTGTATAAAAATGTAAATATCTATACAATGAAATACTGTATAATAATTTTATTTTATGGCAGTGTATTACATTTATTTGTGACAGTATAACTGCTATGATTGTTATAAATGACAGCCAGATGAACTGGCAAGGAAGAAAGCATAGGAACCAAAACCTAGTATTTTGAAATAGGTATTTATACCAGAGAAACAAGCTCCTAAATATACCACTGTAATGGACACTGAGCAAGCTTGCACTACACACACACACACACACACACACACACACACACACACAGATCTGTTTTCCTTTTCTTGTGAACAGCATATGGTGAAAACTTCCCTGGTGCCAGCAAGGATCTCTGCTGCATTGGTTACTCAGCCACTGAGGTATAAACTATGAGCTTTAGGACTCAAATATAGTGTAAACAATCACTGCTTGATTGCTTTCCTGAATACAGTCCATGTCCTATTATTTATTTCTCAGCTTTTGTCTTGGAACTGTATCTAAAGTGACCTTGAAACAAAGAACGCTTATCCAAATTCTTTGTGTATGAAGATGTTACCTACTCAGAATGAAAAAAAATGTGAGCTATGTCCAGTTTAGGGTATGAACAGGCAAGTCAATAATGAAGGATTTGTGGTCATGCAGACTACTTTGAATTACAGTGTCTGCAGGAGACTTTATCAATAGTTTTAAGGGGATATCAGTCATGCTGGTAGCAGCTATGCGGCTCTTAGTTTAAAGTGGGTGGGAAGTCACAAACATTAGCACTGCTAGAAATATATTACTGATTTGACTAGTAAGGGATGTAGTCTCATAATAATAAGTATTGCACATGAAAACTGATGAAATATCAGAATAATTCTGCAGTTTTAATGGAAACATCTTTGAACAACATCAAGAAAGACTGATTACAGATAAGAAATCCCAGAATCAGCATATGGTCTGGCTTAGCTGGAAATCTCCATCCCTACTGAGCAGAGAAATCCCCTTCTAAAGGCTACAACAATCCTTATGCTAATGATAAAAGAAAGATATCTCCCATGGTATGCAGCTGCTGGTGGTCATGGCATGCTATGAAGCGTCTCATAAAAGTACACAGCAATCCTAAACAGCAGTTCAGAGAAAGCTGTGAAAGTAAATAAACATTTTAAATTGTGAAAGTTAAACCCTAAATCATTTAAAAATCTGAGTTTGTTGATACACAACCTTATGCATCTATTTTACTTCTGCTAAATGTAGCCTTTATTACTCTGGTCCAACACTAACTGTCTAAAATGAGATTAGACAAGTGAAAATAATCTAAAACAAAACCAGAGTAGCCACTCAGAAGTCCTGCGTTAATTTCCTATCAAGTTTAAAATCACACAGTTGTCATACTCCATTGAAAATATAAGAAAATTATGTGGAATTCTGTTCATACTACATGACTGACTCCCCCCAAAATGTTAACAATACTCATGGGTAAATTCTTACAACTGATGCTGAAGAAGGAATACTATTCCAGAAGCTTGAATTAAACTGATTAATTGATTGATAAACTGAAAGAAGTGTCATAATTGTCTCATGAGTCAGTGGTAAAGACAGGAAGTGCATTACTCTGTATCCTCGTGAACTTGCATAGGAATTTATTTACATAGAACTACTATAGCTGGAGTTTAGAGCATGGGAGGTAACATCACCTCTGCTTTTAAGAAAGAAGAAGCTACATTTATGCCATGCATCAGTGCAGAGAAAGATTTAATTGCTTACATTAATTCTGTAATACCTCTGCTGAACATGAGAAATACAATTGGAAAAATGAGCTTTTAAAATTGCACATGAATGGGTAGAAAGATCACAGAGTATTTACTTGGTCCTTCCTAAAGTTTCTATTGACATGGTTACAATAACTAAGCCTAAAACACAGTTACACTGAAACTAATTACATCATTCTGCAAAGCAGGTAATGGACTTAGTTTTATGAACAGTTTACATTCTGGAAGTTACTGAGAAATTTCCACTAAATGCTCCTTCCCTTCACCACGTGATATACCCAGATTTCCAGGTAAGGAATAAACCAGAATATTTTGTGTGTTTTCATTTATGAGCAGCAGAAACACACGTACATGAATGTGCTCTTTTTAACTAAGATAATCAAAGCGAACAACATCAAAGTAATTTCCCGTGTATCTGCTCAGTGGAACTACGTCATTATTCTGCCTTACACTAAGTAGCTGTTTTCAGGTTTTTGAATTTAAGATGAACTTTATAGACCTGGGGACACATCTGATACAAATGGTGCTGTCTTAAAAAGGCATATTGTGGGTTTCATTGGGTAGATCAGTGTTGTATAATCAAAGTAATTTGTAAATGCTTGTACATTTCTGTATATAGTCTTTGGAACACTCTTATGTTCCAACGGGGGCATGAGGGAAAACTGAAAGCTGCTATTCAGAAATATCTGTGTGGACTGCTTGTATAATATTTGGAAGGATAAATTAGCTGTATCTGGGGAAAAGTCAGTCTTAGCCAGATGCAGAAAAAAACACTCCATTATTCCTTTCAGGCTTTGGGAGAATTTTAAAAAGGAGCTCAAACGAACCTACTCCAGCATGTCATTGAATGGATTAGTATGTTTGAAGATGCTAAGAAAGCTATTTATTAGCAGTATTGTTTAACGTTTACAAGTATACAGAACTTATTTTAAATTACTGATAAAAGGTTTTTATGCTTTTTATGCTTCTGCCTTTTAGGCCACAAAAAAAAAAAAAAAAGAAAAAAGAAAGAAAAAAAAAGAAAAAAGCATCTTCTCTAGATTTTAAGATCCACTTTGAAGTTGTTTATTATTTGAAAAACCTCCATTCTGACTGCATATCTAATGTTTGGTGAGTACTCCCTGCTTCTTCTGTTCTTTTAGCACTTACTGTGGCCTTATCACAGAATTATAGAATATGCTGAGTTGGAAGGGATGCATCAGGATCATCAAGTCCAACTCCTGGCCCTGCAAAGAACACCCCAAGAGATACACCATGTGTCTGAGGTGTTCTCCAAGCGCTTCTTGAACTGTCAGGCTTGGTGCTGTGACCACTTCCCTGCAGAGCCTGTTCCAGTGCCCAACCACCCTCCGGATGAAAATCCTTTCCGGATATCCAGCCTAAACCTTCCCTGACTCAGCATCATGCCATTTCCTTGAGTTCTGTCACTGGCCACAAGAGTGAAGAGATTGGTACTTTTGATGGCCATTATCTCATTCAGTTTTTTTCCTAGCTGCAAGGGTTTGCATGCAGAACTGTTATGATGATCATCCAGCTTCACCTCCATAACAACATAAACCAAGAAATTTTATAATGTCAGCTCTGCTTTGAGTCCATAACTTGAAGGATGACTTAGAGCTCAGGATTTAGAAAAGCTACTGAATCTTAATTTAGAAACTGGGAAACAGAGTTTAGTGGGTCCTTAGGGATATTATACCAAATAACTCCTCTTGAGGCTAAAAGAAAAGGATCTTATGCTTACCCTAAATGAGTATTATTTCACCTGCCATTTATTGGTTCTGTCATCTTACCTGACAGATTAAAGAAACTTCTAATATTTGAAATTCTCTTGCAAATCCTAATGCATTATTAAGGTTTTGTATAAGCTAAATGGATGCTTCTTCATTCTCTCACTGCAAGGCATATTTCCCCAGCTTTTCCAGTTTGTCAATTATTTGTGTTAAAATGAAATACCACTATTTCAGTAAAAGTTCAATGAATGCCATATATAACATCATTAATACTTCTTAATATTCCTTTGCTTTCAAATGAAAAGTCTGTACCATAAGCATGAATCTTTTTGAGTTGTTCATGTCACTGTCAAGATTTTTTTCTTTCTTGAGTGTGATGTTTTGAAAAATGTATTCCCCTTGTCCTCTAGGCAATAAGCCAAGACTTTTCATTCATATATTTAGCTATTATTAGTCATTCTCATTGTTTCACTACTGTAATTTACCATTCCTGCTTATCAGCTTCCATATTTTTCCTTTTGTTTTATACACAAAGTTGTCACTTTGTTTTTCTTTCTTTAACTGCATGTGTTCAGCTGAAAAGAACTTTGATGATTGTTGTAACATTATCTTTTGGGTATCCTGTACAGTTTTCTTAAATAAACTACTACTTACCTATTTGATGTATTTTCCCTACATATCCCTATATATATATGCAGGTGTCATTCAGAGGTTTTTTCAGACCTGGGACACTGTCCCTTTCCCAGCAAAGTGCATAATATATATGGGAAATATTTATAGATAGCAAATATAGTTAAATTATTTTATTATTTTACATTCAAGCAACCATAACAAGAGTAGATTAGACTATTTTTATTTTGGTCAGTATTGACAGAATTCAAAGGATCTGAGAGCTCTGAAAATAACATATGATTTTATTTTAGAAAATAATCATCTATTATTTATATAAAATCTAGGGCATGTTTACTTGTGGAGGTTTGAGATCTAGACATATTCTGCAGACTGAGATACAAAAATTAAGAAGATGATCCTAAGATAGCTCATTCTAGCTAAATATCTACATAGCTGCTCATCCAGTTCTCTATTCAGATAACGTCTCACCAGTATCCAATCTTCTGATTTATTAGCCTAAACATTGACTCATAAACACACCAGGTCTTGGATTTGTGAAATCAGAATCTCCAGTGATCTCTAATGAGCCTGGTAAGTCATCCTCTCTGCACATTCTGTCTTTCTTAAAGAAGATACAAACTAATATGAACACTGAAGTTGTGACAGACATCCTACCAAAAAAACATAGCTTGTGCATTTGAATATATAAGCCTTTGACTTAGGTCTGCAAAGCATCCACAGAAAAGATCCTTTGCCAACAAAAACTCTGTGTCAGCTACAAATTTGTGTGTTCATTTTTTATCCTCTTTCTGAAGGAATTACCTCAATTATTTGGAATCTTATTAGTTACAGATGTATCTGTGAAGCATCCAAAAAAGTAGGCCTTTATCAAGCAGGCATTTCTTGAGTGTGTATCCTCAGACACAAGCACTTTGTGCTATATTTTTTCCACCTGAAAGACCCCCTACCCTTTGTCCACAGCATTCAGCCACTCCCCCTATCAGTGGCAAGCTGTCTATCCAGTGTAGAGGAGTGTTGTGAGTTTATATAAAAAGATGCTTAAGAAGATAAAGGTGTGCAAGCCCTAATGCTCTCAAATGCTCCAAGCATTTAAACATGTCTAATGCCTGCACACCTCCCAGCAGTGCTGCTAGCCAGGCTCCCAGCGGGAATGCATGGTAATTAAGGAAGCTAGAGCCATCCACACTTTTACAGAACCACAGAACCCAATTGTTAGGTTGGAAAGGACCTCTGGATATCATCTAGTCCAACCCCTAGGGCTGGACCAACTCAGGGTCACCTAGAGCAGGTGACACAGTGATGCATCCAGGTGGGTCTGAAATGTTTTCAGAGAGGGAGAATCCACACCCTCCCTGCACAGCCTGTCACAGTGCCCTGCCACTCTCAGTGAAAAGAAGTTCTTCCTCATATTGTGTTTCAGTTTATGGCCACTGTTCTTCGTCCTGTTGCTGGGCAGCACTGAAAAGAGTCTGGCACTTGCCTTTGAGATATTTATAAGCATTGTTGAGATCCCCTCTTAGTCTTCCCTTTTCCAGACTAAAGAGGCTCAGCTCCTGCAGTCTCTCCTCCTAAGAGAGATGATCCAGACCCCTCATCACCTTTGTGGCCCTTACTCAACGGAGGACACACATGCAGCTTTGTCTACAAATTGAAACTATTCACAAGGACAAAAAAGTACACAGGAAAACCTCAAAGATGGAGCATGACCAGCACACACACTCGTTCCACACTGTGGGTGCTGCAGCTCCAGCACCCATTTCCCAAGTTTTGGGGCTCTCTCACTTATACAGCCCCTTATATGTATGTGTGGGGTATGTCTGCAGGTACAGCATCACAGAACCACGGAGTGGGTGAGGTTGAAAGGGACCATGGTGGATTCACCTGGCCCAAGCTCCCTGCTCCAGCAGGGCCATCCCAGGGCACATGGTACAGGATTGTGTCCAGAAGGTTCCTGAGGATCTCCAGTGAGGGAGACCCCACAGCCTCTCTGGGCAATCTGTGCCAGAGCTCGGTCACCTGCACA